>JBBGZY010002723.1:0-70204 GCA_037952925.1 Lithobates clamitans
AAATGCTCAGTATATTTAGAATCTGGTTTTGCAGTGCAGAATTTACACAGCATTTCTGAGCACTAGAACGGAGGGGATCAGATGTGTACCACTGCCCAGCATAGAGGGGAGTGTAATCTGAGACCTGAGTGAAGGTAAACATGCACAGCTGAGGATGTCAATCACAGGCTGTGTGCTGGAGCTCCCCACATGGAGTGCACATATTATTGTAGCAGTTCGGTGAGCGGGTATATCCTGGAATCCTGGCCTGTGCGCTCCTCTGCAGGCGTCCCCCGGATCCACAGGCTGTAATGTTTTCATTCCTACTCGGCTGATCCTCTGATGTTATATACCAGCGTCCTCCACCCCCACCAGTCACTACATGTCCATCATTTCTATCACCTTCACCAGACTATAATGACCATAGGACCGTATGGGGGAGGGGTACACGGAGATGACACCAGAATCCTCTGTCGGTGTCTCTCCCCCGGGGTCGGGGCGTGTGTGTCTCTCTCTCTCTTCCCCGGGGTCGGGGCGTGTCTCTCTCTCTTCCCCGGGGTCGGGGCGTGTGTCTCTCTCTCTTCCCCGGGGTCGGGACGTGTGTCTCCTCTCTCTTCCCCGGGGTCGGGACGTGTGTCTCTCTCTCTCTTCCCGGGGTCGGGACGTGTGTCTCTCTCTCTCTTCCCCGGGGTCGGGACGTGTGTCTCTCTCTCTCTTCCCGGGGTCGGGACGTGTGTCTCTCTCTCTCTTCCCCGGGGTCGGGACGTGTGTCTCTCTCTCTCTTCCCCGGGGTCGGGACGTGTGTCTCTCTCTCTCTTCCCCGGGGTCGGGACGTGTGTCTCTCTCTCTCTTCCCCGGGGTCGGGACGTGTGTCTCTCTCTCTCTTCCCCGGGGTCGGGACGTGTGTCTCTCTCTCTCTTCCCCGGGGTCGGGACGTGTGTCTCTCTCTCTCTTCCCCGGGGTCGGGACGTGTGTCTCTCTCTCTCTTCCCCGGGGTCGGGACGTGTGTCTCTCTCTCTCTTCCCCGGGGTCGGGACGTGTGTCTCTCTCTCTCTTCCCCGGGGTCGGGACGTGTGTCTCTCTCTCTCTTCCCCGGGGTCGGGACGTGTGTCTCTCTCTCTCTTCCCCGGGGTCGGGGCGTGTGTCTCTCTCTCTTCCCCGGGGTCGGGGCGTGTGTCTCTCTCTCTTCCCCGGGGTCGGGGCGTGTGTCTCTCTCTCTTCCCCCGGGGTCGGGGCGTGTGGTCTCTCTCTCTCTTCCCCGGGGTCGGGGCGTGTGTCTCTCTCTCTCCCCGGGGTCGGGGCGTGTGTGTCTCTCTCTCTTCCCCGGGGTCGGGGCGTGTGTGTCTCTCTCTCTTCCCCGGGGTCGGGGCGTGTGTGTCTCTCTCTCTTCCCCGGGGTCGGGGCGTGTGTGTCTCTCTCTCTTCCCCGGGGTCGGGGCGTGTGTGTCTCTCTCTCTTCCCCGGGGTCGGGGCGTGTGTGTCTCTCTCTTCCCGGGGTCGGGGCGTGTGTGTCTCTCTCTCTTCCCCGGGGTCGGGGCGTGTGTCTCTTCTCTCTCTTCCCCGGGGTCGGGGCGTGTGTGTCTCTCTCTCTCTCTTCCCGGGGTCGGGGCGTGTGTGTCTCTCTCTCTTCCCCGGGGTCGGGCGTGTGTCTCTCTCTCTCTCTCTTCCCCGGGGTCGGGGCGTGTCTCTCTCTCTTCCCCGGGGTCGGGGCGTGTGTCTCTCTCTCTCTTTCTCTCCCTCTCTCTCTTCCCCGGGGTCGGGGCGTGTCTCTCTCTCTTCCCCGGGGTCGGGGCGTGTCTCTCTCTCTCTTCCCCGGGGTCGGGGCGTGTCTCTCTCTCTTCCCCTGGGGTCGGGGCGTGTCTCTCTCTTCGTCGGGGCGTGTCTCTCTCTTTCGTCGGGGCGTGTCTCTCTCTCTCTTCCCGGGGTCAGGGCGTGTCTCTCTCTCTTCCCCGGGTCGGGGCGTGTCTCTCTCTCTCTTCCCCGGGTCGGGGCGTGTCTCTTTCTCTCTTCCCCGGGTCGGGGCGTGTCTCTTTCTCTCTTCCCCGGGTCGGGGCGTGTCTCTCTCTCTCTTCCCCGGGTCGGGGCGTGTCTCTCTCTCTCTTCCCCGGGGTTGGGGCGTGTCTCTCTCTCTTCCCCGGGTCGGGGCGTGTCTCTCTCTCTTCCCCGGGTCGGGGCGTGTCTCTCTCTCTCTTCCCCGTTTCGGGGCGTGTCTCTCTCTCTCTTCCCCCGGGTCGGGGCGTGTCTCTCTCTCTCTCTCTCTTCCCCCGGGTCGGGGCGTGTCTCTCTCTCTCTCTCCCCCGGGTCGGGGCGTGTCTCTCTCTCTCTCTCTCCCTCCCCCGGGTCGGGGCGTGTCTCTCTCTTCTCTCCCCCGGGTCGGGGCGTGTCTCTCTCTTTCTCTTCCCCCCGGGTCGGGGCGTGTCTCTCTCTCTCTTCCCCCGGGTCGGGGCGTGTCTCTCTCTCTCTTCCCCCGGGTCGGGGCGTGTCTCTCTCTCTTCCCCCGGGTCGGGGCGTGTCTCTCTCTCTCTCCTCCCCGGGTCGGGGCGTGTCTCTCTCTCTCTCTCTCTCTTCCCCCGGGTCGGGGCGTGTCTCTCTCTCTCTTCCCCGGGTCGGGGCGTGTCTCTCTCTCTCTTCCCCCGGGTCGGGGCGTGTCTCTCTCTCTCTCTCTTCCCCCGGGTCGGGGCGTGTCTCTCTCTCTCTCTTCCCCCGGGTCGGGGCTGTCTCTCTCTCTCTCTCTCTTCCCCCGGGTCGGGGCGTGTCTCTCTCTCTCTCTCTCTCCCCCCGGGTCGGGGCGTGTCTCTCTCTCTCTCTCTCTCTCCCCCCGGGTCGGGGCGTGTCTCTCTCTCTCTTCCCCCGGGTCGGGGCGTGTCTCTCTCTCTCTTCCCCCGGGTCGGGGCGTGTCTCTCTCTCTCTTCCCCCGGGTCGGGGCGTGTCTCTCTCTCCTCCCCCGGGTCGGGGCGTCTCTCTCTCCTCTCTCTCTCTCTCTCTCTCTCTCTCTCTCTTCCCCCGGGTCGGGGCGTGTCTCTCTCTCTCTCTCTTCCCCCGGGTCGGGGCGTGTCTCTCTCTCTCTCTCTTCCCCCGGGTCGGGGCGTGTCTCTCTCTCTCTCTCTCTTCCCCCGGGTCGGGGTGTGTCTCTCTCTCTCTCTCTTCCCCGGGTCGGGGCGTGTCTCTCTCTTTCTCTCTCTCTCTTCCCCCGGGTCAGGGCGTGTCTCTCTCTCTCTTCCCCCGGGTCGGGGCGTGTCTCTCTCTCTCTCTCTTCCCCCCGGGTCGGGGCGTGTCTCTCTCTCTCTCTCTCTCTCTTCCCCCGGGTCGGGGCGTGTCTCTCTCTCTCTCTCTCTCTCTTCCCCCGGGTCGGGGCGTGTCTCTCTCTCTCTCTCTCTCTCTCTCTCTTCCCCCGGGTCGGGGCGTGTCTCTCTCTCTCTCCCCCGGGTCGGGGCGTGTCTCTCTCTCTCTTCCCCCGGGTCGGGGCGTGTCTCTCTCTCTCTCTCTCTCTCTTCCCCCGGGTCGGGGCGTGTCTCTCTCTCTCTCTTCCCCCGGGTCGGGGCGTGTCTCTCTCTCTCTCTCTTCCCCCGGGTCGGGGCGTGTCTCTCTCTCTCTCTTCCCCCGGGTCGGGGTGTGTCTCTCTCTCTCTCTCTCTCTTCCCCGGGTCGGGGCGTGTCTCTCTCTCTCTCTTCCCCGGGCGGGGCGTGTCTCTCTCTCTCTCTCTCTCTCTCTCTCTCTCTCTCTCTCTCTCTCTCTCTTCCCCGGGTCGGGTGAATATTCATGTAATACATTTGTGTCTTTTCTCTCTTTCTCCTCCAGTGAAAGCAAGTTAAACACGTTGGTGCAGAAACTTCACGAATATTTAGCTCACTCCTCGGAGGAGTCGGAGGACACAACTTCACCCAGCAGACAATCCGCCACCAAGAGTGCGCCAAAGTCCAGATCCTCCCACAGATCCCTCCCCATGGAGACCAGCATGGAAGAGGTACCTGTCCTGTGTACTTACCGTCTAATGACCTACCTGTGTGAGGGTACAATGTGTACTTACCATCTAATGACCTACCTGTGTGTCCTGTGTGAGGGTACAATGTGTACCTACCGTATAATGTGAGTGTATAAAATATAATAAAGTGTGGCGCTAAAGGTGATATTTGTTAAAGGAATAACAGTGATCTCTAAAAAAGGGGGAAGGTACAAAGCCCTGATTTGTGTACCATAATGAACTAGTGATGATTATATAAAGTGTGTAAAGAGATAGTGAGGTCTCTTCATAAAACATCATAAATATAAATAGGCAAAAATAAAAAGTAAAAAATTGGGTGGAGAAATGTGTAAACACAAACAGTGAAAGACGTATCTGTGTCCAATGTATATCAGTTTTGGATGGAATGACCATTCAAAATAATAACTCAAATATCAATCACAATAGGTAAGTAAAAGAAAATTGCACCCATGTGATGTGCATTACCCAGAGTGGAGCTGTTCCTCAGAAAGAGACCAGAGTATCACACCATGGGTCTATCATAATAGTGAGTGTTACTAAAAGTCCATCACTATGCAATGGGTTGATCTCCGATAACTCCGGGACAGCCTGGGTGCAAATGGTCCTTGTATATAGATGGATTCTCCTCTTGCTATGGTGGTATTAGCCCCAAAAATATAAGTATGGATTGCCCTTACCAGACAAGGTGGACTCCCAGGCCCTTGGCGGTGAGACAAACGAACTTGTACCGTCAAGCGGTGTAGTACAGCAAACCGTATGGTGATCTTGGGGAAGGTCTCATCAGATGTTACCGGATGGCGTGTCCCTGGAAAGGCTAGACTGGAATCGGATGTCCTCAGTATTCAGCCTCGGTCATTAGTTGGAGAGATAACTTCCTCAGTGATCATCCATATGGGTAAGCAAATAAAAGAAAAAACTTCCACATAGTGTAAATCCTTTTTTCTAAAACGTTTATTGGTATCAAGGGAGGTATTTTCCAAAAAAAATACAAATATGGGCAGTAAAAACTTGGCTCAAAAAGCACAAAGATATGAAAAGATATAAAAAGTTTAGCGCAGTAGGTGATGGTGCGGGTAAAAACACAAGAACCCGACGCGTTTCGTCAAAGCAGCAGAAGTCTTACGGTTTGCTGTACTACACGGCTTGACGGTACAAGTTCGTTTGACTCACCGCCAAGGGCCTGGGAGTCCACCTTGTCTGGTAAGGGCAATCTATACTTATATTTTTGGGGCTAATACCACCATAGCAAGAGGAGAATCCATCTATATACAAGGACACTTACAACAGTTCCCATTTATTATACATGAGGACCGTTTGCACCCAGGCTGTCCCGGAGTTATCGGAGATCACCCCATTGCATAGTGATGGACTTTTAGTAACACTCACTATTATGATAGACCCATGGTGTGATACTCTGGTCTCTTTCTGAGGAACAGCTCCACTCTGGGTAATGCACATCACATGGTTGTAATTTTCCTTTACTTATTGTGATTGATATTTGAGTTATTATTTAATGGGTCATTCCATCCAAAACTGATACATTGGACACAGATACGTCTTTCACTGTTTGTGTTTACACATTTCTCCACCCAATTTTTTACTTTTTATTTTTGCCTATTTATATTTATATTGTGTTTTATGAAGAGACCTCACTATCTCTTTACACACTTTATATAATCATCACTAGTTCATTATGGTACACAAATCAGGGCTTTGTACCTTCCCCCTTTTTTAGAGATCACTGTTATTCCTTTAACAAATATCACCTTTAGCGCCACACTTTATTATATTTTATACACTCACAATAGTCAGGTTGTTGTGTTGGCTGCTTTACTATATTTTCTTGTAGGAGTTGGCGCAATTTTTTATTTTTACTTACCATCTAATGACCTACCTGTGTGTCCTGTGTGAGGGTACAATATGTACCTACCGTGTAATGACCTACCTGTGTGAGGGTACAATATGTACCTTCCGTGTAATGACCTACCTGTGTGAGGGTACAATATGTACCTACCGTGTAATGACCTACCCGTGTGTCCTGTGTGAGGGTACAATATGTACCTACCGTGTAATGACCTACCTGTGTGAGGGTACAATATGTACTTACCATCTAATGACCTACCTGTGTGAGGGTACAATATGTACCTACCGTGTAATGACCTACCTGTGTGAGGGTACAATATGTACCTACCGTGTAATGACCTACCTGTGTGAGGGTACAATATGTACCTACCGTGTAATGACCTACCTGTGTGAGGGTACAATATGTACCTACCGTGTAATGACACGGCAAGACCTACCTGTGTGTACCCTCCTGGTCTTCTGATTTGCCCTGGAATGTTCTTTTGGTAAAAATGTTTTCTTGGTGAATGACGCCCCCCCCCCTCAAATCTCCTGACACCGATGTTCTTCTCTTCTCCAGGGAGGGTCCTCAGAGAAGTCCAGGCTCCTGGGAACATCTCGCTCAAAAAGGTAATCTGCCAATTTTATGTTTTTATTATTCATCTTTGGTGCTTCCAGAACTCCATCACTTCAAAGATGACGATCTCTGCCACCATAGGGGGGCCTCTCTGCGACCATAGGGGGGCCTCTCTGCCACCATAGGGGGGCCTCTCTGCCACCATAGGGGGGCCTCTCTGCCACCATAGGGGGGCCTCTCTGCCACCATAGGGGGGCCTCTCTGCCACCATAGGGGGGCCTCTCTGCCACCATAGGGGCGCCTCTCTGGGACACCTCTCTGCCACCCTAGGGGCACCTCTCTGGGACACCTCTCTGCCACCCTAGGGGCACCTCTCTGGGACACCTCTCTGCCACTCTAGGGGCACCTCTCTGGGACACCTCTCTGCCACCCTAGGGGCACCTCTCTGGGACACCTCTCTGCCACCCTAGGGGCACCTCTCTGGGACACCTCTCTGCCACCCTAGGGGCACCTCTCTGGGACACCTCTCTGCCACCCTAGGGGCACCTCTCTGGGACACCTCTCTGCCACCCTAGGGGCACCTCTCTGCCACCCTAGGGGCACCTCTCTGGGACACCTCTCTGCCACCCTAGGGACACCTCTCTGGGACACCTCTCTGCCACCCTAGGGACACCTCTCTGGGACACCTCTCTGCCACCCTAGGGACACCTCTCTGGGACACCTCTCTGCCACCCTAGGGGCACCTCTCTGGGACACCTCTCTGCCACCCTAGGGGCACCTCTCTGGGACACCTCTCTGCCACCCTAGGGGCACCTGTCTGGGACACCTCTCTGCCACCCTAGGGGCACCTGTCTGGGACACCTCTCTGCCACCATAGAGACCTCCATCATGATGGGTTGTAGTGATCTCTATCATGATGGGTTCTGAACAATGGGGGTCATTCTGAAGCCGCACACCTCTCCTTGGTGTAAATGATGTGGATATAGTTAATGATGTCATTGGTTGGTTTCTGTTTGTAGGAAGCCCTCCTTTGTGACGAAATATGTGGAGTCTGACGAGGATCCCAAAGAAGAGATTGTCATAGCGGACACAAACTCCGATCCTGAGGTGGATATGGAGAGCTTACCTCTAGGTATGTGTGCTCTTCTTCATTTTACCTTTTATAGTTGGTTTTCTAATACACACTTGTCAGAGGGTGGGGGGGGCAGGGGGCAGACCCTCAGTCAGATTTTGTTTCTATGTCCCCAGTAGTGAGATTTCCCTCACTTCTTGTGCCCATGACAGGATACTGTAATGGAAATGATGGGATGTGTCTGATGGAGACCGAGGAAGGATTAGAGCATCCATCAGTTTTCTCTGTCTTCCTGGCCTGGGGGGGCAACGCCCGCAGCCTGCCGTATCTTCCTGGCCTGGGGGGGCAACGCCCGCAGCCTGCCGTATCTTCCTGGCCTGGGGGGCAACGCCCGCAGCCTGCCGTGTCTTCCTGGCCTGGGGGGGGGGGGCAACGCCCGCAGCCTGCCGTGTCTTCCTGGCCTGGGGGGGGGGCGCAACGCCCGCAGCCTGCCGTGTCTTCCTGGCCTGGGGGGGGCAACGCCCGCAGCCTGCCGTGTCTTCCTGGCCTGGGGGGGGGCAACGCCCGCAGCCTGCCGTGTCTTCCTGGCCTGGGGGGGGCAACGCCCGCAGCCTGCCGTGTCTTCCTGGCCTGGGGGGGGCAACGCCCGCAGCCTGCCGTGTCTTCCTGGCCTGGGGGGGGCAACGCCCGCAGCCTGCCGTGTCTTCCTGGCCTGGGGGGGGCAACGCCCGCAGCCTGCCGTGTCTTCCTGGCCTGGGGGGGGCAACGCCCGCAGCCTGCCGTGTCTTCCTGGCCTGGGGGGGGCAACGCCCGCAGCCTGCCGTGTCTTCCTGGCCTGGGGGGGCAATGCCCGCAGCCTGCCGCGTCTTCCTGGCCTGGGGGGGGCAACGCCCGCAGCCTGCCGTGTCTTCCTGGCCTGGGGGGGCAACGCCCGCAGCCTGGCGTGTCTTCCTGGCCTGGGGGGGCAACGCCCGCAGCCTGCCGTGTCTTCCTGGCCTGGGGGGGCACCGCCCGCAGCCTGCCGTGTCTTCCTGGCCTGGGGGGACAATGCCCGCAGCCTGCCGTGTCTTCCTGGCCTGGGGCGACGCCCGCAGCCTGCCGTGTCTTCCTGGCCTGGGGCGACGCCCGCAGCCTGCCGTGTCTTCCTGGCCCAGCGACCCTTGGTGGTTGTATCACCAATCACAGCCTTTTAATCCAGGTGCCATTTTATAATGGGATTGACAGAGAACTGCTACCTGGTGTCACCTCCCACTTCATACAGAGTGCAGGTTGTGGTGGGTGGGTGATGGGCTTTCTAATAAGGGGGTCCCTGATTTCTGTTTTTGTGTTGGTGAAAGTGATGATGGTACAGGAATTCCTTTATTCTTTCTCTCACTTTCAGGTACTGTTGTGGTACAGCCAGAGCCGGTCCTAAATGAGGACAAAGATGACTTCAAAGGACCAGAATTTAGAAGTCGATGTAAAGTTAAACCTGACCTTTCATTGTCCAAGAAACGTCCAGGTAAGTGGACACAACAGATACCCCAATGTGTGTCCTATCTTCTACTGAGGTGGTAGTTTTACTAATGTGTGTCCTATCTCTTCTACTGAGGTGGTAGTTTTCCCAATGTTTGTCCTATCTCTTCTACTGAGGTGGTAGTTTTCCCAATGTGTGTCCTATCTTCTACTGAGGTGGTAGTTTCCCCAATGTGTGTCCTATCTCTCTTCTACTTTGGTGGTAGTTTTCCCAATGTGTGTCCTATCTCTTCTACTGAGGTGGTAGTTTCCCCAATGTGTGTCCTATCTTCTACTGAGGTGGTAGTTTTCCCAATGTGTGTCCTATCTCTTCTACTGAGGTGGCAGTTTCCCCAATGTGTGTCCTATCTCTTCTACTGAGGTGGTAGTTTCCCCAATGTGTGTCCTATCTTCTACTGAGGTGGTAGTTTTCCTAATGTGTCCTATCTCTTCTACTGAGGTGGTAGTTTTCCCAATGTGTGTCCTATCTTCTACTGAGGTGGTAGTTTTCCCAATGTGTGTCCTATCTTCTACTGAGGTGGTAGTTTTCCTAATGTGTGTCCTATCTCTTCTACTGAGGTGGTAGTTTTCCCAATGTGTGTCCTATCTCTTCTACTGAGGTGGTAGTTTTCCCAATGTGTGTCCTATCTCTTCTACTGAGGTGGTAGTTTTCCTAATGTGTGTCCTATCTCTTCTACTGAGGTGGTAGTTTCCCCAATGTGTGTCCTATCTTCTACTGAGGTGGTAGTTTTCCTAATGTGTGTCCTATCTTCTACTGAGGTGGTAGTTTTCCTAATGTGTGTCCTATCTCTTCTACTGAGGTGGTAGTTTTCCTAATGTGTGTCCTATCTCTTCTACTGAGGTGGTAGTTTTCCCAATGTGTGTCCTATCTCTTCTACTGAGGTGGTAGTTTCCCCAATGTGTGTCCTATATCTTCTACTGAGGTGGTAGTTTTCCTAATGTGTGTCCTATCTTCTACTGAGGTGGTTTTCCTAATGTGTGTCCTATCTCTTCTACTGAGGTGGTAGTTTTCCTAATGTGTCCTATCTTCTACTGAGGTGGTAGTTTTCTTAATGTGTGTCCTATCTCTTCTACTGAGGTGGCAGTTTCCCCAATGTGTGTCCTATCTCTTCTACTGAGGTGGTAGTTTCCCCAATGTGTGTCCTATCTTCTACTGAGGTGGTAGTTTTCCTAATGTGTGTCCTATCTCTTCTACTGAGGTGGTAGTTTTCCTAATGTGTCCTATCTCTTCTACTGAGGTGGTAGTTTCCCCAATGTGTGTCCTATCTTCTACTGAGGTGGTAGTTTTCCCAATGTGTGTCCTATCTCTTCTACTGAGGTGGCAGTTTCCCCAATGTGTGTCCTATCTCTTCTACTGAGGTGGTAGTTTCCCCAATGTGTGTCCTATCTTCTACTGAGGTGGTAGTTTTCCTAATGTGTGTCCTATCTCTTCTACTGAGGTGGTAGTTTTCCTAATGTGTCCTATCTCTTCTACTGAGGTGGTAGTTTTCCCAATGTGTGTCCTATCTTCTACTGAGGTGGTAGTTTTCCCAATGTGTGTCCTATCTTCTACTGAGGTGGTAGTTTTCCTAATGTGTGTCCTATCTCTTCTACTGAGGTGGTAGTTTTCCCAATGTGTGTCCTATCTCTTCTACTGAGGTGGTAGTTTTCCTAATGTGTGTCCTATCTCTTCTACTGAGGTGGTAGTTTCCCCAATGTGTGTCCTATCTTCTACTGAGGTGGTAGTTTTCCTAATGTGTGTCCTATCTTCTACTGAGGTGGTAGTTTTCCTAATGTGTGTCCTATCTCTTCTACTGAGGTGGTAGTTTTCCTAATGTGTGTCCTATCTCTTCTACTGAGGTGGTAGTTTTCCCAATGTGTGTCCTATCTCTTCTACTGAGGTGGTAGTTTCCCCAATGTGTGTCCTATATCTTCTACTGAGGTGGTAGTTTTCCTAATGTGTGTCCTATCTTCTACTGAGGTGGTTTTCCTAATGTGTGTCCTATCTCTTCTACTGAGGTGGTAGTTTTCCTAATGTGTCCTATCTTCTACTGAGGTGGTAGTTTTCTTAATGTGTCCTATCTTCTACTGAGGTGGTAGTTTTCCTAATGTGTATCCTATCTCTTCTACTGAGGTGGTAGTTTTCCTAATGTGTGTCCTATCTTCTACTGAGGTGCCAATTTCCCCAATGTGTGTCCTATTACTTCTACTGAGGTGGTAGTTTTCCCAATGTGTGTCCTATCTTCTACTGAGGTGGTAGTTTTCCCAATGTGTGTCCTATCTCTTCTACTGAGGTGGTAGTTTTCCTAATGTGTCCTATCTTCTACTGAGGTGGTAGTTTTCCCAATGTTTGTCCTATCTTCTACTGAGGTGGTAGTTTTCCCAATGTGTGTCCTATCTCTTCTACTGAGGTGGTAGTTTTCCTAATGTGTGTCCTATCTCTTCTACTGAGGTGGTAGTTTTCCCAATGTGTGTCCTATCTTCTACTGAGGTGGTAGTTTTCCCAATGTGTGTCCTATCTCTTCTACTGAGGTGGTAGTTTCCCCAATGTGTGTCCTATCTTCTACTGAGGTGGTAGTTTTCCCAATGTGTGTCCTATCTCTTCTACTGAGGTGGTAGTTTTCCCAATGTGTGTCCTATCTCTTCTACTGAGGTGGTAGTTTTCCCAATGTTTGTCCTATCTTCTACTGAGGTGGTAGTTTTCCCAATGTGTGTCCTATCTCTTCTACTGAGGTGGTAGTTTTCCTAATGTGTGTCCTATCTCTTCTACTGAGGTGGTAGTTTTCCCAATGTGTGTCCTATCTTCTACTGAGGTGGTAGTTTTCCCAATGTGTGTCCTATCTCTTCTACTGAGGTGGTAGTTTTCCCAATGTGTGTCCTATCTCTTCTACTGAGGTGGTAGTTTCCCCAATGTGTGTCCTATCTTCTACTGAGGTGGTAGTTTTCCTAATGTGTGTCCTATATCTTCTACTGAGGTGGTAGTTTTCCTAATGTGTGTCCTATCTTCTACTGAGGTGGTTTTCCTAATGTGTGTCCTATCTCTTCTACTGAGGTGGTAGTTTTCCTAATGTGTCCTATCTTCTA
This sequence comes from Lithobates clamitans, assembly GCA_037952925.1. Lineage (NCBI taxonomy): Eukaryota > Metazoa > Chordata > Amphibia > Anura > Ranidae > Lithobates > Lithobates clamitans. Next base: position 12,030 of record JBBGZY010002723.1, read on the forward strand.
CTGAGGTGGTAGTTTTCCTAATGTGTCCTATCTTCTACTGAGGTGGTAGTTTTCCCAATGTGTGTCCTATATCTTCTACTGAGGTGGTAGTTTCCCCAATGTGTGTCCTATCTTCTGCTGAGGTGCCAATTTCCCCAATGTGTGTCCTATTACTTCTACTGAGGTGGTAGTTTTCCTAATGTGTGTCCTATCTCTTCTACTGAGGTGGTAGTTTTCCTAATGTGTGTCCTATCTCTTCTACTGAGGTGGTAGTTTTCCCAATGTGTGTTCTATCTCTTCTACTGAGGTGGTAGTTTCCCCAATGTGTGTCCTATCTCTTCTACTGAGGTGGTAGTTTCCCCAATGTGTGTCCTATCTTCTACTGAGGTGGTAGTTTCCCTAATGTGTGTCCTATCTCTTCTACTGAGGTGGTAGTTTCCCCAATGTGTGTCCTATCTCTTCTACTGAGGTGGTAGTTTCCCCAATGTGTGTCCTATCTCTTCTACTGAGGTGGTAGTTTCCCCAATGTGTGTCCTATCTCTTCTACTGAGGTGGTAGTTTCCCCAATGTGTGTCCTATCTCTTCTACTGAGGTGGTAGTTTCCCCAATGTGTGTCCTATCTCTTCTACTGAGGTGGTAGTTTCCCCAATGTGTGTCCTATCTCTTCTACTGAGGTGGTAGTTTCCCTAATGTGTGTCCTATGTCTTCTACTGAGGTGGTAGTTTTCCCAATGTGTGTGTTGTAGATAGGACTTTTACTAGGACTGTAATAACACTTGTCGGGTTCTCAGGACTACATAGAAGACTCATGACTCTCTTGTGTGATTTTGCAGAGGACGGTCTCCAAGGAATCGTTAGCTGCACATCATGCGGCCAGCAAGTCAATCACTTTCACAAGGACTCCATTTATAGACACCCGGCTCTCCAGGTCCTCATTTGTAAGGTACGCTCCTTTAGTCCCCTCTGTGTGTTATCTGCCTTCCTTTTTATTTGGCCTTCAGCAGGCACAAGGTTTGCATTCTATGCATGAAGTTATAAAAACCTGTGTGCAGCAGCCCACCTAATACTTACCTGAGCTTCCTCTCAATCCAGCGATGTCCAGGAGAGCCTTGCCTCTTTAGGGACTCACACTCCTGATTGGCTTTTGACAGCAGTGGGAGCCATTGGCTCCTCCTGCTGTCAACCACAGCCACTGAGCCAATCGGGAGACAGTGGGGGCGGGGCCGAGCTGCAGCTCCAAGACTGAATAAACAGACAGAGCAGCGGCTCATCTCAGGTACCCCCATAGTAAGCTGTTCTGAAGAATGGAGGGGCCTGGAGTGCTGATGGGGGACCTGAGAAAAGGGGGATCTGAACTGCTCTGTGCAAAATCACTACAAAGAGCCAGTAAGTATAACACAATTGTTTTTTTTAATAAAAAAATAAGACTTTAATATAACTTTTACTCTTCATAAGTTTCCAGCGATCGGCCTTCTGCTCAGTAATGATCAGGTTGAGAACATTTCACAAAGTGTAAGGAGGCCATTCATCCCGATCTGGACCCAACCGTTCAGGTGTGGAAATTCCCTCTGCCTTTCCCCATGTGGGGGGCGCCCTCCTCTGCCTTTCCCCATGGGGGGGCGCGCCCTCCTCTGCCTTTCCCCATGTGGGGGGCGGCCCCTCCTCTGCCTTTCCCCATGTGGGGGGCGGCCCCTCCTCTGCCTTTCCCCATGGGGGGGCGGCCCCTCCTCTGCCTTTCCCCATGGGGGGGCGGCCCCTCCTCTGCCTTTCCCCATGGGGGGGGCGGCCCCTCCTCTGCCTTTCCCCATGGGGGGGCGGCCCCTCCTCTGCCTTTCCCCATGGGGGGGCGGCCCCTCCTCTGCCTTTCCCCATGGGGGGGCGGCCCCTCCTCTGCCTTTCCCCATGGGGGGGGCGCGCCCTCCTCTGTCTTTCCCCATGGGGGGGGCGCGCACTCTCCTCTGCCTTTCCCCATGGGGGGGGCGCGCCCTCCTCTGCCTTTCCCCATGGGGGGGGGGCGCGCACTCTCCTCTGCCTTTCCCCATGGGGGGGGCGCGCACTCTCCTCTGCCTTTTCCCATGGGGGGGGGGCGCGCCTTCCTCTGCCTTTCGGTGGGGGGACCCTGCTCTGCCTTTTCTCACGGTGGGGGGACCCTGCTCTGCCTTTCCTCACAGGTGGGGGGACCCTGCTCTGCCTTTCCTCACAGGTGGGGGGACCCTGCTCTGCCTTTCCTCACAGGTGGGGGGACCCTGCTCTGCCTTTCCTCACAGGTGGGGGGACCCTGCTCTGCCTTTCCTCACAGGTGGGGGGACCCTGCTCTGCCTTTCCCCACGGTGGGGGGACCCTGCTCTGCCTTTCCCCACGGTGGGGGGACCCTGCTCTGCCTTTCCCCACGGTGGGGGGACCCTGCTCTGCCTTTCCCCACGGTGGGGGGACCCTGCTCTGCCTTTCCCCACGGTGGGGGGACCCTGCTCTGCCTTTCCCCACGGTGGGGGGACCCTGCTCTGCCTTTCCCCACGGTGGGGGGACCCTGCTCTGCCTTTCCCCACAGGTGGGGGGGCCCTGCTCTGCCTTTCCCCACAGGTGGGGGGGCCCTGCTCTGCCTTTCCCCACAGGTGGGGGGGCCCTGCTCTGCCTTTCCCCACAGGTGGGGGGGCCCTGCTCTGCCTTTCCCCACAGGTGGGGGGACCCTGCTCTGCCTTTCCCCACAGGTGGGGGGGCCCTGCTCTGCCTTTCCCCACAGGTGGGGGGACCCTGCTCTGCCTTTCCCCACAGGTGGGGGGGGGGGCCTGCTCTGCCTTTCCCCACAGGGGGGGGGGGGGGCCTGCTCTGCCTTTCCCCTTAATCTGTACCTGAACGGAAGGACAGATAAGATACGATGTTTCTTTTTATCTATTTTTTTCAGTGCTGAGCAATGTTGTTAATAAACATTACCAGCTCTTCCTTTTTTTTTGTTTTTTTTTGTTTTTTGTTTTTTGACAGCTGCAAGCAGTGATCTCCTCTGCACTTTTTTTAGAATCATGGAAATGCTGTATTAAGATCATGAGGGGGGGTGGAATCGAGATCACAATCTTTTAGCGATTATTCATGCAGCTCTACTTGGGGTATTTTAGAGTCCTTCTAAAGCCTAAACATTTTTTACCTTTAATGTATTCCTTGCATTAAGGTAACGAATGTTTCGGCATTAATGTCGCCCCCTCTGCCCCTCCTTAGACTTATCTGAGCCCCTCATTGGATCCAGCGCCGCGCACGTCTGTAGCTCTTCTCTCCCCCTCACTTTCAGATCTCGCTGGCTTTACTGGGACACCCGGGAGCCATTGGCTTCCACTTCTGTCAATCAAAGCCAGTGACAAGGGGGTGGGGCCGCTCTGTCAATGGACGCAGTACCGGGGCTTGTGAGCATGCACCCCTGAGTGTCCCCATGGGTAGCGGCTTCCTTTTGGGGGCACTGGACAGAGAGGAGGAGCCAGGAGCGCTAGTGGGGGACCTGAGAAGAGGAGGTGTGGGGCCCCTGTGCAATTCTATTACACAGGGCCTGCAAGTATAGACATGTTTAAAAAAATAAAATCTTCCTTTACAATCCCTTTAAGGCCACAGGCCCCTCCCCTCTTCTGATCCGCCACTAAACTGCAGCATAAGGGGGAGTGCAGGATATACGGGGCCGCCCAATCTCCTGAATTACCATCATGTGTCCCCCAACACAGTGCTTGTCATCCTAGAGGAGAGACCACCCAATACTTTGCATGGTCTTCATCATTGTATCCCATAATAACCAAACCATTTGGGGGAGAATGTTAGGAGGAGTAGTACTGCACACGTCCTCTGTAGAAATGGAGAGATCCCGCCTTACATCTAACATTCTCCTTCTCTCAATCTCTCTCTTCAGACTTGCTTCAAATATTACATGAGTGACGACATCAACCGCGACGCCGATGGGATGGATGAGCAGTGCAGGTGGGTAGAAGAGCGTAGAGGAATGACCTGTCCTCCTCCAAGGAGAAGAAGAAGTTCACTTTTGGTGAACTCGCACTTTATTGCCATAAATAAAAACGGCGATCAGTGAGATCATTTATGACTGAGATAAAGCCGATTGTCACATTCAGAATATTTGATTAATCCCGAAGGGAAATTACTAAGATCGTTACATTCAACAAAGACAACGAAACCATAACAAGACCCAACAACAGGAAAATGATCAATAACAGCAATGAATACCACATAAAGCTGCCCTACCGGGCACTGTCACCCCCTTCCTGCCCCCCATACCGGGCACTGTCACCCCCTTCCTGCCCCCCATACCGGGCACTGTCACCCCCTTCCTGCCCCCCATACCGGGCACTGTCACCCCCTTCCTGCCCCCCATACCGGGCACTGTCACCCCCTTCCTGCCCCCAATACCGGGCACTGTCACCCCCTTCCTGCCCCCCACCCCAATACCGGGCACTGTCACCCCCTTCCTGCCCCCCGCCCCCAATACCGGGCACTGTCACCCCCTTCCTGCCCCCAATACCGGGCACTGTCACCCCCTTCCTGCCCCCAATACCGGGCACTGTCACCCCCTTCCTGCCCCCCGCCCCAATACCGGGCACTGTCACCCCCTTCCTGCCCCCAATACAGGGCACTGTCACCCCCTTCCTGCCCCCAATACAGGGCACTGTCACCCCCTTCCTGCCCCCAATACAGGGCACTGTCACCCCCTTCCTGCCCCCAATACCGGGCACTGTCACCCCCTTCCTGCCCCCCGCCCCAATACCGGGCACTGTCACCCCCTTCCTGCCCCCCGCCCCAATACCGGGCACTGTCGCCCCCTTCCTGCCCCCCACCCCAATACCGGGCACTGTCGCCCCCTTCCTGCCCCCCACCCCAATACCGGGCACTGTCGCCCCCCACCCCCAATACCGGACACTGTCGCCCCCTTCCTGCCCCCCGCCCCCAATACCGGGCACTGTCGCCCCCTTTCTGCCCCCTTCCTGCCCCCAATACCGGGCACTGTCGCCTCCTTCCTGCCCCCAATACCGGGCACAATGTTCAGCTTTCAGCGCTCTCGCACTTTGAATGACAATTGCGCGGTCATACAACACTGTACCCAAATTTATAAAATTTTGTAAATAAGTAATTTTTCTCCTGCACTGATGAGCATTGTCCGGATTATCTGTACAGTCTCGCTTGTGAGGAAATGCCGCTGATCAGCTCTCCTCTCACGCTGTCAGTGCTAGGAGAGCCGATAACCAGCATTTCTTTACATGTGATTAGCTGTGATTCGACACAACTGATCACATGGGTAAAGGGCCATTTCATCAGCTCTTTACTGAAATCGGTGAGGCGTTGTGTCCCAGGGACAGAGCCCCCCACTGCTCGCCGAGAGTGGGACTACGTCATATGACGACCCCCCAGGTGGAGAGGGCCTCCTTGCGCTCGTCATTTTCACAATAGAAGACAGGAGGTGGTTAACCACTTCCCATCCAGGCCGATTCTTGCACTTCGCTCCTACATGTAAAAATATATATATATATCATTTTTTTCTAGAAAATGACTCAGAACCCCCAAACATTATATATAATTTTTTTAGCAGAGACCTTAGGGAATAAAATGGCGGTTGTTGCAATTTTCTGTCACACAGTGTTTGTGCAGTGAATTTTCAAATGGGGGGGGGGGGGGAGATGAGTGCTTCATTTAAAAAAAATGAAAAAAAAAAAAAATGGTTAAGTTAGCCCAATGTTTTTGAATAATGTGAAAGATGACGATATGCAGAGTAAATAGATACCGAACATGTCAGGCTTTAAAATTGCGCACATTCGTGGAATGACGTCAAACGTTGGTTCTTAAAAATCTCCATAGACACCTATTTAAAGTTAGAGGAGGTCCTGGCCTAGAATTGTTGCTCTCGCTCGAACGCACGCGGCGATACCTCACATGTGTGATTTGAACGCTGTTTACATATGTGGGCGCGACTTACGTATGCGCTCGCTTCTGTGTGTGAACACGCTGGGACGGGGGAGCTTTAATATATATTAAATTTATTTTACTTTTATTTTTACACTTTCTTTTTTTGATGACTTTTTTTATTCGTATTACAAGGAATATAAACATCCCATGTAATAGGAATAGTGCGTGACAGGTCCTTTATTATGGAGAGATGTGCGTTCTATAAGACCCCCCCCCCCACATCTCCCCTTCAGGCTGGAAAGACCATAATCAAATAAAACTGTCTCTGCCTTTCCAGTCACATCCCTGGAATTGTTTACTACCGCCGGCCCGGACGTGGAGTCATAACGACGCGCCCGGACCTCCAAGGGTCATAGAGATGACTGAAGACCATCTGGTCACTGGAAACCTCTATGCTCAACTTCCGGCGGCAACTGGCCCATTCTCCGGCTTGCCGATCGAAGCACTGGAGGGCAGCGGAGGGGGGACAGGACATCCACTCCCGCCGCCGCCTGTATGAACGATCAAAGTGGATGAACTGCCGATATGATTGTTCTTACGGTGCAGGGAATTGCTGGTCAATAAAGATGATATTTGGATGATGCCTGTAGCTGCACCCATCGTTCAGATATCCCCACTTAAAGGACATCACATGACCTACTTTGGGTGGGAAGTGGTAAAATTAGAATAAGTAACAGTAAAACAAACTACAAAATGTAACTGTTACACCACTCTCTATAACATTACCCAAAAATCATTGCAAATAGTTGTCCTAATACCAACATAATATAAAAACAACATAACAAATCTGTGTGGTAAAGCGGATGAAATCCGGCACATGGAGAAGAACGATCTCATTTGATTGATGTAAGTGTGAAACTGGTTGTAGTTCTCCAATAACTTTGCTCTCTTGTGTCTAGGTGGTGCGCTGAAGGAGGGAATCTCATTTGCTGCGATTTCTGCCACAATGCCTTCTGCAAGACCTGCATCCTCCGGAACCTTGGTCGGAGAGAGCTCTCCACTATTATGGATGAAGAAAGCAAATGGCGATGTTATATTTGCCAGCCGGAGCCCTTGGTGGACTTGGTATCGGGGTGTAACACTGTGTTTGACAACTTAGAGACGCTGTTGCAGCAAAATAAAAAGAAAATTAAGGGAGAGAATGACAAGGGCAAGGTGTGTGACCAAAATCAGAAGACCTCAAGCTGTAATGGACAAGAAAAACATTCTAGTTCCTATTCTGGTGCAATATCCTATTCCTACAAAGCACTTATGGTGCCTAAAGAAATGCTAAAAAAAACAAAGCGAATAGTAGAGACGACAACCAATTTAAATAAAAGCTTCATGAAATTTCTGCAGCAAGAATCTGAAAATACGGTTATTAACTCCAGCACTAGAGTAAGGCAGCTGAAGGCCTTTAAATCCATCTTGGGAGACTTGAAGAAGGCCCACGAAGCTCTGGAGGAACGTTTGGCCTTCGAGCTTGCCTCTGCTCAAAGAAAAAGCTCCTCAAAGAAAAACAAAGATGTGACCAGTGAGCCGAAACATTCAAAAGAGAGAAAAACGAACGAACAGGACAGAGAATGCCAGAGATCTTCGACTAAAGTGCGTGACGGGGAAAAGGTGACCAATTGTGAAAGTGGAAAGCACAAAGCCTCTGAAGAGAGCCCAGGGAAAGACCAGAATGGGAAGCCCATTGAAGTTCTGGATGATGTGGAAGACATGGAAGGCGATGAGGTGCAGGAGGTGGAAGGCGATGAGGTGCAGGAGGTGGAAGGCGATGAAGTGCAGGAGGTGGAAGGCGATGAGGTGCAGGAGGTGGAAGCGTCCTCTAAGAATGATGCTACTATGGAGGTGGAGGATGTGGAGCTGGTGGAGGACCTTGTGGAAATGGACAATAAAACTGCTAATATAGAAAAGGAAGAGCAGGGAGAAGAACAAGAGCAGAAAAACTCGGACATCGATTCTGATGTGGAAGAGCAGAGCACTAAATCACAGCAAAGCAGAAAGAAAAAGGCCACTGAGAAATCGCGTAATGCCTCAGGTGAAAGTAAGAGGAGAAACTCGGAGAAGACCAGTAAGGAGGCCGTGTCTGGTGCCGAGTCTCAGGATGAAAACTCAAAGTCATCACCAAAAGACGCCAAGTCACGCACTTCTCAGAATACCAAAAAAGGCCAGTCATTTGAGTCAAACGCTGGAGAAGCTCTGGACATGGACATAGTTTCTGTCCCCTCTTCTGTCCCTGAAGATATATTTGACAGCTTGGATTCTGCAATTGAAGCCCAAAATGCTCTAAATGAGTCAAAAAGTAGCAAAAAAGATGAAAAGGAGCCAAAAACACCAGTTAAAAAGGAGTTGATTCTGAAATTGACTCCCTTATCCTTCTCCAAGGGATCGAAGCGCTCCGAGAGGACTCCATCAAAGAGAGGCAAAGGGTCTGGAAGTGATGAGGCCAGGAGCTCCGGCAATGAGCATTCATCTGACAATGAAGACCCCAAGCGACGCAAATCTCCGCGCGTTAAAACCACACCCAAGCGACGTCAGAATGAAGCGCCCGCCTTGTCTAATACGGAGGAGGAAAATAGTGCTGATAAGGAGAAGAAGCTTAAAAGTGAGCCCTCAAGGAAGAGGAAAGAGAAGACGACCTCCTCAGACAGCCCTGCCACTTCAAAAAGTAGAAAAGCTAAAAAATTAGATGAGAAGACGCCAAAAAGTGGCTCTGATTCTGACGAAATGCCTGATGTCTTGAAAAAGGCAGGTTTGATGAGCAACTCCTCCTCTGAACCCGAGAGTGGCGCTGAGACCAAACCGGCCAAGGAGAAGGATGGCCAGAAAGGTGGAGGGAAGAGAAAGCGGAAGAGTTCCAGTTCTGGCACCGAGGTGACCAAACGACAAACCAGAAACTCAATCGCTGCAAAGAAACAAGACCACTCAGACTCTTCCAACTACGACTCCGAGCTGGAGAAGAAGATCGAGAAGTTAGGAAATATCGAGGATGCCAAGAAATCCGCCAAGAAGAAAACCAAGATCTACCAAGAAAGTGGCTCCTCTGCTGAGGAAAGGGGCCGCAAAAAACACAAAAAAAGCAAGACCACTAAAGAGCGCAGCAAGAGTACTGAGCACAGCAAGAGCAAGAAGGCAAAGAAACAATCGGCCTCCTCTTCTGACTTGTCGGAGGAAAGCCAAGATAATGCAAGCCATAACTCGGAGGACGGCAGTGAGGACGAGCAAAAGATGAAACCCTTGGTAGAAAATGAAGTCCTCACAAAAGCCGAGTTCTGCCAGTCATCAGGTACACTTTCCTGCCTTATACTATTCATACCCCAATAAGAATTTCCTGTGTTCAGTAGCTCCATCCAGTGGTCATATTGTACTATTGTCCTGAGACTAGCCTAGTAACATTCCATTTTACCGGTTTTCACACAACAAATGTACATCGCAGAACAAACCGATAAGAATTTTTGTTCAAATTTACCTCTTAAAGTGGAACTACATTGCATCTGAGCGCCAAAAACGCTATTTACTTCATTTTTATTATTCAAAGCAAACTCAACCATCCTTCCATCCATCCATGTCTCCGTGCTTTATTTTGTTGAGGAACACTCTAAAAAACGCCCCTCTAGCATTTTCTAGCTTTGGCCATCTTGAGTAAGGGCAGATGATTCATGTAGCATTTACTTCCTGGAATCCATCTGCTCTTAGTTCAGGCATGCAAGCAGGAGAGGTTGTGCTTAACTGAGAGAGCCCCTCCTCCCATGAAGACTTCTGGGATGTTTGACCTCATTTGCCTGGACATGGAAACCAGGAAGTAACTGAGGAAATGAAGGGGGGGGGGGGGAAGAATAAGGATTAAAAATAGTCTGTGTTGTTTTGAGAAAGTGAAGTTCCACTTTAAAGGATAAGATCAATTTTTTTTTTAATTCCAGCCCCCTATGTACCAATTTAATATAACAATGTGCAAAAATAAAACCACTTTCCATTTATTCTACACCGGATTATCTCACTTGCTTTATGGATGATGTATCCATTACTTCTGCCTTACTTCCTGGACAGACTTTAGGAAGGAGTAGACCAGAGTGTAGATGATGAAGGGTGTGTGCTAATGAGATCAGCTGGTCAACTCCTTCCTGTGTCATGACCTCAAGTCTGTCCAGGAAGTAAGGCGGAAGTCACGGAGGAGGGTTTTAAAACCTCCATAAAGACTGTGAATTAAAGGTCTGTAGAGAATAAATGGAAAGCTGTTTTATTTTGGCAAAAAGTAGATGATTAATGGTACATAGGGGAGCTGGAATTCAGATTCAGTTCTGCTCACTTGTCTTCCTCACGTGTGTCATCTTTTATTAAATAACGGGGTGATGGCCGGATTAGTAAGTAGTGGGGCGATGTCCAGGGAGGATTGGTAAGTAGTGGGCGATGGCTGGGCCGGATTAGTAAGTAGTGGGCGATGGCCGGGCCGGATTAGTAAGTAGTGGGCGATTGCCGGGCCGGATTAGTAAGTAGTGGGCGATGGCCGGGCCGGATTAGTAAGTAGTGGGGCGATGGCCGGGCCGGATTAGTAAGTAGCGGGGCGATGGCCGGGCCGGATTAGTAAGTAGTGGGGCGAGGGTCGGGCCGGATTAGTAAGTAGTGGGGCGATGGCCGGGCCGGATTAGTAAGTAGTGGGCGATGGCCGGGCCGGATTAGTAAGTAGTGGGGCGAGGGTCGGGCCGGATTAGTAAGTAGTGGGCGATGGCCGGGCCGGATTAGTAAGTAGTGGGGCGATGGCCGGGCCGGATTAGTAAGTAGTGGGGCGATGGCCGGGCCGGATTAGTAAGTAGTGGGCGATGGCCGGGCCGGATTAGTAAGTAGTGGGGCGATGGCCGGGGCGGATTAGTAAGTAGTGGGGCGAGGGCCGGGCCGGATTAGTAAGTAGCGGGGCGAGGGCCGGATTAGTAAGTAGCGGGGCGAGGGCCGGGCCGGATTAGTAAGTAGTGGGGCGAGGGCCGGGGCGGATTAGTAAGTAGTGGGGCGATGGCCGGGCCGGATTAGTAAGTAGTGGGGCGATGTCCAGGGAGGATTAGTAAGTAGTGGGGCGATGGCCGGGCCGGATTAGTAAGTAGTGGGGCGATGTCCAGGGAGGATTGGTAAGTAGTGGGCGATGGCCGGGCCGGATTAGTAAGTAGCGGGGCGATGGCCGGGCCGGATTAGTAAGTAGCGGGGCGATGGCCGGGCCGGATTAGTAAGTAGCGGGGCGAGGGCCGGGCCGGATTAGCAAGTAGTGGGGCAATGGCCGGGCCGGATTAGTAAATAACGGGGCGATGGCCGGGCCGGATTAGTAAGTAGTGGGGCGAGGGACGGGCCGCATTAGTAAATAACAGGGCGAGGGCCGGGCCGGATTAGTAAGTAGCGGGGCGAGGGCCGGGCCGGATTAGTAAGTAGCGGGGCGATGGCCGGGCCAGATTAGTAAGTAGCGGGGTGATGACCTGGACGGGCCGCATTAGTCAATAATGGGCGATGGCCGGATTAGTAAGTAGCGGGGCGATGGCCGGGGAGGATTAGTAAGTAGTGGGGCGATGGCCGGGGAGGATTTGTAAGTAGTGGGGCGATGGCCGGGCCGGATTAGTAAGTAGTGGGGCGATGGCCGGGCCGGATTAGTAAGTAGCGGGGCGAGGGCCGGGCCGGATTAGTAAGTAGCGGGGCGATGGCCGGGCCGGATTAGTAAGTAGCGGGGCGAGGGCCGGGCCGGATTAGTAAGTAGCGGGGCGATGGCCGGGCCGGATTAGTAAGTAGCGGGGCGAGGGCCGGGCCGGATTAGTAAGTAGCGGGGCGATGGCCGGGCCGGATTAGTAAATAGCGGGGCGAGGGCCGGGGCGGATTAGTAAGTAGTGGGGCGATGGCCGGGCCGGATTAGTAAGTAGCGGGGTAATGACCTGGACGGGCCGCATTAGTCAATAATGGGCGATGGCCGGATTAGTAAGTAGCGGGGCGATGGCCGGGCCGGATTAGTAAGTAGCGGGGCGATGGCCGGGCCGGATTAGTAAGTAGCGGGGCGATGGCCGGGCCGGATTAGTAAGTAGCGGGGCGATGGCCGGGCCGGATTAGTAAGTAGCGGGGCGATGGCCGGGCCGGATTAGTAAGTAGCGGGGCGATGGCCGGGCCGGATTAGTAAGTAGCGGGGCGAGGGCCGGGCCGGATTAGTAAGTAGCGGGGCGATGGCCGGGCCGGATTAGTAAGTAGCGGGGCGAGGGCCGGGCCGGATTAGTAAGTAGCGGGGCGATGGCCGGGCCGGATTAGTAAATAGCGGGGTGATGACCTGGTTGGGCCGCATTAGTAAATAACGGGGCGATGGCCGGGCTTCCAAGCTGCTGCTCTGTCCATATAGAGACAGCTCGGCTCCGCCCCACCCCTGCTCTCTCCTAATTGGCTCACTGTGATTGACAGTGGGAGCCAATGAGGCAGAGCCAAGGCTCTCATGCAAATTGCTGGATGGAGATGGGCTCAGGTAAGTGTTAGGAGGGGCTGGGGGGAGGGGGCTGCTGCTCATGCATGCACTAGTTCTGGTAACCTGGGGGGGCCCCCAAGGGATAATTTGTATGGATTTACTTCGCTTACTGTTTGGCTATGGGATAGAAGAGAGGGGGGATCCCCACAATGGGACACATATGGTGAAAAACAAAAAACCTGACGGGTTTGAACCCTCCCTTACCTCATCCAGAATGAATACACAAGTTTTCATTCTCTCCTATCAGAAGGTTTTACTAGTCATGGAAGACTTTATATATGGACCACAGAGACCACAAGCCTCTGCACCTCTCCATGCGATGTATTATTGGGTCGCTCCAGTCTGATCTAGTCCCCTAGGAGTCTGTTTTCTACCGTTGGTCCCGAATTTAGAGGGACTATTCCAGCTCTTATCGATGCAATGTGCTCAACTCTCATATTGGAGGATCAGCTTGCTGCTTCCAGTCTTGGGTCACTTAAAGCCACAAAGTTGTTCCCTTTGCACCTTCTATTCCAAGTCTTCTTTATGGCGATTGAGTGGAGGAGAAAACCTTGTCAGGATGTTTCCATTTATTGACCAAATGCCAGAAGTGGTTGTAAAGCTAGAAGTGGTTGTAAAGGCAGAAGTGGTTGTAAAGGCAGAACTTTTTGCGTTTTTATGCAGTAAAGTATAAAACCTGAGTGAAGTGACTAACATACCGGTTAATTACTGAGATAATTAGCTGTTGAAAGTTCTCCTGTAAAGCTCTGTTCACTGTGCCAGGTCCTGCCCCTCCCCATCTTGCATGTGACCTTGGCTGATTGGGTCAGCTCTTTAATAAAGAGCTGGCCACTTCTGTGGTTTGTTCCTTGATAGAACGTTTAGCTCAACTGGTTGAAGCTTTCAGCATCAGCTGTGACTATCTGCTGGAAGTTTTTTGTCCAGCAGGGTCTCCTCTTCATACTCATGTGGAGGGCTGCTGAACCTGCAGTATGTCCTAAGAAGTATCTGATCTGCATGCAGAACATCTCATCGGTTTTCCTCCTTCATATTATCAAGGATGCTGCTGGTGGCAAGAGCAACCATCTCCCTCAGCTGAGGAAACCTAAAGAACTAAATCTTTAACTCTTCACCTTCATGTATCTGTAACGTTTCCTTGGGTCAGGTCGCAGGCCCCGAATCTTGACTCCCAGTCCACCTGTAAGAACTGGGGGTCCAAGCCCACCATACCCTCTGACATCTTTTCCATGGCGTAAAGGTGTGCCCCCACTGTCCAGACTGGGTGGCATTTATTTTTCTTTTTAAGCACTTGGACTACTTGAATCTCAGAAGCAAGGCAGCAGGAGGTGGCATTCAGGGGCTACAGGCTAACTTTCTCCAAGCGTCTTCCAGGACAGCCCATGAGACCTTGGGCTCCTCCTACCAGGACAGGAAACACGTCACCCCCACCAGATAAAAGGGCGGTCCTCCAGGCCCATGTCAGTTATTTGTGTTTCCTCCAGACGGGGGGTAACATGTTCATGGAACCTGCTCCCATAGGCCTTATAAGCAGGGGCTTTGTATGGCTTTTTTCTGGGGCATATCACTTACCTCTTCCTCTGCCAGAAGCAGCACACCGCTGGGGAGGTTGGCTGTGTTGCTGTTCTCTGTCCTCAGTGCCTGGAGAGGGCCAGGACCGGTGTGAGGTCGTGCCCCTAGCGCAGTGCATTGCACTCTAGCTCAGCTGAGCTTCGGTTGTCCTTCCCTGCCGACAGCCTGGCTGATTTGAGCAAGGAATGGAGGAAGCCGCAGCGTTCGAGGGGGCGGAGCTATTGCGCTCCAAGCTGGCCCACAGGAAGTGCCTGGAGAGGGTTACTTCCGGGGCATATGACATCATCATCGGGCGCCGGAGACGAGGTTCCAGTCTTCATAAACGGCGCGAACAGAGAACGCTGGCTGCTGGTGTTTCTTGGTGTTAAGCAGCCAGGCTGTGGATGACCACGAGGGGCAGAATGGATCCTCCTGCAGTACCTGCACAGGCAGCGGATGCAGTTCCCAACACCAGCACCTCACAGGTAAGCCTGGGGTGTTCTGTCACCACTTTACTATCCCTGTGAGTGTTCCCTCCCCCTCTCCCCCCTCTGTAGTAGTGGGTGTAAGGGGACACATTTCCTCCCTCCTTCACGTGGTGTTACGGAATGATTGTGTGGCTTTAATCACATTGTGGGTCATTTATTATGTCTTGCAGACCAAGACTCAGGACAAGGCCCAAGCGCAGCCACTTAAAAGGAAATGTGCGGTTTGCGCAAACAAATTGAGCTCCTCATGGAGCAAAGCAGTTTGTCGCACCTGTATAGAAGGCCTAGTAAAGGATGACCCGGTTGCCTCTTGCCAGAAGATGCTTACTTCTGTTAGGGATGAGCTTGCGTCCACCTTCAGTTCCTTTAGAACGCTTATTGACAAGCTCCACACTCCAGCAGAGAGTCCGTCTTCACTGAAGGCGTCAGTAAGCACTCCGCAGCAGGCAGAGAGTGAAGACTCTGAGGCTGAGGTCAGATCTACCCGTTCTTCTCTGGAAGAATCGGGGTCAGATACAGAGCCCAGAGATAGAGAATCCACTCGAGGCTCAAGATTTAAGTTATCTGTTGAGGATGTAGATGACTTATTAAAGGCTATCTATACTACCCTTGAATTAAAAGAGGAAGAGGTTCAGTTATCCAAACATGATCTTATGTATAAAGGATTACATAAGAGAAAATCAAGAGTGTTTCCAGTTCATAGTTCTTTGGTTGATACTATTAAACTGGAATGGGATAATCCTGAGAGAAAACCATTCTTCTCTAGTAACCTAAAAAGGAGGTTTCCTTTTGATGAGGACACTGCGCAGCCATGGAATAAGAATCCCAAGTTAGACGCACCTCTTTCAAAAAGTTTCAAAAAACTCGGACCTGGCGTTTGATGATATGGGTACGCTTAAGGATCCGATGGACAAGAGGGGGGATATCCTTCTCCACAGAGCCTGGGACTCAGCAGTTGGAAACCTGAAACCAGCTTTGGCTTCCACTTGTGTGGCCAGAAATCTGGAGGTTTGGTTGACTCAGATTCAGTCACATCTGTCAGCAGGTACCTCCAGAGAGCAAATTTTAAAGTCTTTTCCTCTCCTATTTCAGGCAGTGGGTTTTTTGGCAGATTCTTCCGCTGAGTCGGTAAGAATGTCAGCCAGGACTTCGGCTCTAGTGAACTCGGCCAGGAGAAGCCTTTGGCTTAAGACCTGGTCAGGGGACTCTGCCTCCAAGTTGCGCCTTTGTGGCCTTCCTTTAACTGGCGATCATTTATTTGGCCCAGGTCTACAGGAGGCACTGGAACGCACGGCTGATAAGAAAAAGGCGTTTCCAGAGAAAAAGAGTTCAGACAGCCAGAAAATTTTTTCGTGGCCAAAACAGGCAACAGAGTCCTAGAGAAAAGGACAGCAGGCCGAAAAAGCATTGGACTGGGCACAAAGGCAGAGGCAAAGGGGGAGTGCTATTTAACCCTCCTCAACAGCCCGCCAAGCTGCAGTGACTTGTGTTCCCCGGTGGGAGGGAGATTGAGGGCCTTCATCCCACAGTGGGCAGCAGTCACTCTGAGCCCCTTCGTCCTGGACCTAGTGACCAACGGGTACAGGCTGGAGTTTGTTCACCAACCACCAGAACGTTTGTTGGTCACATTTCCTCCACAAGATCGGGAGAAAGCGAGGGCTCTGGGTCTCCAGATCAGAGACTTATTAGATCAAAAAGTCCTGATTCCTGTTCCTCGATCGGAGCGGGGCAAGGGATTCTATTCCCATGTATTTGTGGTCAGAAAGCTGGCAGGAAAGTTTCGACTTATCCTGAATCTCCGGACCTTAAACAAGTCCATCAGATACAAGCATTTCCGTATGGAGACGGTTTTTACAATCAAAAACCTACTATACCCAAACTGCTTTATGGCCACGTTGGATTTAAGGGATGCTTATCTTCACATCCCTATCCATCCAGCCTTCCAAAAGTTTTTGAGATTGGCAGTGAAGACGGGTATGGGGACCCGACATTTTCAATTTCAGGCCCTCCCCTTCGGTCTTTCCTCAGCCCCACGCATCTTTACGAAGGTGTTGGGGGAAGTGCTGGCTCCACTAAGATTAAAGGCAATAACGGTTATCCCTTACTTAGACGACCTCCTGATAGTGGCAAAATCATACCAAAGGCTGTTGGAAGATCTCCAGGCTGTACAGGACTTCTTACAGTCCCTAGGCTGGCTAATAAACAAAGAAAAATCGTCCTTGATTCCGGCCCAGAAAGTAACTTATCTGGGTTACAATTTTTGCTCCGTGAACCAAAGAGTTTTTCTTCCTCAGGAGAAGATTACCAAAGTGTTCCAGACTATGTCAACATTGCAGACCAACCAGTCGGTCTCTCTGAGACAGGTGTCGAGGGCAGGGGGTCCTATGACCTCATGTTTTCCCGCAGTACCATGGGCGAGATTCCGTCAGCGTCTGTTACAAAGGTTTCTTTTAAGGGACGGGGACGTAAGTAGGGGTGCAACGGATCAAAAATCTCACGGATCGGATCGATCCTCGGATCAGAGTCACGGATCGGATCGATCCTCGGATCAGCATAAAAAAAACAAAAAAAAACACACAAATCTTGTTACACCCACCGGAGTTTTAGATTTAAAAGCTATTTTCAACACAAAACCGAGCTTATATGCATAAATACAGTATTTGTGCATATAAGCTCAGTTTTGTGTTTGAAAATGGCTTTTAAATTTAAAACTCCGGTGGGTGTAACAAGATGTCCGCTTGCCCCCTTCTCACTCTATCATTATTGTACTGTGCAGGAGTGTGGGGTGTAGCAAGATGGCGGCGACGAAATGTCACTTCCTGTCGAGACAGCGGCCACTTCCGGGTGTACCAAGATGGCCGCCGCTCCGGAGCTAGGCCGAAGCCGGGGCCTTTCCTATGGCTGAGGCCCGAAAAGTGCTCCGCGGATCGCGGGTGTGCCGATCCGCGGAGGGTGATCCGTACGGATCACGGATCGGCAACGATCCGTTGCACCCCTAGACGTAAGGCCCCTGGAGTCAAGGATCTGGCTTCCCGACAGGATAAAAAGAAGCCTGTGGTGGTGGAGAGCTGGTCAGCACCTAGCAGGAGGTTTCCCATGGTCCTTTCCCATTTCCCGAAGGATTACCACGGATGCGAGTTCCTGGGGATGGGGGGCCCACCTCAGCAATGCAGTAGCACAAGGAGAGTGGTCCCCAGAGGAGGCAAGGGCCTCATCCAATCAAAGAGAGCTGCTTGCAGTCCAGAGAGCCCTCCAGTCTTTTCAGATGGAGGTCAGGGGTCACAACCTCCAAATCCTGTCAGACAATATAGCGACAGTCGCGTATATCAACAAGCAGGGAGGCACGAGAAGCCGGAGGCTTCAGTCCATTGCCCAGGAGATCCTTTCATGGGCAGAGGGGAATCTAGCCTCCATTTCTGCTGTACACCTGAAGGGGAAAAACAATTGCCTGGCAGATTATCTCAGCCGTCACAGGATAGACCGAGACAACTGGTCCTTTCATCCCGAAGTCTTTGCAGACCTCACCAAGAGATGGGGTTATCCGGTAGTGGATTTGTTCGCAAACCGAAACAACCGCAAGACGGAGATATTCTTTTCCATGAACCCGGCAGACCAAGCCTTGGGGATCGATGCTCTGGCAAACCCGTGGCCTCCAGGCCTATGTTATGCCTTTCCGCCAATCAGGCTGATTCCAGAAGTCCTCCGGAAGTTTTGGCTGGAAGAGACAGATCTGATTCTAATTGCCCCGTTTTGGCCCAAGAGGCCATGGTTTTCCCTGCTACAGTCTCTGGTTTCAGAGCCTCCGTGGAGTCTTCCGAAAAGGGAAGACCTATTATTGCAGGGTCCAGTATCACACCCTCAGGTGGTTTCCTTAAACTTGACGGCCTGGTATCTGAAGAAAAGATACTGAGCGCCCAAGGGTTCTCTGACAAAGTAGTCAGGACTCTCGTTAATTGCAGGAAGCCAGTTACTAGAGCCATATATTCCAAAGTTTGGAAAAGGTTTAACTCATGGTTATCTGAAAATGATAGATTAGCTCATGATATTCCGTCTATTTTGGAATTTTTCCAAGAGGGTGTCGACAAAGGTCTTTCTGTTAGTACCTTAAAGGTACAGGCGGCAGCTATTAGTGTGTTCCTCCAGTTTTCTCTCCTGGAAAATCCCACTATAGCCAGATTTTTCAAATCTATCTCTAGGGCCAGACCAGTAGTAGTGAGAAGTTGTCCAACGTGGGATCTGTCCCTAGTACTTCAAACTCTGGTAGAATTTCCGTTTGAACCTCTGGAAAGTATGTCAGTTAAGTTACTTACATTAAAAACTGTGTTCCTTATAGCTGTTACCTCAGCTCGTAGGGTAAGTGAGTTGCAGGCCCTATCAGTTAGGGAGCCCTTCCTCACGATTTTTGAGGATCGAGTTGTGTTACGAACCGATCCAGGTTTTTTGCCCAAGGTGGCAAGTACATTCCACCGATCTCAGAACATTGTATTGCCAACCTTTTGTAGTTCGCCACAGGGCGACTTAGAAAGAAAATTTAGTTTTCTAGATGTAAGAAGGATTCTCTTGGTCTATCTTGAGGTCACGAAGACCTTTAGGAAAACTGATGCCTTGTTTGTCCTCTTTTCTGGAGTTCACAAGGGGAATAGTGTATCTAAAGCCACATTGGCTAGATGGATAAAGCAAGCCATCTTGGAAGCTTACAAAATTAGGGAGGTCCCTACACCTTTTGTTACTGCGCACTCAACTAGAGCCTTGTCTACGTCTTGGGCTGAGAGGGCTGGTGCCTCACCAGAACAAATTTGCAGGGCTGCCACTTGGTCCAGTTACTCGACCTTCATTAAACATTATCGCCTGGATCTCCTATCAGCTCAGGAGCAGGCGTTTTGGTCGTAAGGTCCTTCAGGCAGTTGTCCCTCCCTAGACTGGTAAGTTCTGGCTCATCGTCTCATGGGCTGTCCTGGAAGACGCTTGGAGAAAAGCTGAGTTAGACTTACCGGTAACTCCTTTTCTGAGAGTCTTCCAGGACAGCCGGATTCCCACCCGGTATTGTCTGAAGTTATGTGTATTATGCATATGTTTTGCAGGGTCCTACGGTTCTTGAGAATACTGACATGGGCCTGGAGGACCGCCCTTTTATCTGGTGGGGGTGACGTGTTTCCTGTCCTGGTAGGAGGAGCCCAAGGTCTCATGGGCTGTCCTGGAAGACTCTCAGAAAAGGAGTTACCGGTAAGTCTAACTCAGCTTTTTCACTCCCTGCCCCCTCTTGTCACCTTTAAACTCCGTCTCACTGCACAGATTAGCTGACCTCCATCGAGGCTCTTCAGGTCTTCTGGGTCAAGATGTCCTTTTCCCAGTTCATGTGGCAAAATGTTCTCAAAGGTTTTACTCTAACCTGTTCATTGGTTCCAAACCCAAAGGATCCAAAAGCACTGAATATCTTCCTTTTGAGTTCAGAAACGGTGTATGGAATCCACCAGGTCTGTCATCGTCTCCAGTTACCAGGGAGACTTTCTGGCTTCATCAGAGATCCAAAGATGCATACCATGCATGTCCCTCTCTGCTTTTCATGGAGTCTTAGTTCTGATAGTAGACTCCTTTTTTGAGGCAGTTCTGTTTGCCCGGTTTCACTTCAGACCTTTCACAAGCCAACAATCACAACACCACAGTCCAGTCCCTGGACTAACCATGTCATGTGGCATCGAAGACAAGCCCCTTAGTGTTTCAGGAATCTGGTACTGGGGAAGTCCTTCCTTTTCAGCCTATTTGGAAGATCCTCACGATGGATGCCAGGCTGGGGAGAAGTCCTGGACACTGTCATTGCAGGGAACACGGTTGTCTCCTATCAGCATTCTGGAACTGCAGGAGATCTAGCTGTCTCTGGGACCTTGGACCATCTGAGTCAGTCAGACAACACCACGGCAGTGCGTGCATCAACCATTGCAGGGGAACTAGAACCCACAAAGAGCCCTTTCTTGTTTTTGTAGGGACAGGATTTAGGACTTTCTACCTAGTCGTTTTTATGGCTTCCTCCTAGCAGGACATTATTCTTCTGTTCCTCCTTCTGACTCTAGCTCACCAAAAGGAACATTTCCCTCTGTTATCTGGTTCTGGTGGTGGGTCCACTGTTCAGCTGTTGATTCTCTTTTTGTCATCCTTGGATGAACTCTGAAAGGGAGCTCCAGCTTCTAGTTCTTCCATTTTCTTGGTGGCTCAAGAAGTTCATCATACAAGTCTCAAGGGTTGGTTTCCACCATTTTCTGTCAAGGTGTGTATTACTACAAGTAGCTGTGTCTCAGATTGGCAAGACCACCTGATCTTCATGTCATGTGTTCTGCCAGTTGGATGCTGATGACTGGTTCAGGTGTGGGGTCCTTCAGGTGGCTCTTTGAACTGCAGGCAGACCCCCATATTGCCTAAGATTTTGGTACTTGCTGTATAACCCTTTTCTCGAATCGTCTTCCAGGGCAGCATCCGAGAGATAGGCTCCTCCTCCCTAAAACAGGAAACACATTAGTCCACCATTATAAATTTCACACTCTTACCTGTGTGCCTCAGTTGTTTGTGTTTCCTCCAGACCCACAGGAGCTGCAAGAACGTTTGTTATTTTATTTTCACCTGTCTCTGTGCTTGTTGCAGGAGACCCCCTGCCAGCATCCCATACAGCCCAAGGGGCTTTGGGAGGGCGAGCAGGCGCAGCACTGGGCAACATTGCTCAAAGCCTGAGATTTCGCCCCTACTGAGGGGTCTGCAATCATCCCCCCAGGCTGCAGGAGGACTCTGTCATCTCCACCCCATGCCGCTGTTTAGGCCTGTGTATGCTTCCGCCCCCCTCTGGCTTTCCGCAGAATCTGGAGCCCGCCAGGGGGGATGGATACATGCATAGATGGGCGCCGCCGCCGACCGCCGCCGAAAACCTCAGCAGCAGAGGGTCTAGCAGGGAGGGTTTTGCACCTTCTAACTAGGTCCCTGGTGGCTGCGGCTGTCCCCCCAAACGAATCCGCCATTCTCCGGGCGGCGCAGCAGCGTCCTCACTGCCACAGGCCGCTACAGGAAGTCGGGGGTGTACCAAGATGGCGCCGAGGAGTTCCGCTTCCGGGTTGGCGGCCATCTTCCCGTAGTCTATCTACTGCGGAGATAGAGCAGGGACACCTAGGGGCGGGAAGGTTAAAAAAAAAAAAAAACAGAGAAAGAAAACCGAATACAAATAGCAAATTTGTTCAATGCTACCCTTCACTACCAGCACAGTTACTCTACAATACAGCGGCATGTGCAGGTGTGTCCACCAACCTGCACGGGGTCAGCCGGGGGCGGGGCCGGAGCTTATGCAGGAAGCAGATAAAAAGGCCTCTAAGCAGAGGATCCTGGTGGCTGATCATGTCTGACGCTTCCCCACCCTGCCCTGCAGATCCTGCAAATCAGGACAGCTCCAAGGTAAGCCAGAATATTCTTGAATTATCTCTGTCTTAACCTCTTTACTGCCTATCTACAGGCAGTTTCTTTGACCACCTATCTCACGGGGTTTTTTTGTTCTCTATGCTCGCTTGCAGGCAAAGACCCCTGAGGAAAGGAAGGCTAAAGGCAAAACATGTGCCTCATGCAGCCACAGGCTTTCCCCAGATTGGAAAAAGCCCCTGTGTCAGAAATGCTTAGACAAAATGGTGGCAAAAGAATCACAGGGATTTTTGAAAGACCTGCTCAATTCTTTTAAGAAAGAAATTCAGAGCACCATGGCACCACTACGCTCAGCTATAGAAAAATTAGAAACGCCAGCAAGTGTCGCTCAGGCCAGTATCCCATCTACCAGCGGAACACACATTCCAAGGGAGAACAAGGTACAGGCAGAACAAGAGGTGGATTCAGATGAATCTGAACAATCTGAATCAGAAGACGGTATCTGTTCAGACTCAGAGGAGGAAGATGACACGACAGACTGCAACCTGTTTCCTTCTGAGGACACAGACAGTCTTCTCAAAGCCATCACTGACAAGAGAAAAAGCTTTTCATCCCCGCCACAATCAAACGCAGATACCCGTTTGCGGAAGCAGACACCAAAACCTGGGCTAAATGCCCCAAGGTGGATGCCTCTCTGGCAAAAATCACGAACAAATCGGACTTGGCTTTTGATGACGCAGGTACCCTCAGCGACCCCATGGACAAGAAAATTGAAGCTCTCCTGAAAAGGGCATGGGAAGCAGGGGCTGCAAACCTAAATCCGGCTATTGCTTCCACCTGCACAGCCCGAACCTTGCTAATCTGGCTAACCCAGCTGCAAGATCTATTGGAGAACGACACGCCCAGGGAGGAACTAATTAAAACCATCCCCACACTAACTAGAGCGGCAGCTTTCTTGGCAGATGCTTCAGCAGAAACTGTCAGAATATCCTCTAGGACCACGGCACTACTAAACTCGGCCCGCAGAGCCCTGTGGTTAAAATCCTGGGGGGGGGATGCACCTTCCAAGAACCGTTTATGTGGCATACCATTCACTGGAGACCTACTGTTTGGTCCCGAGCTAGAAACAGTCCTGGATAGGACTGCAGCAAAAAATAAGGGGTTCCCTCAAACCAAGAAGAGACAAGGGAAGGCGCCCTTTCGGCATTTCAAGAAATTCAATAAGCCAGGGGCAAAAAAGCACTGGGGTCAACAAAACAAGAAAGGCAAAGGTGAATTCATCCTCAAGCCTAATACCCAAAAGAACAAAAAACAATGACTGCCTTCAGGTGGGGGGCAGATTGGCGGCTTTCTCCCACCAATGGGAGGAGATAACAGAAAACAAATTCATATTGCGCACCATAGCGGACGGTTACGCAATAGAATTCTCCAACCGCCCCCCAACCAAATACTTAGCGACCATGCTACCCAAGGACAGCAATCAAGCAAAGGTGTTTTTAGAATCCCTACAGAAACTATTAGATCAGAAGGTGATTTGTCACGTTCCCCAAGAGGAGGAACAAAAGGGCTTCTACTCACACATCTTCGCAAAAAGAAAACCATCAGGCAAACTAAGGCTGATACTAAACCTCAAACCACTCAACCGAGGAATAAGATACAAGAGATTCAGAATGGAATCTATCTATTCAATCAGGAACATCCTACCGCAGGAGACATTCATGGCAACACTAGACTTACAGGATGCCTACCTACATGTCCCCATAAGGAAGGATCACCAAAAGTTTCTAAGGTTCGCAATCCAGGGGCCAGCAGCTACGCTGCACCTACAGTACACAGCTCTCCCCTTCGGAATCTCCTCAGCTCCAAGAATATTCTCAAAAATAATGGCGGAAGCGCTAAAAGGTCTAAGACAGGAGGGTATTGGAATAATACCATACTTAGACGACCTCCTGTTCTTTGCGGACTCAGCAGCAATCCTAGAAAACAACCTGCGCAAGAGTATGAACTATCTGCAAAACCTGGGATGGTTAATAAACGCAGAGAAATCGCAAATGATCCCAAGCCAGAGAGTAGTGTACCTGGGATACGTGCTGGACTCCAGACTGTCAAAAATTTTCCTAACAAAGGAAAAAGACGTAAAAATGACACAAGCAATTACGTCCCTGCTAAGGAACCATTCCACAACGATCAGGCACGGAATGTCCGTACTAGGACTGATGACGTCTTCCATTCCAGCCATCACCTGGGCACAAATTCACATGCGACCCTTACAGAACTACATTCTGTCCCAGTGGGATGGCAGGCAAGCATCCCTAGAAAAATCCATTCCCGTCCCCGCCACAGTCAAACAAACACTCTACTGGTGGCTCAACCCACTTCGGGTCATCGAGGGGCGCAGATGGGCTCAAGTCAATCCAGTCAGCATCACCACCGATGCAAGCGCCCTAGGATGGGGAGCCCACATGGAAGGGCGGTTCTCGCAAGGGAAATGGACACCCAAATGGGCACAAGCCTCCTCAAACTTGAGAGAGCTGAAAGCTGTGGGAGAAGCGCTAAAAGCCTTCAAGCCAGCATTACAGGGGAAGGATGTAAAGATACAATCAGACAACGCAACGACAGTTGCATACCTAAACAGACAAGGGGGCACAAAATCCCAAAAACTGATGAGACTGACACAATCTATCCTACTGTGGACAGAAGTGAACATAAGATCGATATCCGGTATTCATCTAAAAGGAACAGACAATACAGTGGCAGATTTCCTGAGCCAGAAAACGATAAAACACACGGAATGGTCGCTAAACCAAACAACCTTCACTCAAATCACCCAGAAGTGGGGAATACCCGAAGTAGACCTATTTGCTTCCAGGGCGAACGCAAAATCTCCGATATTTTTCTCCCTGGACCCTACAGATGGCAACAGCGGGGTGGATGCTTTCAACCAAAACTGGAAATGGCATCTGTGCTATGCATTACCTCCAACTGCCATAATCCCTAAAGTAATCCAAAAAATCAAGGCAGAGAAAACAACAGTAATACTAATAGCACCACACTGGCCCCAGAGAGCATGGTTCAGTCATTTAAAAAATCTCAGCATACAACCTCAGCTGACACTGACGGACCGCCCGGATCTACTGTCACAAGGCCCAGTCAACCATCCGAACCACAAAATCTTGAAGCTCTCGGCTTGGTTACTGAGAGGGTAAAAACTCCAGAACAAAGGCCTGTCAGACAGAGTAATCAACACCATCTTAAACAGCAGAAAGCCGGTAACGAGAGCCATCTATGAGAAAATAAGGAAAAAATTTGTTTCTTGGTACGAAGACAGACCAATCTCCAACGGTGGGATAATTCCAATAGTTTTGGACTTCCTACAAGATGGTGCAGACAAAAACATATCACCAAGTACCCTGAAAGTACAAGTTGCAGCACTTTCCTCGGTCATGGATACTAGACTAGCGGAAGACCCGCTGATAAGACGATTCCTCATAGCTCTTAAAAGATCCAAACCAGCCAAATTGTACAAAACTCCCACCTGGGACATGGGCACAGTACTTAAGGGCTTTCTTTCCCCTCCGTTTGAACCTATCGAGGACAGCTCAGACAAAAACCTCACGTTAAAAACTGCGCTCCTTCTGGCCTTAGTATCCGCCAGAAGAGTGAGTGAGATCCAAGCTCTATCTTCAATAGAACCATACTGTCTAATACATCTGGACAAGATAATTCTCTCTCCAGATCCGGCCTTTCTACCCAAGGTCTCTTCTACATTTCACAGAACCCAAAACATCGTCATACCCTCACTTCCAACAACCATGGATAGTAGGAAAAGAGACATTTACAGTAAACTTGATGTAAGGAACACGCTCATAGCGTATCTCGAAAGAACAAAAGAATGGCGTAGAACGACCTCCCTCTTCATCCTCTATGCAGGAATGAACAGAGGGAAACAAGCTTCAAAAAGCACCATCAGCAGATGGATAAGGATGGCCATACAGATTACCTATAAGGCACAGAATCTCACTCCACCTAGTGAAATCAGAGCGCACTCAACTAGAGCCTGGGCAACTTCGGCCGCAGAGAAAGCAGGGGCAACTCCGGAGCAGATCTGCAGGGCAGCGACATGGTCGAGCTTCAGTACTTTCGCTAAGCACTACCGCATAGACCAGCTGTCTGACCAAGACCAAGCATTTGGTCGTAAAGTGCTCCAGTCTCTAACCCCACCCTAGTAAGTATTGCTTGATATATCCTCTCGGATGCTGCCCTGGAAGACGATTCGAGAAAACAGAGTTAGGTACCTGGTAACTCTTTTTCTAAGAAGTCTTCCAGGGCAGCACTAGTTCCCACCCTTGAAACAACAAAAACCAGGTACAGAGGGGGAGCTTGCAGCTTACAGGGAATTCCTTCGGTGCTTTAACATAACTGAGGCACACAGGTAAGAGTGTGAAATTTATAATGGTGGACTAATGTGTTTCCTGTTTTAGGGAGGAGGAGCCTATCTCTCGGATGCTGCCCTGGAAGACTTCTTAGAAAAAGAGTTACCAGGTACCTAACTCTGTTTTCCTGGAGTCCATTGAGGGATGCAGGTCCCGTACCTCTATGATTGTACTCTCTGTACTGCTTTACTACAGAACTGAGGTATGGTGGGAGTAGGAGGAGTTATCCTGAACTGGCTGTGTGTGGAGGGAGGGATTTGTCAGTGTCCAGTTCACCTTTAGGTGGCAGTATAGCCCAAAGGTTCAAGAGTTCCTGTGCCCATCAGTGGACATAAAGAGAGGTTTTATGGCGACTATCATTCCATTCACGTCATCACTGAATCCTGTATATAGTGATGTTTCATCTAATATAAAATTGTGCTGCTGTAGTCAGTCTATATTTTTTCTACATAAGAATATACTTCTTCATCGTTGTTTTTTCTTTCTATTCTCTAGGTGATGAAGCAGGGACAAAATCAGGTGCACATGCTGCCGAGGATGAAGAAGACGATGACGATGAGGATCCTGAGAATAGGTATGATTCCAGTCATACGGACTTTAAAAAGCTTATAACACACCCTAAGCGTGGCTCCAAAGCAAAGCATCGGAAGAGCAAGCAGGTTGTACAAACCCGGACTTCCTGCCTTGTAAAGACTCGATCCCAGGCTACTCGCAAGCTTGAACGAGTGGTCGGAAAACCAAGGCCAAAAACCCGAAAACCAATGAACCGATAAATTGAGTATTACACACCTTGCATAGGGTGTGTTATAAATCCACGGCAGAGTAACTGGTGTACATGTTGAGATGTCCCTGACTTGGATTGACCCAATGTATGGTCGGGAATGGAGAATCTGCTTTCTAAGCTTCTGGAATAAAGTGTGAGCTCTGGGGGTGACTTGGTCTGTTGAGTCCTGACACGCCAGATTCATGGGATTGGTGGGATCCATCTCATTGATCAAGGCTGCTCTCATGTATTCAAGACCCCCCAGGTAAGGGGTGTACAGCAAAGTCCAACCACGTGAACTATAGAGCGCCAGACGCAGGTCCAAGATGAGATTTTTAGATAATCAGCAGAGTAAAAAAGCCGACTCGTTCAGAGTTTGGATGCCCCCCCTTCACCAGGACCACAATGTGAATGGAGTATTCCACCATTTGTATTGGGGGGGACTGGACCATCATTTGTATTGGGGGGGGAGGGGTCAGGACCACCATTTGTATTGGGGGGGAGGGGACAGGACCACCATTTGTATTGGGGAGGACTGGACCACCATTTGTATTGGGGAGGGGACAGGACCACCATTTGTATTGGGGGGGAGGGGACAGGGCCACCATTTGTATTGGGGCGGCGGTTGGACCCCCATTTGTATTGGGGGGGGCGGTTGGACCCCCATTTGTATTGGGGGGGGGGGGCTGGTCCACCATTTGTATTGGGGGAGGGGGGGACTGGTCCAAATTTGTATCTAGGGGGGGACTGGTCCACCGTTTGTATTGGGGGTGAGGACTGGTCCATCATTTGTTTTTTTGGGGGGGGGGGGATTGGGTGGGACTGGTCCACCATTTGTATTTGGGGGGAGTGGTTCAACCCCCAATATGTGTTTGCTTTTTTGTTCTGCCCCGTGTACCGTACGTTTTTATACACTTCACTTTTTATATAACAGTGATTTTAAATGGCAAAAACATTTTCAGAGATAAATTTTACACGAAAACCCTTTTTTTAAAGTTCCATATTTGCTTCATTATATATAGATTCATAGATTCCATATTCACCGTCCCATTTAAAAAAAAATAATAATTTGTAGGTTCTTCAGGGAGGGTTTATCAGATATTGGCACGTATATAAACTATACATATATAGGTGCAATCATTTTTATATAACGTGAAAACTAGTTTTAAGTGAATATTTTAGTTATTTTAAGCTGAGTGAAATGATTATTTGACATAATCTTTTCATTTTTATGTGTTTGCTGCTCCATATTTTAATTTCACACACTGATATGGAAAGGCTCCCTCTTGTGGCCATCTGTATATCGGGGCATAATGAGATTAGAATACAAGGTATGAGGACTGCTAATTGCGAACACTTCTGACTGCCATGCTCATTCTTTGCTGACAGTCCTTGGGAGGGGCCATTGTAGGGACTTTAAAGGTGTATAGATGATGAACCCCCTAAGGCTACAGAATCTCACACAACCATTTTGTTTTGTACTAAAGCGGAACTAAACCCTCCTATCGTTTTTAGCCATGGAAGCCGCCATCTTGGCCTCTGCTTGATCTTCAGTTGCCATGATGCAGCGCATGTGATCAGTTCTGACGCCAGCGATTGGATGGTTTGACCGTTGGGTTGAGGACACAACCAATGTGACGTTTACATTCCTGGCATGTGCTGGGAATGTAACTGGTTTTTGAAACTGTTAAATTGATGGCTTTAGTTCCGCTTTACGTGATCAATTGAAAATAACTTGTAATGCCCCCTCCCATTTCTGCTGATACATACTGCTCACCTGTGGTACTCTCTGTGTTAGCTCTCTAGTTGGGGGGGTACACAAGGCCAAAGAACCTCCTCTCACCACACCTGACAGCACCAGTCTGGTGATTGGCTGCTCAGGCATAGTGGTGGAAGGAGTTGGGGGTCCCTTCCTCTCCCATATCAGAAACAGGAAATGTAGATGGCAGGGACCTGAATGGGCAGAGGACATGTTCACATTGAGCTATGAGTGTAGACACAGGGATCGGAATGGTCAGAGCGCGGGTTCAAATTGAGCTATGAGTGTAGACACAGGGATCGGAATGGTCAGAGCGCGGGTTCACGTTGAGCTATGAGTGTAGACACAGGGATCGGAATGGTCAGAGCGCGGGTTCACGTTGAGCTATGAGTGTAGACACAGGGATCGGAATGGTCAGAGCGCGGGTTCAAATTGAGCTATGAGTGTAGACACAGGGATCGGAATGGTCAGAGCGCGGGTTCACGTTGAGCTATGAGTGTAGACACAGGGATCGGAATGGTCAGAGCGCGGGTTCACGTTGAGCTATGAGTGTAGACACAGGGATCGGAATGGTCAGAGCGCGGGTTCAAATTGAGCTATGAGTGTAGACACAGGGATCGGAATGGTCAGAGAGCGGGTTCACGTTGAGCTATGAGTGTAGACACGGGGATCGGAATGGGCAGAGGATGTGTTCACATTGAGCTAGGAGTGTAGACGCGGGGATCAGAATGGGCAGAGGATGGGTTCACATTGAGCTAGGAGTGTAGACGCGGGGATCAGAATGGATAGTGGATGGGTTTATGATGAGCTATGAGTGTGGACACTGGGATCGGAATGGGCAGAGGATGGGTTCACATTGAGCTAGGAGTGTAGACACGGGGATCAGAATGGATAGTGGATGGGTTCAAATTGAGCTATGAGTGTAGACGCGGGGATCAGAATGGGCAGAGGATGGGTTCACATTGAGCTAGGAGTGTAGACGCGGGGATCAGAATGGGCAGAGGATGGGTTCACATTGAGCTAGGAGTGTAGACGCGGGGATCAGAATGGATAGTGGATGGGTTCAAATTGAGCTATGAGTGTAGACGCGGGGATCAGAATGGGCAGAGGATGGGTTCAAATTGAGCTAGGAGTGTAGACACGGGGATCAGAATGGATAGTGGATGGGTTCAAATTGAGCTATGAGTGTAGACGCGGGGATCAGAATGGGCAGAGGATGGGTTCAAATTGAGCTATGAGTGTAGACGCGGGGATCAGAATGGGCAGAGGATGGGTTCACATTGAGCTAGGAGTGTAGACGCGGGGATCAGAATGGATAGTGGATGGGTTTATGATGAGCTATGAGTGTAGACACGGGGATCTGAATAGGCAGAGGACAGTTCACGTTGAGCTATGAGTGTAGACCAGTGTTTCTCAACTCCAGTCCTCAAGGCGCCCCAACAGGTCATGTTTTCAGGATTTCCATTGATTTGCACAGGTGATTTGATCAGTTTCACTGCCTTAGTAATTACCACAGCCGTTTCATCTGA
Source organism: Lithobates clamitans (assembly GCA_037952925.1). Lineage (NCBI taxonomy): Eukaryota > Metazoa > Chordata > Amphibia > Anura > Ranidae > Lithobates > Lithobates clamitans. The sequence goes on from JBBGZY010002723.1 coordinate 42,320, forward strand.
GGGAAATCCTGAAAACATGACCTGTTGGGGCGCCTTGAGGACTGGAGTTGAGAAACACTGGTGTAGACCACAAGGACCTCAGTGGGCAGAGGATGGGTTCATGTTGAGCTAGGAGTGTAGACCACGCAGACCTCCATGGGCAGAGGATGGGTTCATGTTGAGCTATTATAGACCACGGGGATCTGAATAGGCAGAGGACAGTTCACGTTGAGCTATGAGTGTAGACCACAAGGACCTCAGTGGGCAGAGGATGGGTTCATGTTGAGCTAGGAGTGTAGACCACGCAGACCTCCATGGGCAGAGGATGGGTTCATGTTGAGCTATTATAGACCACGGGGATCTGAATAGGCAGAGGACAGTTCACGTTGAGCTATGAGTGTAGACCACGTGGACCTCAGTGGGCAGAGGATGGGTTCATGTTGAGCTAGGAGTGTAAACTCCTGGGATATGAATGGGCAGAGGGACGGTTCACATTGAGATAACCCTAAGAACAGGTTTTCAGACACTTGATGACCAAGACCATTTCCTGGCTCACCTTTATTCATTAGCTGGATTGCTGTTATCTGATTGGTGTTTTCTCTGGATCTGGTGTACCATGTTATGAATCTGTGATCTCCGACGTGAGGGAAGGCTGATGGAATTTTCCCCACTATTGGATGAGTTTTTTTCAGCCTTCTCTTCAATCGGTGATCTGATGTGATTTCCTGATCTGGGAGATCCCACGAATGTTCTCCAATCCATGTGCTGCTCTCCTAGGAATAATATTTATTGCTGGTTCCATGTAGGTAAATTGGACATCATTTCAGGAGCGTGTGGCTTCTGTGATATTACGTGTCTGCTGCTACCTTTTCCTACATATAGTACTAAAGAAGAAGAAATATAAATCTCTATATATATATAAGATTTTTTACTACAGTTTCTTTAGCAGCTTTTTTTCTTTAAATTTTTTGAAGTTTTAAGTTTGAATATCGCACAACTGCTAAAGACTGATTGTATGACGGGTGAGATGTGTTCTGTAAGGTGATGGGAACACAGCACTGCCCACACCTGGAAGGGTCTATTGGTTTCCACCTTCAGGCCATCTTCAACCCCCCAACCCAATACAGTGATGTCACCCACCTGCTGACAATAGAAAGAGATCCAAATGGCTGGCACTTAGAATGACATCCAACCATCACCCAACACTCTGCACGCTCGGTGTGGACAATGCTGGGAAGGTGGAAGGCCATAAGCCGAACATTTCTGTCTGTAATCTGTGCTTAGGCTATACACATCCTCTAATTCTAACCACCCTTGGGGCCATCAGCAATTCATATTGGAGGCCACCTCTGCTGCCTCCTGAAGGCAGAAATTTAAAGCAAGGGAAATCTTTGGAAGGGGTCTTGCCTTTTAAATGCCATCCTGTCCATTCTATTGTAATCGTTTGGCTTGTCCTTCACCAGTCTGTTCTGTTATCCGGTGTATGGGGTGGGGGTGAGCCATGAGGAATCCAAGCTTCTCTGTTGTCAATCCGGAAAATGTAAAAAAGTACCAACTATGGAAGAAGGTCTATACCGGCCCATCCCCCTCGACCCCCTCCTTCCGGGCCTGTGACTTCAGTAATAACCATCCCCCCCCCCCCCATAATTCCAGTGATAACCATTTCTCCCCCCATGATTCCAGTAATAACCATCCCCCCCCCATAATTCCAGTGATAACCATTTCTCCCCCCATAATTCCAGTGATAACCATTTCTCCCCCCATAATTCCAGTGATAACCATTTCTCCCCCCATAATTCCAGTGATAACTATTTCTCCCCCCATGATTCCAGTGATAACCATCCCCCCCCCCCCCATGATTCCAGTAATAACCATCCCCCCCCCATAATTCCAGTGATGACCATCCCCCCCCCATGATTCCAGTAATAACCACCCCCCCCCCATAATTCCAGTGATAACCATCCCCCCCCATGATTCCAGTAATAACCACCCCCCCCCCCCCCATAATTCCAGTGATAACCATTTCTCCCCCCCCATGATTCCAGTGATAACCATCCCCTCTCCCCCCCATGATTCCAGTGATAACCATCCCCTCTCCCCCCCATGATTCCAGTGATAACCATCCCCTCTCCCCCCCATGATTCCAGTGATAACCATCCCCTCTCCCCCCCATGATTCCAGTGATAACCATCCCCTCTCCCCCCCATGATTCCAGTGATAACCATCCCCCCCCCCATGATTCCAGTGATAACCATCCCCCCCCTCACCCATGATTCCAGTGATAACCATCCCCTCTCCCCCCATGATTCCAGTGATAACCATCCCCTCTCCCCCCATGATTCCAGTGATAACCATCCCCTCTCCCCCCATGATTCCAGTGATAACCATCCCCTCTCCACCCATGATTCCAGTGATAACCATCCCCTCTCCCCCCATGATTCCAGTGATAACCATCCCCTCTCCCCCCATGATTCCAGTGATAACCATCCCCTCTCCCCCCATGATTCCAGTGATAACCATCCCCTCTCCCCCCATGATTCCAGTGATAACCATCCCCTCTCCCCCCATGATTCCAGTGATAACCATCCCCTCTCCCCCCATGATTCCAGTGATAACCATCCCCTCTCCCCCCATGATTCCAGTGATAACCATCCCCTCTCCCCCCATGATTCCAGTGATAACCATCCCCTCTCCCCCCATGATTCCAGTGATAACCATCCCCTCTCCCCCCATGATTCCAGTGATAACCATCCCCTCTCCCCCCATGATTCCAGTGATAACCATCCCCTCTCCCCCCATGATTCCAGTGATAACCATCCCCTCTCCCCCCATGATTCCAGTGATAACCATCCCCTCTCCCCCCATGATTCCAGTGATAACCATCCCCTCTCCCCCCATGATTCCAGTGATAACCATCCCCTCTCCCCCCATGATTCCAGTGATAACCATCCCCTCTCCCCCCATGATTCCAGTGATAACCATCCCCTCTCCCCCCATGATTCCAGTGATAACCATCCCCTCTCCCCCCATGATTCCAGTGATAACCATCCCCTCTCCCCCCATGATTCCAGTGATAACCATCCCCTCTCCCCCCATGATTCCAGTGATGACATCCCCTCTCTCCCCATGATTCCAGTGATAACCATCCCCTCTCCCCCCATGATTCCAGTGATGACATCCCCTCTCCCCCCATGATTCCAGTGATGACATCCCCTCTCCCCCCATGATTCCAGTGATGACATCCCCTCTCCCCCCATGATTCCAGTGATGACATCCCCTCTCTCCCCCCCATGATTCCAGTGATGACATCCCCTCTCTCCCCCCATGATTCCAGTGATGACATCCCCTCACCCCCCCCTCCCCATGATTCCAGTGATAACCATCCGCCCATCCCCCATGATTCCAGTGGGACACCTTCGGGGCCCATGACTCCAGTAGCTGATTTAGAACATATCTAGAAGGTAGACTGGCTGGGCAGGGGATTATTGGGCCCCCGGAGATATGTTCTGTTTGTGGCCAGCAAGGGTGGTTTTCCATGAGCTATGCAACTGTAACCTGAGCACCTGAAGAAGCCTTAACGCATTTCAGATTGCCCCTCCCCCCCCTTGTCCTCGCAGTGCTGTGTCCCCGCCACATATCTGTCATTGATATTTTTACATTTCTGCATCTTGTGTGTCAATGTTTCGGGTGACGAGGATCTTCCTCCTCCGGGCTCATTGTATGGAATGCATTTCTATTTATAGCTGCAATAAATTTTTTCAAAAGTTTTCTTGTCCATGCATTTAATTTACTTTGTAAGAATTTGTCCAATGGTCAGGAGAGACTTTTACCCCCCGAATACCCCCGTGCCACCTCATTACCATCAAAGAGACTTGTGAGTACCCCGAGCCACCTCATTACCAACAAAGAGACTTGTGAGTACCCCGAGCCACCTCATTATATAATTGCATAGTTAGTGTGGTTGAAAGACACAAGTCCATATAGTTCAACCAATAAAAAAGATTGTACAATCCTGTATATACACAATCCCGTAAATATACAATCCCATACCCACAGTGGATCCGGAGAAGGGCAGAAAACCCAGCAAAGCATGATCCAATTTTCTACAGCAGGGGAAAAAAATTCCTTTCTGATTCCCCCCACCCCCACAATGTATGCAGTTAGGTTATTAGGTACATTTAGGAAATAATCCAATCTACTGAGCCGGCCAGAACCACCTCTGGAGGGAGTCTATTCCACAATTTCACACCTCTTACTGTGAAGAAACCTTTCTGCATTTGGAGAATAAAACTCTCTTCCTCCAGATGTAAAGAGTGCCCCCTTGTCCTAAAGTGAATAACTCAACACCAAGTTCACTATATTTATACATGGAGATCATATCCCCTCTTATGTATTTATACATGGAGATCATATCCCCCCTTATGTATTTATACATGGAGATCATATCCCCCCTTATGTATTTATACATGGAGATCATATCCCCCCTTATGTATTCATACATGGAGATCATATCCCCTCTTATGTATTTTATACATGGAGATCATATCCCCCCTTATGTATTTATACATGGAGATCATATCCCCTCTTATGTATTTATACATGGAGATCATATCCCCTCTTATGTATTTTATACATGGAGATCATATCCCCCCTTATGTATTTATACATGGTGATCATATCCCCCCTTATGTATTTATACATGGTGATCATATCCCCCCTTATGTATTTTATACATGGTGATCATATCCCCCCTTATGTATTTTATACATGGTGATCATATCCCCCTTATGTATTTTATACATGGTGATCATATCCCCCCCTTATATATTTATACATGGAGATCATATCCCCCCTTATGTATTTTATACATGGTGATCATATCCCCCTTATGTATTTTATACATGGTGATCATATCCCCCTTATGTATTTTATACATGGTGATCATATCCCCCCCTTATATATTTATACATGGTGATCATATCCCCCCCTTATGTATTTTATACATGGAGATCATATCCCCCCTTATGTATTTTATACATGGTGATCATATCCCCCTTATGTATTTTATACATGGTGATCATATCCCCCCCTTATATATTTATACATGGAGATCATATCCCCCCTTATGTATTTTATACATGGTGATCATATCCCCCTTATGTATTTTATACATGGTGATCATATCCCCCCTTAATCTCCTCTTCTCAAGAGAGAATAGATTCAGTTCCTCTGTTTCCTCATAGCTGAGCTCCTCCATGCCTCTTATCAGTTTGGTTGCCCTTCTCAGCACTTTCTCCAGTTCCCCGATATCCTTTCTGAGAACTGGAGCCCAAAACTGAACTGCATATTCCAGATGAGGCCTTACTAATTTGTACAGATGACGTCTCTCTCTCTGGAGTCCATACCTCTCTTATACAAGAGAGAAACCGCAGCTTGGCATTGCATGTTGTTGTTAAGCTTATCTACCCGAACCCCCAGATCCTTCTCCACCATTGATTCCCCTAGATCCTTCTCCACCATTGATTTCCCCCAGAGCCTTCTCCACCATTGATTTCCCCCAGATCCTTCTCCACCATTGATTCCCCCAGAGCCTTCTCCACCATTGATTCCCCCAGATCCTTCTCCACCATTGATTCCCCCAGATCCTTCTCCACCATTGATTTCCCCCAGAGCCTTCTCCACCATTGATTTCCCCCAGAGCCTTCTCCACCATTGATTTCCCCCAGATCCTTCTCCGCCATTGATTTCCCCCAGATCCTTCTCCGCCATTGATTTCCCCCAGATCCTTCTCCGCCATTGATTTCCCCCAGATCCTTCTCCGCCATTGATTTCCCCCAGATCCTTCTCCGCCATTGATTTCCCCCAGATCCTTCTCCGCCATTGATTTCCCCCAGATCCTTCTCCGCCATTGATTTCCCCCAGATCCTTCTCCGCCATTGATTTCCCCCAGATCCTTCTCCGCCATTGATTTCCCCCAGATCCTTCTCCGCCATTGATTTCCCCCAGATCCTTCTCCGCCATTGATTTCCCCCAGATCCTTCTCCGCCATTGATTCCCCTGTTGTACTGCCTCCTAGCATGTATGATGCATGCATATTCTTAGCCCCCAAGTGCATGACTTTACATTTATCAGCATTTAACCTCATCTGCCACATAGTTGCCCAATGAAACAATGCATTGAGGTCGGCTTGTAAGTTGGAGACATCCTGTAAGGACGTTATTCCACTGCATAGCTTGGTGTCATCTGCAAACACTGAAATCCCAGACCCCATATAATTTATAAAGATAATTACCTACAAAGATCTGTGAATACCCATCTAGAAGAGCTTGTCACTGTGCAGACAGTCTAACCACCTGCTTGTCAAGCAACCTGGTCACACCGGTAGACTCTGGTGAGGCCGCTGCCCTTTATCGGTCAGTGACACTGGTAGACTGCCCCCCCAGAATGTACATTGTATTTATCTGAATGAAGGCTTTTGAGCCAGTTTATTATGACTGTCGGGAATCCTCTCTAGACAGACCCCCAGATCTAATGAAATGGGACTCTTATATGGGTAACATTGAACTCCAGACAAAGGAGAAGCAGCAGACTGATGAGCTCATCCCTCTGTCACCTTTTTCTCTCCTATTAGCACCCCCCTCCTAACACATAATCTGCTGTACAAGGACTGCAGGAGGCTGATGATACCGGGTCATATATAGGTACTTGTATAAAAAAATACATTGAATAATGTACAACTGAACAGAGAGCTGCATTCTGTGTGTCTTTATAACTGGATCCTTTCTTAGTCTTTCGAGCTTTCTGTCCCTACGCCATTAACCTGCAGAATGTAGGGAAGCAGGAGGAGACATTTTGAGTGTTTTCTGGCCTTAAAATGACTGTTTTTAGGATGCAGTATGGGAATAGCCATTGCATAAAGTTATGAAGGTGTAAGCTCAAGGCTGGTCACCCTTCTGCTTCCTCGGGGTGTCGGAGAAAATCAAGGTGTTCCAGGTTAGCGGCTCACCAAGAAGTGAAGTCAGGACGGCATGCACCTTATAAAGGAGTCCCCAATTCTTCTATTTCAGCAGTTATCCATTTATGTAAATTTCAGACAACAGTCCCCCTTTATTGGAGAGTCCTAAAGATGAGCCTTGCCCAGGCCAGAACCCACCAGAAGTGCAGAATAAAGTACAACTTGGGGGCTCAGCATCCGGGATTTCATTGTCTCCCAAAAAGTAGAAAAAAGGTAAAGGAAGTCTAGACTTGTATTGGAAATGTATGGAATCCTTTATTATGGAATGGAAGGAGACTTCCTGCTGAATATATCAGTGAAGACTCTGTGTTCAGTGTACATCTTCCGGGGACACTCCTCTGTACTGCTGGTCTGAACTTCCTTTTCATAAATTCCCTGTAGAGAACATTTCATAGACCTCTATTTATCCACTGGAATGTCAATGACGTTAAATCTATACGGTCCAAAAGAGACCAACAGAGGACAGGTCCCCATTATTGTCTGTGGTCTATTCCCCCATTTCTGACAAGCCAGGAACCAGCAGTCCCTGACAGAGTCCCATGCAGATCTCACTCCAGGAACCAGCCGTCCCATGCAGATCTCACCCCAGATCACCAGGAACCAGCAATCCCTGACACCGTCCCATGCAGATCTCACTCCAGGAACCAGTATTCCCTGACACCGTCCCATGCAGATCTCACTCCAGGAACCAGCCGTCCCATGCAGATCTCACTCCAGGAACCAGTATTCCCTGACACCGTCCCATGCAGATCTCACTCCAGGAACCAGCCGTCCCATGCAGATCTCACTCCAGGAACCAGTATTCCCTGACACCGTCTCATGCAGATCTCACTCCAGGAACCAGCCGTCCCTGACACCATCCCATGCAGATCTCACTCCAGGAACCAGCCGTCCCTGACACCATCCCATGCAGATCTCACTCCAGGAACCAGCTGTCCCTGACACCGTCCCATGCAGATCTCACTCCAGGAACCAGCCGTCCCTGACACCGTCCCATGCAGATCTCACTCCAGATACCAGCCGTCCCTGACACCGTCCCATGCAGATCTCACTCCAGGACCCAGCAGTCCCTGACACCGTCCTATGCCGATCTCACTCCAGGAACCAGCCGTCCCTGACACCGTCCCATGCAGATCTCACTCCAGATACCAGCCGTCCCTGACACCATCCCATGCAGATCTCACTCCAGGACCCAGCAGTCCCTGACACCGTCCCATGCAGATCTCACTCCAGGACCCAGCAGTCCCTGACACCATCCCATGTAGATCTCACTCCAGGACCCAGCAGTCCCTGACACCGTCCCATGCAGATTTTACTCCAGGACCCAGCAGTCCCTGACACCGTCCCATGCAGATCTCGCTCCAGGACCCAGCAGTCTCTGACACCATCCCATGCAGATCTCTAGCACATCTAGGCACCCTCACATACTAGGAAGGGCACTATATAGTGGAATTGTTTGGGTACATTGATATAGCAAAACTTCACTTCTCGTCTGTCTGTTAAGCATTTAGTTGCTCTCTTCATGGGTGGACATTTTATTTCGTACAGGGACAACTTTGTTCATTCTAGAACGTTCCAAGTTCCTTCTGTAGAACTGGGGCCGTATGTTTGGCTTCTTCCTTCTAAAATGATTTTAAATAAGTTTAGAAGCCGGTTGTATTAGTAGAAGTGTATTTGGATCTTGGCCATCTTGCATAGCCTGTTGGATGCGGTCACCATAGAGAGGGTACAATAGAAGTGAATGAATAAACTGCTGTAATGCAGAGTAACCAGCCACAGCAAAGAGGGACGTCTGTGTATAAGGTGCTCCTCCTTCACCCTCATGGCAGACCTTGAGGAATCTTGGGAAGGTAAGAGTTAAGTACAATATATAGACTTGTGTATACCAGAAAATTATAGATTTCGGGATGAGCCTAAAGAGTATTCCAGACATATATAGTAAGAAAAAAAGTAGTGCAAAATAATCCTCAAATGGATGATAAAACTGAACATTAGATTCTCCTTCAGCCTCACAGATAAAGAGTAAAATTGTACATGGAAAACGCTGAGCCATAGTGAGGTCCGACATCGAACTTTCCAACCACACCATTCTAGAAAATGGTAAACTTTCTTTTATTGCCCTTCCAGATGTCAGAGTTTCAGGAACCTATTCTCCAAAGCTAAACACAGAGAAAAAGCCAAGGATATTTCTACACCCAATTCACGTTGACAAGATTTTGCCTCAACGTTCCTACCTTCTGGTCAAAGGACCTCCATCCAGACCCACATTACACTCCCTGAACAATGTATTCGGAACACTGCTAATACTGGCTACAGCCTCCCTGTGCTCTCCAAACAACCTCATCTTCATGGTGTGGATTTCACATACAATTCTGGTCTATGATGGCATTAAGCAATCTGCAGATAGTGATGTTTTATATAGGATTCAGGTCCAGGGACTGGCTTACTTTCTGTGTACCTCGGCTGAAATGGAGATCCATGAAACCAGGTGACATTCTTCTAACCTTAGTGATTCTGTGCCCACTGCTGCCTCGAATTTCTGTTCTTGGCCTGGCAGGAACCCAACATTATCTGCTGGTGGCACCTATTCACCTCCAAGGTTTCACGTGTTGTACATTCTTCCAACCTTGGTGGTCATCTGGTGGTGCAGCTCACCCACCTCAAGGTTTCATGTGTTGTACATTCTTCCAGCTGCGATGGTCTATTGCTGGTGTCGCCCATCCACTGCATAAGTCCAGCTCATGTACATTTTTCCAGCCTTGGTGGTCTTCTAGTATCTGGCCCATTCACCTCAAGGTTCCAGGTGATGTACATTCTTCCAGCCTTGGGTTTTTTTTGCTGATGCAGCCTATCCGCCTCAAGGTTCCAGGTGTTGTACGTTCTTCCAGCCTTGGTGGTATTCTGGTGTCGCGCATTCACCTCAAGGTTCCAGGTGTTGTACATTCTTCCAGCCTCGGGGGTCTTCTGGTGTCACCCACAATCTCTGATCACATTTCTCCCTCATTCCGGTGTTTGATGTGAGCAATAACTGAAGATCCTGACCTGTTTCTGCCTCATTGTATGACTGCATCGCATCTTCAGCATGGACCGAAGAAGAATACAGAACCCCCCCCCAGCAAAGGTGCTTTCACATTCTGCAAAGCTTTTCATGCATATCATTGGATGTTCTTGTTGTGAACACAAGGTGGAACATTATGATTTCATATACAATGCCTATGTACAGATACTGCAGATATTTTGTTCTTTTCCTCTCTAGCTTTTATCTGTCATGCCTGAAGGAGTTCCTCAATTTTTGTGTTTTCCCTCATTTTTAGTCTTTGTGACAATGACCATTCTTTAGTTGGTGTATGTTTGTTTTCTACTGGTTTTCCTTTTAGGCAACCCCTCCTTTACTAAACTGCACTCATTGTACCCAACCCGGGATACTGCCTTATTCTTCCATATCGCAGTTGTGGACCGCTGAGGTGTTCACCTCTGGGGAAGAAATACCTTGGTGGGCTACAACTGGGACATGGAGGAAGTAAGCAATGCTGGGGTGGGTTAGTGGTTTGAAAGTAAATGTGTACTACTGAGTGCCTCAGCCCTCCTCTCTGATCAGCATAGCTTGCTGGTACTGCCATAGACGTTCAGAGCCTCAGCCCTCCTCTGTGATCGGCATAGCTTCTTGGTACTGCCATAGATGTTCAGAGCCTCAGCCCTCATGTATGATCGGCATAGCTTGTTAGTACTGCCATAGATGTTCAGAGCCTCAGCCCTCATGTATGATCGGCATAGCTTGCTGGTACTGCCATAGATGTTCAGAGCCTCAGCCCTCATGTATGATCGGCATAGCTTGTTAGTACTGCCATAGATGTTCAGAGCCTCAGCCCTCATGTATGATCGGCATAGCTTGCTGGTACTGCCATAGATGTTCAGAGCCTCAGCCCTCCTCTGTGATCGGCATAGCTTGTTAGTACTGCCATAGATGTTCAGAGCCTCAGCCCTCATGTATGATCGGCATAGCTTGTTAGTACTGCCATAGATGTTCAGAGCCTCAGCCCTCATGTATGATCGGCATAGCTTGCTGGTACTGCCATAGACGTTCAGAGCCTCAGCCCTCTATGATCGGCATAGCTTGCTGGTACTGCCATAGACGTTCAGAGCCTCAGCCCTCCTCTATGATCGGCATAGCTTGCTGGTACTGCCATAGACGTTCAGAGCCTCAGCCCTCATGTATGATCGGCATAGCTTGTTAGTACTGCCATAGACGTTCAGAGCCTCAGCCCTCATGTATGATCGGCATAGCTTGCTGGTACTGCCATAGATGTTCAGAGCCTCAGCCCTCCTCTCTGATCAGCATAGCTTGTTAGTACTGCCATAGATGTTCAGAGCCTCAGCCCTCATGTATGATCGGCATAGCTTGTTAGTACTGCCATAGATGTTCAGAGCCTCAGCCCTCCTCTATGATCGGCATAGCTTGTTAGTACTGCCATAGACGTTCAGAGCCTCAGCCCTCATGTATGATCGGCATAGCTTGCTGGTACTGCCATAGACGTTCAGAGCCTCAGCCCTCATGTATGATCGGCATAGCTTGTTAGTACTGCCATAGACGTTCAGAGCCTCAGCCCTCCTCTATGATCAGCATAGCTTGTTAGTACTGCCATAGATGTTCAGAGCCTCAGCCCTCCTCTGTGATCGGCATAGCTTGCTGGTACTGCCATAGACGTTCAGAGCCTCAGCCCTAATGTATGATCAGCATAGCTTGCTGGTACTGCCATAGACGTTCAGAGCCTCAGCCCTCATGTATGATCGGCATAGCTTGCTGGTACTGCCATAGACGTTCAGAGCCTCAGCCCTCATGTATGATCGGCATAGCTTGTTAGTACTGCCATAGATGTTCAGAGCCTCAGCCCTCATGTATGATCGGCATAGCTTGCTGGTACTGCCATAGATGTTCAGAGCCTCAGCCCTCATGTATGATCGGCATAGCTTGTTAGTACTGCCATAGACGTTCAGAGCCTCAGCCCTCATGTATGATCAGCATAGCTTGCTAGTACTGCCATAGACGTTCAGAGCCTCAGCCCTCTATGATCGGCATAGCTTGTTAGTACTGCCATAGACGTTCAGAGCCTCAGCCCTCATGTATGATCGGCATAGCTTGTTAGTACTGCCATAGACGTTCAGAGCCTCAGCCCTCATGTATGATCAGCATAGCTTGTTAGTACTGCCATAGACGTTCAGAGCCTCAGCCCTCCTCTATGATCAGCATAGCTTGCTGGTACTGCCATAGACGTTCAGAGCCTCAGCCCTCATGTATGATCGGCATAGCTTGTTAGTACTGCCATAGATGTTCAGAGCCTCAGCCCTCATGTATGATCGGCATAGCTTGTTAGTACTGCCATAGACGTTCAGAGCCTCAGCCCTCATGTATGATCAGCATAGCTTGTTAGTACTGCCATAGACGTTCAGAGCCTCAGCCCTCATGTATGATCAGCATAGCTTGCTGGTACTGCCATAGACGTTCAGAGCCTCAGCCCTCATGTATGATCAGCATAGCTTGCTGGTACTGCCATAGACGTTCAGAGGCTCAGCCCTCCTCTATGATCAGCATAGCTTGTTAGTACTGCCATAGATGTTCAGAGCCTCAGCCCTCCTCTATGATCGGCATAGCTTGTTAGTACTGCCATAGACGTTCAGAGCCTCAGCCCTCATGTATGATCGGCATAGCTTGTTAGTACTGCCATAAACGTTCAGAGCCTCAGCCCTCATGTATGATCGGCATAGCTTGTTAGTACTGCCATAGACGTTCAGAGCCTCAGCCCTCCTCTATGATCGGCATAGCTTGTTAGTACTGCCATAGACGTTCAGAGCCTCAGCCCTCATGTATGATCAGCATAGCTTGCTGGTACTGCCATAGACGTTCAGAGGCTCAGCCCTCCTCTATGATCAGCATAGCTTGTTAGTACTGCCATAGATGTTCAGAGCCTCAGCCCTCCTCTATGATCGGCATAGCTTGTTAGTACTGCCATAGACGTTCAGAGCCTCAGCCCTCATGTATGATCGGCATAGCTTGTTAGTACTGCCATAGACGTTCAGAGCCTCAGCCCTCCTCTATGATCAGCATAGCTTGTTAGTACTGTCATAGACATTCATAGAACCAAACCAATATCTGTAGCAGATCATTCACCTCTGTGAACCATTGAGAAGCTGGCTGTCAGTGAGTTAAGGGTTTCTCTTTCTTGGGGACCCCCTTTTAAGATGTCAGCCAGTCACATTCCCACCAGGAGCTCACCAGTCCCGAGGCCTCCAGTCAATGTGTTTTTCCTGCTTGTCTTTTAGGATCGCCAAGAAGATGCTTCTACAGGAAATAAAAGCCGGTTTGTCATCTGATGATGAAGTTTCTTCTGATGAGCCCGAGGAAGGCAAGAAAGAGAAGAAGGTCAAATCTCGGAAAGACGGCAAAGATGATCAGGATGACGGTGAGATTCAGCTTACTGACGGTTGTGTAAACGGTAAAGTGATATTGAAGGCAGTCCTTTTCTTTTGGACGTTGTATCGGTTTCTACAAATGTCTTGTTGTAATGGGTGTAAGAATGTCAGACGTTGGATTAGAGGGTACCCCCTATAACATTGCTGGGAGTGATGGGTAACTGTTTACTGACTTTCTATTTCTGTCTCTCTGAATATAACAGATCAGACCAATGAGGACAGTTCAGACTCCGATAGCGACTCAGAATCTGCAAAGAAGCCCCGATACAGACACCGCCTGCTGCGTCACAAGCTGTCTGTGAGCGAAGGCGAGTCCGATGATGAAAAAGACGGCAAGAAAAAGAAGAAAGACAAATCTGCCAATTCCAAGGATGGAAAACGGCGAAACCGAAGAAAGGGTACGATGAGTGACCCGGTCTGCATTGTACTGACCCCGTCACCATGGTGTGCATTGTACTGACCCCGTCACCATGGTGTGCATTGTACTGACCCCGTCACAATGGTGTGCATTGTACTGACCCCGTCACCATGGTGTGCATTGTACTGACCCCGTCACCATGGTGTGCATTGTACTGACCCCGTCACCATGGTGTGCATTGTACTGACCCCGTCACCATGGTGTGCATTGTACTGACCCCGTCACCATGGTGTGCATTGTACTGACCCCGTCACCATGGTGTGCATTGTGCTGACCCCGTCACCATAATCTGCATTGTACTGACCCCGTCACCATGGTGTGCATTGTACTGACCCAGTCACCATAATCTGCATTGTACTGACCTCGTCACCATGGTGTGCATTGTACTGACCCCGTCACCATGGTGTGCATTGTACTGACCCCGTCACCATGGTGTGCATTGTACTGACCCCGTCACCATGGTGTGCATTGTACTGACCCCGTCACCATGGTGTGCATTGTACTGACCCCGTCACCATGGTGTGCATTGTACTGACCCCGTCACCATGGTGTGCATTGTACTGACCCCGTCACCATGGTGTGCATTGTACTGACCTCGTCACCATGGTGTGCATTGTACTGACCCAGTCACCATAATCTGCATTGTACTGACCTCGTCACCATGGTGTGCATTGTACTGACCCCGTCACCATGGTGTGCATTGTACTGACCCCGTCACCATGGTGTGCATTGTACTGACCCAGTCACCATAATCTGCATTGTACTGACCTCGTCACCATGGTGTGCATTGTACTGACCCCGTCACCATGGTGTGCATTGTACTGACCCCGTCACCATGGTGTGCATTGTACTGACCTCGTCACCATGGTGTGCATTGTACTGACCCCGTCACCATGGTGTGCATTGTACTGACCCCGTCACCATGGTGTGCATTGTACTGACCTCGTCACCATGGTGTGCATTGTACTGACCCCGTCACCATGGTGTGCATTGTACTGACCCCGTCACCATGGTGTGCATTGTACTGACCCCGTCACCATGGTGTGCATTGTACTGACCCCGTCACCATGGTGTGCATTGTACTGACCTCGTCACCATGGTGTGCATTGTACTGACCCCGTCACCATGGTGTGCATTGTACTGACCCCGTCACCATAATCTGCATTGTACTGACCCTGTCACCATGGTCTGCATTGTACTGACCCCGTCACCATGGTCTGCATTGTACTGACCCCGTCACCATAATCTGCATTGTACTGACCCCGTCACCATGGTGTGCATTGTGCTGACCTCGTCACCATGGTGTGCATTGTACTCACCCCGTCACCATGGTGTGCATTGTACTGACCCCGTCACCATGGTGTGCATTGTACTGACCCCGTCACCATGGTGTGCATTGTACTGACCCCGTCACCATGGTCTGCATTGTACTGACCCCGTCACCATAATCTGCATTGTACTGACCTCGTCACCATGGTGTGCATTGTACTGACCCCGTCACCATAATCTGCATTGTACTGACCCCGTCACCATGGTGTGCATTGTGCTGACCCCGTCACCATGGTGTGCATTGTACTGACCTCGTCACCATGGTGTGCATTGTACTGACCTCGTCACCATGGTCTGCATTGTACTGACCCAGTCACCATGGTGTGCATTGTACTGACCCCGTCACCATGGTGTGCATTGTACTGACCCCGTCACCATGGTGTGCATTGTACTGACCCCGTCACCATGGTGTGCATTGTACTGACCCCGTCACCATGGTGTGCATTGTACTGACCCCGTCACCATGGTGTGCATTGTACTGACCCCGTCACCATGGTGTGCATTGTACTGACCCCGTCACCATGGTGTGCATTGTACTGACCCCGTCACCATGGTGTGCATTGTACTGACCCCGTCACCATGGTGTGCATTGTACTGACCCCGTCACCATGGTGTGCATTGTACTGACCCCGTCACCATGGCGTGCATTGTACTGACCCCGTCACCATGGCGTGCATTGTACTGACCCCATCACCATGGCGTGCATTGTACTGACCCCGTCACCATGGTGTGCATTGTGCTGACCCCGTCACCATGGTGTGCATTGTACTGACCCCGTCACCATGGTGTGCATTGTACTGACCCCGTCACCATAATCTGCATTGTACTGACCCCGTCACCATGGTGTGCATTGTGCTGACCCCGTCACCATGGTGTGCATTGTACTGACCCCGTCACCATGGTGTGCATTGTACTGACCCCGTCACCATAATCTGCATTGTACTGACCCCGTCACCATGGTGTGCATTGTGCTGACCCCGTCACCATGGTCTGCATTGTACTGACCCCGTCACCATGGTGTGCATTGTAGTGACCTCGTCACCATGGTGTGCATTGTAGTGACCCCGTCACCATGGTGTGCATTGTAGTGACCCCGTCACCATGGTGTGCATTGTACTAAACCCCGTCACCATGGTGTGCATTGTACTAAACCCCGTCACCATGGTGTGCATTGTACTAAACCCCGTCACCATGGTGTGCATTGTACTGACCCCGTCGCCATGGTGTGCATTGTACTGACCCCGTCGCCATGGTGTGCATTGTACTGACCCCGTCGCCATGGTGTGCATTGTACTGACCCCGTCACCATGGTGTGCATTGTACTGACCCCGTCACCATGGTGTGCATTGTGCTGACCCCGTCACCATGGTGTGCATTGTGCTGACCCCGTCACCATGGTGTGCATTGTGCTGACCCCGTCACCATAATCTGCATTGTACTGACCCCGTCACCATAATCTGCATTGTGCTGACCCCGTCATGTGACCTCTGCTCGGGGGTGACGGTTGCAGATCTCCCCCCTTCCCCGGACTTCTGCATTGCATTGAGTCACCCCTTTTCTGCCCAGCACCCCAAACACCCCAAGAAAAGTGTGCAGGATTTGCAGTATTGCAGCCCCATGGACGCACGGTAGAGCGCTCACAGTGCAGGCGCATTGGGGGGGGGGGGGCGGGTGTAGAATGCATGGCGGTATTTTGGTGTTGATCCAGCCTTCATGTCTTGTAGTGACCAGCGATGAGTCTGGATCTGCCAGCGACGACTCGGATGTCAGCGAGGGAGACAGCGAAAGTGACTCCGATGATCAGCGACCCAGAACCAGGTCAGTACATAAAGGAGAACTCCGCTCCGCACACATTACTAGGAAACCCGCCAATGTATGATGGGTCCTCATTCTATAATGCG
The DNA here is from genome assembly GCA_037952925.1 of Lithobates clamitans. Lineage (NCBI taxonomy): Eukaryota > Metazoa > Chordata > Amphibia > Anura > Ranidae > Lithobates > Lithobates clamitans. The sequence continues at coordinate 59,430 of JBBGZY010002723.1, forward strand.
GTGTCAGAGCGGCACAGGGAAGCGGTGTGACTCGGAGGGATGGACACCTGACAACGCCAATTGGCTTCTGTTCTATTACAGGGCAGCGAGGAAAGAGGCCGAGGAAAAAGGGAGGAGCTACAAGCAGAAGAAGAAGAGGAGGCGGATAAAGGTGCAGGACTCCTCCAGTGACTCCAAGGTATTGGTCAGATCATCGGTGTCACTGTACATCTATGGAGAGGTCACGTCCTGGTCACCTCTGACCTCGGGGACACGAGCATTGGAAATGGGCAATGAAGGGGAGAAGGGAGTGAACCTATCAGAGATCAGCTCTCTCACCACTAAGATAAGTGAAAGGAAACGGGGACACAGCCAGGCAGTGCATTGTAATGTGTGTATGAGGATACAGCCAGGCAATGCATTGTAATGTGTGTATGGGGGATACAGCCAGGCAGTGCATTGTAATGTGTGTATGAGGACACAGCCAGGCAATGCATTGTAATGTGTGTATGAGGATACAGCCAGGCAATGCATTGTAATGTGTGTATGGGGGATACAGCCAGGCAATGTATTGTAATGTGTGTATGAGGACACAGCCAGGCAATGCATTGTAATGTGTGTATGGGGGATACAGCCAGGCAATGTATTGTAATGTGTGTATGAGGATACAGCCAGGCAGTGCATTGTAATGTGTGTATGAGGATACAGCCAGGCAATGCATTGTAATGTGTGTATGAGGATACAGCCAGGCGCAGTGCATTGTAATGTGTGTATGGGGGATACAGCCGCGCAGTGCATTGTAATGTGTGTATGGGGGATACAGCCAGGCAATGTATTGTAATGTGTGTATGAGGATACAGCCAGGCAGTGCATTGTAATGTGTGTATGAGGACACAACCAGGCAATGTATTGTAATGTGTGTATGGGGACACAGCCAGGCAGTGCATTGTAATGTGTGTATGGGGGATACAGCCAGGCAGTGCATTGTAATGTGTGTATGAGGACACAACCAGGCAATGCATTGTAATGTGTGTATGAGGACACAACCAGGCAATGCATTGTAATGTGTGTATGAGGACACAGCCAGGCAATGTATTGTAATGTGTGTATGAGGACACAGCCAGGCAATGTATTGTAATGTGTGTATGGAGGACACAGCCAGTCAATGTATTGTAATGTGTGTATGGGGGATACGGCCAGGCAATGTATTGTAATGTGTGTATGGGGGATACAGCCAGGCAGTGCATTGTAATGTGTGTATGGGGACACAGCCAGGCAATGTATTGTAATGTGTGTATGAGGACACAGCCAGGTAATGTATTGTAATGTGTGTATGGAGGACACAGCCAGGCAATGTATTGTAATGTGTGTATGGGGACACAGCCAGGCAATGTATTGTAATGTGTGTATGGAGGACACAGCCAGGCAATGTATTGTAATGTGTGTATGGAGGACACAGCCAGGCAATGTATTGTAATGTGTGTATGAGGACACAGCCAGGCAATGCATTGTAATGTGTGTATGGGGGACACAGCCAGGCAATGCATTGTAATGTGTGTATGGGGGATACAGCCAGGCAGTGCATTGTAATGTGTGTATGAGGACACAGCCAGGCAATGTATTGTAATGTGTGTATGGGGGATACAGCCAGGCAATGTATTGTAATGTGTGTATGGGGGACACAGCCAGGCAATGTATTGTAATGTGTGTATGAGGACACAGCCAGGCAATGCATTGTAATGTGTGTATGAGGACACAGCCAGGCAATGTATTGTAATGTGTGTATGAGGACACAGCCAGGTAATGTGTGTATGAGGACACAGCCAGGCAATGTATTGTAATGTGTGTATGAGGACACAGCCAAACAATGTATTGTAATGTGTGTATGAGGACACAGCCAGGTAATGTGTGTATGAGGATACAGCCAGGCGATGTATTGTAATGTGTGTATGGGGGACACAGCCAGGCGATGTATTGTAATGTGTGTATGGGGGACACAGCCAGGCAATGTATTGTAATGTGTGTATGGGGGATACAGCCAGGCAGTGCATTGTAATGTGTGTATGAGGACACAGCCAGGCAATGTATTGTAATGTGTGTATGGGGACAGCCAGGCAATGTATTGTAATGTGTGTATGAGGACACAGCCAGGTAATGTATTGTAATGTGTGTATGGAGGACACAGCCAGGCAATGTATTGTAATGTGTGTATGGGGACACAGCCAGGCAATGTATTGTAATGTGTGTATGGGGACACAGCCAGGCAATGCATTGTAATGTGTGTATGGGGACACAGCCAGGCAATGTATTGTAATGTGTGTATGGGGGATACAGCCAGGCAATGCATTGTAATGTGTGTATGGAGGACACAGCCAGGCAATGTATTGTAATGTGTGTATGAGGACACAGCCAGGCAATGTATTGTAATGTGTGTATGGGGGATACAGCCAGGCAATGTATTGTAATGTGTGTATGAGGACACAGCCAGGCAATGTATTGTAATGTGTGTATGAGGACACAGCCAGGCAATGTATTGTAATGTGTGTATGGGGACACAGCCAGGCAATGTATTGTAATGTGTGTATGGGGGATACAGCCAGGCAATGTATTGTAATGTGTGTATGAGGACACAGCCAGGCAATGTATTGTAATGTGTGTATGAGGACACAGCCAGGCAATGCATTGTAATGTGTGTATGAGGACACAACCAGGCGATGTATTGTAATGTGTGTATGAGGACACAGCCAGGCGATGCATTGTAATGTGTGTATGAGGACACAGCCAGGCAATGTATTGTAATGTGTGTATGAGGACACAGCCAAACAATGTATTGTAATGTGTGTATGGAGGACACAGCCAGGCAATGTATTGTAATGTGTGTATGGGGACACAGCCAGGCAATGTATTGTAATGTGTGTATGGGGGATACAGCCAGGCAATGTATTGTAATGTGTGTATGAGGACACAGCCAGGCAATGTATTGTAATGTGTGTATGAGGACACAGCCAGGTAATGTGTGTATGAGGATACAGCCAGGCAATGCATTGTAATGTGTGTATGAGGACACAACCAGGCGATGTAATGTGTGTATGGGGGACACAGCCAGGCGATGTATTGTAATGTGTGTATGAGGACACAGCCAGGCAATGTATTGTAATGTGTGTATGGAGGATACAGCCAGGCAATGTATTGTAATGTGTGTATGAGGACACAGCCAGGCAATGTATTGTAATGTGTGTATGAGGACACAGCCAGGCAATGTATTGTAATGTGTGTATGAGGACACAGCCAGGCAATGTATTGTAATGTGTGTATGGAGGACACAGCCAGGCAATGTATTGTAATGTGTGTATTGGGGACACAGCCAGGCAATGTATTGTAATGTGTGTATGGAGGACACAGCCAGGCAATGTATTGTAATGTGTGTATTGGGGACACAGCCAGGCAATGTATTGTAATGTGTGTATGGAGGACACAGCCAGGCAATGTATTGTAATGTGTGTATTGGGGACACAGCCAGGCAATGTATTGTAATGTGTGTATGGAGGACACAGCCAGGCAGTGCATTGTAATGTGTGTATGGGGGACACAGCCAGGCAATGTATTGTAATGTGTGTATGGAGGACACAGCCAGGCAATGTATTGTAATGTGTGTATGGGGGACACAGCCAGGCAATGTATTGTAATGTGTGTATGGAGGATACAGCCAGGCAATGTATTGTAATGTGTGTATGGGGGATACAGCCAGGCAATGCATTGTAATGTGTGTATGGAGGACACAGCCAGGCAATGTATTGTAATGTGTGTATGGGGGACACAGCCAGGCAATGTATTGTAATGTGTGTATGGAGGATACAGCCAGGCAATGTATTGTAATGTGTGTATGGGGGATACAGCCAGGCAATGCATTGTAATGTGTGTATGGGGGATACAGCCAGGCAGTGCATTGTAATGTGTGTATGAGGACACAGCCAGGCAATGTATTGTAATGTGTGTATGGAGGATACAGCCAGGCAATGTATTGTAATGTGTGTATGGAGGATACAGCCAGGCAATGTATTGTAATGTGTGTATGGAGGATCCAGCCAGGCAATGTATTGTAATGTGTGTATGAGGACATAGCCAGGCAATGTATTGTAATGTGTGTATGGGGACGCAGCCAGGCAATGCATTGTAATGTGTGTATGGGGGATACAGCCAGGCAGTGCATTGTAATGTGTGTATGAGGACACAGCCAGGCAATGTATTGTAATGTGTGTATGGGGACACAGCCAGGCAATGCATTGTAATGTGTGTATGGGGACACAGCCAGGCAATGTATTGCAATGTGTGTATGGGGGATACAGCCAGGCAGTGCATTGTAATGTGTGTATGAGGACACAGCCAGGCAATGTATTGTAATGTGTGTATGGGGACAGCCAGGCAATGTATTGTAATGTGTGTATGGGGACAGCCAGGCAATGTATTGTAATGTGTGTATGAGGACACAGCCAGGCAGTGCATTGTAATGTGTGTATGAGGACACAGCCAGGTAATGTATTGTAATGTGTGTATGGAGGACACAGCCAGGCAGTGCATTGTAATGTGTGTATGAGGACACAGCCAGGTAATGTATTGTAATGTGTGTATGGAGGACACAGCCAGGCAATGTATTGTAATGTGTGTATGGGGACACAGCCAGGCAATGTATTGTAATGTGTGTATGAGGACACAGCCAGGTAATGTATTGTAATGTGTGTATGGAGGACACAGCCAGGCAATGTATTGTAATGTGTGTATGGGGGATACAGCCAGGCAATGTATTGTAATGTGTGTATGAGGACACAGCCAGGCAATGCATTGTAATGTGTGTATGAGGACACAGCCAGGCAATGTATTGTAATGTGTGTATGGAGGACACAGCCAAACAATGTATTGTAATGTGTGTATGGAGGACACAGCCAGGCAATGCATTGTAATGTGTGTATGAGGACACAGCCAAACAATGTATTGTAATGTATGTATGAGGACACAGCCAGGTAATGTGTGTATGAGGACACAGCCAGGCAATGTATTGTAATGTGTGTATGAGGACACAGCCAAACAATGCATTGTAATGTGTGTATGAGGATACAGCCAGGCAATGTATTGTAATGTGTGTATGAGGACACAGCCAGGCAATGTATTGTAATGTGTGTATGAGGACACAGCCAGGCAATGTATTGTAATGTGTGTATGGGGACACAGCCAGGCAATGTATTGTAATGTGTGTATGGGGGACACAGCCAGGCAATGCATTGTAATGTGTGTATGAGGACACAGCCAAACAATGTATTGTAATGTGTGTATGAGGACACAGCCAGGTAATGTGTGTATGAGGACACAGCCAGGCAATGTATTGTAATGTGTGTATGAGGACACAGCCAAACAATGTATTGTAATGTGTGTATGAGGACACAGCCAGGCAATGTATTGTAATGTGTGTATGGGGGATACAGCCAGGCAATGTATTGTAATGTGTGTATGAGGACACAGCCAAACAATGTATTGTAATGTGTGTATGAGGACACAGCCAGGTAATGTGTGTATGAGGACACAGCCAGGCAATGTATTGTAATGTGTGTATGAGGACACAGCCAAACAATGTATTGTAATGTGTGTATGGGGGATACAGCCAGGCAATGTATTGTAATGTGTGTATGAGGACACAGCCAGGCGATGTATTGTAATGTGTGTATGGGGGACACAGCCAGGCGATGTATTGTAATGTGTGTATGGGGGATACAGCCAGGCAATGTATTGTAATGTGTGTATGGGGGATACAGCCAGGCAATGTATTGTAATGTTTGTATGAGGACACAGCCAGGCAATGCATTGTAATGTGTGTATGGGGGACACAGCCAGGCAATGTATTGTAATGTGTGTATGGAGGATACAGCCAGGCAGTGCATTGTAATGTGTGTATGGAGGATACAGCCAGGCAATGTATTGTAATGTATGTATGAGGACACAGCCAGGCAATGTATAGTAATGTATGTATGAGGACACAGCCAGGCAATGTATTGTAATGTGTGTATGGGGACACAGCCAGGGAATGCATTGTAATGTGTGTATGGGGGACACAGCCAGGCAATGTATTGTAATGTGTGTATGGGGGATACAGCCAGGCAATGTATTGTAATGTGTGTATGGGGGATACAGCCAGGCAATGTATTGTAATGTGTGTATGGAGGATACAGCCAGGCAATGTATTGTAATGTATGTATGAGGACACAGCCAGGCAATGTATAGTAATGTATGTATGAGGACACAGCCAGGCAATGTATAGTAATGTATGTATGAGGACACAGCCAGGCAATGTATTGTAATGTGTGTATGGGGACACAGCCAGGCAATGTATTGTAATGTCTGTATGGGGGACACAGCCAGGCAATGCATTGTAATGTGTGTATGGGGGACACAGCCAGGCAATGTATTGTAATGTGTGTATGGGGGACACAGCCAGGCAATGTATTGCAATGTGTGTATGGGGGATACGGCCAGGCAATGTATTGTAATGTGTGTATGGGGGACACAGCCAGGCAATGCATTGTAATGTGTGTATGGGGGATACAGCTAGGCAATGTATTGTAATGTGTGTATGGAGGATACAGCCAGGCAATGTATTGTAATGTGTGTATGGGGGACACAGCCAGGCAATGCATTGTAATGTGTGTATGGAGGACACAGCCAGGCAATGTATTGTAATGTGTGTATGAGGACACAGCCAGGCAATGTATTGTAATGTATGTATGAGGACACAGCCAGGCAATGTATTGTAATGTATGTATGAGGACACAGCCAGGCAATGCATTGTAATGTGTGTATGGAGGACACAGCCAGGCAATGCATTGTAATGTATGTATGGGGACACAGCCAGGCAATGTATTGTAATGTATGTATGAGGACACAGCCAGGCAATGCATTGTAATGTATGTATGAGGACACAGCCAGGCAATGCATTGTAATGTGTGTATGGGGACACAGCCAGGCAATGCATTGTAATGTGTGTATGAGGACACAGCCAGGCAATGTATTGTAATGTGTGTATGAGAACACAGCCAGGCAATGTATTGTAATGTGTGTATGGGGGATACAGCCAGGCAATGCATTGTAATGTGTGTATGGGGACACAGCCAGGCAATGTACTGTAATGTGTGTATGGGGGATACAGCCAGGCAATGTATTATAATGTGTGTATGGGGGACACAGCCAGGCAATGTATTGTAATGTATGTATGGAGGACACAGCCAGGCGATGTATTGTAATGTGTGTATGGAGGATACAGCCAGGCAATGTATTATAATGTATTCTCTGCGTAGGACCCTGGGATGAATAATCTGTGTAGGCTGAGCTGGTTGTAATGCCTCCCTGTATGCTGTAGGTGTCACTGTTGTCGTTCTTCAGATGTAATGAATAGAACTCCTGGCAGATCAGAAAGTCTTCTTCTGCCCCCCCCTATGGGGCACCCCACCCTAAACCATTAATTTGTACTTGGGAGATGCCTATAGAAGGTTCACCCTCCGGCATCTTTTGGGAATTTTTGTGCCCCTGGTTTCCCCATAAAACACAGTAGTAGGGCGGGGCGGCACATCCGGAAATGAAGAAATAATATTAGGTCCATGAAGTTTAAAAACCTGACACCCAAACGATCCAAGATGTTCAGTAGACGTGTTTCACACAAACATGCTTACTCATTACCCTGGTTTCCCCAGTGCAGTTTCCAGTGATAGACCATGTGTCAGTAAAGAAGAATGGTCGTCCCTAGTGATAGATCCTGTGTCAGTAAAGAAGAATGGTCGTCCTAGTGATAGATCGTGTGTCAGTAAAGAAGAATGGTCCTCCTAGTGATAGACCGTGTGTCAGTAAAGAAGAATGGTCCTCCTAGTGATAGACCGTATGTCAGTAAAGAAGAATGGTCCTCCTAGTGATAGACCGTGTGTCAGTAAAGAAGAATGGTCCTCCTAGTGATAGACCGTGTGTCAGTAAAGAAGAATGGTCCTCCTAGTGATAGACCGTGTGTCAGTAAAGAAGAATGGTCCTCCTAGTGATAGACCGTGTGTCAGTAAAGAAGAATGGTCCTCCTAGTGATAGACCGTGTGTCAGTAAAGAAGAATGGTCCTCCTAGTGATAGACCGTGTGTCAGTAAAGAAGAATGGTCCTCCTAGTGATAGACCGTGTGTCAGTAAAGAATGGTCCTCCTAGTGATCGTGTGTCAGTAAAGAATGGTCCTCCTAGTGATCGTGTGTCAGTAAAGAAGAATGGTCGTCCTAGTGATCGTGTGTCAGTAAAGAATGGTCTTCCTAGTGATAGACTGTGTGTCAGTAAAGAATGGTCCTCCTAGTGATAGATCGTGTGTCAGTAAAGAAGAATGGTCCTCCTAGTGATAGACCGTGTGTCAGTAAAGAATGGTCTTCCTAGTGATAGACCGTGTGTCAGTAAAGAAGAATGGTCGTCCTAGTGATAGACCGTGTGTCAGTAAAGAAGAATGGTCGTCCTAGTGATAGATCCTGTGTCAGTAAAGAAGAATGGTCCTCCTAGTGATAGACCGTGTGTCAGTAAAGAAGAATGGTCGTCCTAGTGATAGACCGTGTGTCAGTAAAGAAGAATGGTCGTCCTAGTGATAGACCGTGTGTCAGTAAAGAAGAATGGTCCTCCTAGTGATAGACCGTGTGTCAGTAAAGAAGAATGGTCGTCCTAGTGATAGATCGTGTGTCAGTAAAGAAGAATGGTCTTCCTAGTGATAGGCCGTGTGTCAGTAAAGAATGGTCTTCCTAGTGATAGCCCGTGTGTCAGTAAAGAATGGTCCTCCTAGTGATAGATCGTGTGTCAGTAAAGAATGGTCCTCCTAGTGATAGACCGTGTGTCAATAAAGAATGGTCTTCCTAGTGATAGACCGTGTGTCAGTAAAGAATGGTCTTCCTAGTGATAGACCGTGTGTCAGTAAAGAATGGTCTTCCTAGTGATAGACCGTGTGTCAGTAAAGAATGGTCTTCCTAGTGATAGAACGTGTGTCAGTAAAGAATGGTCCTCCTAGTGATCGTGTGTCAGTAAAGAAGAATGGTCGTCCTAGTGATAGACCGTGTTTCAGTAAAGAATGGTCCTCCTAGTGATCGTGTGTCAGTAAAGAAGAATGGTCCTCCTAGTGATAGACCGTGTTTCAGTAAAGAATGGTCCTCCTAGTGATCGTGTGTCAGTAAAGAAGAATGGTCGTCCTAGTGATAGATCGTGTGTCAGTAAAGAAGAATGGTCCTCCTAGTGATAGACCGTGTGTCAGTAAAGAATGGTCCTCCTAGTGATAGACCGTGTGTCAGTAAAGAATGGTTGTCCTCCCCCCATTGTGGGGTCTCTGGTGTATTTCAGTGTGACATGCTTTCGGATATCATTGATCTCCCTTCAGAGGACGTTCTGATGGATCACTCTTCTGTTTTAGGGTAATTCGGAGGACGGTGACCACGACGACGACGACTCGGACTCCAAATCTCCAGGAAAAGGTCGGAAGAAGATCCGGAGAATCCTAAAAGATGACAAGCTGAGATCTGAAACTCAGAATGCCTTAAAAATGGAAGAAGAGAGGAGGAAGAGAATTGCAGAGAGAGAGCGACAGCGGGAGAAGCTGCGGGAGGTGAGGGGGAGTTCCCGCCATGTACTCGGCATGCTGGGAATACACGGATCGCCATTGGTTTGGGCGTAATGAATGTTATAAATTCAACTGGGAGATTTCCTTCGATGAAATTTGTTTGTGTGGCACAGGCACCCCGTATCTCCATAGGTTGTAACGTGAGAGGCGGGGTTCAGCCTATGGGACTGCAGGGTCTGTGCGTAGAGTTGAAGAGGGAGTTCCACAGATCTCATTTCTATGGGACTGGCGACTTCCAGGACAGCATGCGGCTCCCGAGGGCCGGATTTATATTTAGAGAAATGTCTTCAGCGTCTGGTTGACCTTATAAGGAAATTTTATGTTCTTTTGGGTCCTCCAGGTTGTCATTCTGGAAGATGCTTCACCTGTAAAGTGTCCAATTACCACCAAACTGGTCCTGGATGAGGACGAGGAGACCAAGGAACCCCTGGTTCAGGTGCACAAGAGCCTGGTGACCAAGCTGAAGCCTCACCAGGTAGACGGTAAGAATCTTATTCCCCAATAATGTTGGGGGGCGGCCTCTTCCATAGCCTGGCACCTCTACAGTCGGGATTGTAGTCCTGCAGATGAGATATTGTCTCCTTTCTGAGTCACTGATCAGTAATCACTCGGAATAGTAAATAATAATCAACTGTTTCCTGTTTTTTTGGCTGGGGGCTCTCTGGGGTTGGTGGGGGAAGGTTTACTGGGGGCTCTCTGGGGTTAGTGGGGGAGGAAGGGTTGTACTGGGGGCTCTCTGGGGTTGGTGGGGGAAGGTTGTACTGGGGGCTCTCTGGGGTTAGTGGGGGGGGGGAGGGTTATACTGGGGGCTCTCTGGGGTTGGTGGGGGAGGGTTGTAATGGGGGCTCTCTGGGGTTGGTGGGAAGGGTTGTACTGGGGGCTCTCTGGAGTTGATGGGGAGGGTTGTACTGGGGGCTCTCTGGGGTTGGTGGGGGAAGGTTATACTGGGGGCTCTCTGGGGTTGGTGGGGAGGGTTGTACTGGGGGCTCTCTGGGGTTGGTGGGGGAAGGTTATACTGGGGGCTCTCTGGGGTTGGTGGGGAGGGTTGTAATGGGGGCTCTCTGGGGTTGGTAGGGAGGGTTGTAATGGGGGCTCTCTGGGGTTGGTGGGGAGGGTTGTACTGGGGGCTCTCTGGGGT
>JBBGZY010002724.1:0-215000 GCA_037952925.1 Lithobates clamitans
GGTACTAAGGGACACACCTGGCCCTGAGTACTAAGGGGACACCTCGGCCCTGAGTAAGTAAGGGGACACACCTCGGGCCCTGAGTACTAAGGGGACACACCTCGGGCCCTGAGTACTAAGGGGAGACACCTCGGGCCCTGAGTAGTAAGGGGACACACCTCGGGCCCTGAGTACTAAGGGGACACACCTCGGGCCCTGAGTACTAAGGGGACACACCTCGGGCCCTGAGTACTAAGGGGACACACCTCGGGCCCTGAGTACTAAGGGGACACACCTCGGGCCCTGAGTACTAAGGGGACACACCTCGGGCCCTGAGTACTAAGGGGACACACCTCGGCCCTGAGTACTAAGGGGACACACCTCGGGCCCTGAGTACTAAGGGGACACACCTCGGGCCCTGAGTACTAAGGGGACACACCTCGGGCCCTGAGTACTAAGGGGACACACCTCGGCCCTGAGTACTAAGGGGACACATCTCGGGCCCTGAGTACTAAGGGGACACACCTCGGGCCCTGAGTACTAAGGGGACACACCTCGGGCCCTGAGTACTAAGGGGACACACCTCGGGCCCTGAGTACTAAGGGGACACACCTTGGCCCTGAGTACTAAGGGGACACACCTCAGCCCTGAGTACTAAGGGGACACATCTCGGGCCCTGAGTACTAAGGGGACACACCTCGGGCCCTGAGTACTAAGGGGACACACCTCGGCCCTGAGTACTAAGGGGACACACCTCGGGCCCTGAGTACTAAGGGGACACACCTCAGGCCTGAGTACTAAGGGGACACACCTCGGCCCTGAGTACTAAGGGGACACACCTCGGGCCCTGAGTACTAAGGGGACACACCTCGGGCCCTGAGTACTAAGGGGACACACCTCGGGCCCTGAGTACTAAGGGGACACACCTCGGGCCTGAGTACTAAGGGGACACACCTCGGCCCTGAGTACTAAGGGGACACACCTCGGGCTTGAGTACTAAGGGGACACACCTCGGGCCCTGAGTACTAAGGGGACGCACCTCGGGCACCGAGTACTAAGGGGACACACTGCAGGCCCTAAGTACTAAGGGGACACACCTCGGACCTGAGTACTAAGGGGACACACCTCGGCCCTGAGTACTAAGGGGACACACCTCGGCCCTGAGTACTAAGGGGACACACCTCGGCCCTGAGTACTAAGGGGACACACCTCGGGCCCTGAGTACTAAGGGGACACACCTCGGGCCCTGAGTACTAAGGGGACACACCTCGGCCCTGAGTACTAAGGGGACACACCTCGGGCCCTGAGTACTAAGGGGACAACACCTCAGCCCTGAGTACTAAGGGGACACACCTTGGGCCCTGAGTACTAAGGGGACACACCTCGGGCCCTGAGTAGTAAGGTGACACACCTCGGGCCCTGAGTAGTAAGGTGACACACCTCGGGCCCTGAGTACTAAGGTGACACACCTCGGGCCCTGAGTACTAAGGGGACACACCTCGGGCCCTGAGTACTAAGGGGACACATCTCGGCCCTGAGTACTAAGGGGACACACCTCGGGCCCTGAGTACTAAGGGGACACACCTCGGCCCTGAGTACTAAGGGGACACACCTCGGGCCCTGAGTACTAAGGGGACACACCTCGGGCCCTGAGTACTAAGGGGACACACCTCGGCCCTGAGTACTAAGGGGACACACCTCGGCCCTGAGTACTAAGGGGACACACCTCGGCCCTGAGTACTAAGGGGACACACCTCGGGCCCTGAGTACTAAGGGGACACACCTCGGGCCCTGAGTACTAAGGGGACACACCTCGGGCCCTGAGTACTAAGGGGACACACCTCGGCCCTGAGTACTAAGGGGACACACCTCGGCTCTGAGTACTAAGGGGACACACCTCAGGCCCTGAGTACTAAGGGGACACACCTCAGGCCCTGAGTACTAAGGGGACACACCTCGGCCCTGAGTACTAAGGGGACACACCTCGGGCCCTGAGTACTAAGGGGACACACCTCGGGCCCTGAGTACTAAGGGGACACACCTCGGGCCTGAGTACTAAGGGGACACACCTCGGCCCTGAGTACTAAGGGGACACACCTCGGGCCCCGAGTACTAAGGGGACACACCTCGGCCCTGAGTACTAAGGGGACACACCTCGGGCCCTGAGTACTAAGGGGACACACCTCGGCCCTGAGTACTAAGGGGACACACCTCGGGCCCCGAGTACTAAGGGGACACACCTCGGCCCTGAGTACTAAGGGGACACACCTCGGCCCTGAGTACTAAGGGGACACACCTCGGCCCTGAGTACTAAGGGGACACACCTCGGCCCTGAGTACTAAGGGGACACACCTCGGGCCCTGAGTACTAAGGGGGACACACCTCGGCCCTGAGTACTAAGGGGACACACCTCGGCCCTGAGTACTAAGGGGACACACCTCGGGCCCTGAGTACTAAGGGGACACACCTCGGGCCCTGAGTACTAAGGGGACACACCTCGGCCCTGAAGGTTCTAGTTTCGCCTCTTCAATGAACAAGAAAGAAAAGATAAGTTGACTTGTTCCCAGGAAGATTTTATAAACTATTCTTACCGGTTTTTGTTTCTTCCGCCTTCCTAGAATCTCCTATAAAAGAAGAGAAATATTTTATAATGAAGAGAAGACAAATCATTACACAGTGATGTCCTAACAATCAATAAATATCTATATATCGATAATTAGATCCATAACCATCAGAGACCCCAAGAGAACAGGAACATTCCATTCAGCCAGACATTTGTGTTTATGAATCCTCCACCTAATCCTATTGGCTGAGGGTGATGGGATGTACATGGAGCGCCCCCTCTGGGCTGAGGGTGATGGGATGTACATGGAGCGCCCCCTCTGGGCTGAGGGTGATGGGATGTACATGGAGCGCCCCCTCTAGCTGAGGGTGATGGGATGTACATGGAGCGCCCCCTCTGGACTGAGGGTGATGGTATGTACAAGGAGCGCCCCCTCTGGGCTGAGGGTGATGGGATATACATGGAGCGCCCCCTCTGGGATGAGGGTGATGGGATGTACATGGAGCGCCCCCTCTGGGCTGAGGGTGATGGGATGTACATGGAGCACCCCCTCTGGGATGAGGGTGATGGGATGTACATGGAGCACCCCTTCTGGGCTGAGGGTGATGGGATGTACATGGAGCGCCCCCTCTGGACTGAGGGTGATGGGATATACATGGAGCGCCCCCTCTGGACTGACGGTGATGGGATGTACATGGAGCGCTCCCTCTGGGCTGAGGGTGATGGGATGTACATGGAGCGCCCCCTCTGGACTGAGGGTGATGGGATGTACATGGAGCGCTCCCTCTGGGCTGAGGGTGATGGGATGTACATGGAGCGCCCCCTCTGGGCTGAGGGTGATGGGATGTACATGGAGCGCCCCCTCTGGGATGAGGGTGATGGGATGTACATGGAGCGCCCCCTCTGGGATGAGGGTGATGGGATGTACATGGAGCACCCCCCTCTGGGATGAGGGTAATGTGATGTACATGGAGCGCCCCCCTCTGGGCTGAGGGTAATGGGATGTACATGGAGCACCCCCTCTGGACTGAGGGTGATGGGATGTACATGGAGCGCCCCCTCTGGACTGAGGGTGATGGGATGTACATGGAGCGCTCCCTCTGGGCTGAGGGTGATGGGATATACATGGAGCGCCCCCTCTAGGATGAGGGTGATGGGATGTACATGGAGCGCCCCCTCTGGGCTGAGGGTGATGGGATGTACATGGAGCGCCCCCTCTGCACTGAGGGTGATGGGATGTACATGAAGCGCCCCCTCTGGTCTGAGGGTGATGGGATGTACATGGAGCGCCCCCTCTGGACTGAGGGTGATGGGATGTACATGGAGCGCCCCCCTCTGGACTGAGGGTGATGGGATGTACATGGAACGGGGCCTCTGGGCTGAGGGTGATGGGATGTACATGGAGCGCCCCCCTCTGGACTGAGGGTGATGGGATGTACATGGAGCGCTCCCCTCTGGACTGAGGGTGATGGGATGTACATGGAGCGCCCCCTCTGGGCTGAGGGTGATGGGATGTACATGGAGCGCCCCCTCTGGGATGAGGGTGATGGGATGTACATGGAGCGCCCCCCTCTGGGCTGAGGATGATGGGATGTACATGGAGCGCCCCCCTCTGGGATGAGGGTAATGTGATGTACATGGAGCGCCCCTCTGGGATGAGGGTGATGGGATGTACATGGAGCGCCCCCTCTGGGATGAGGGTGATGGGATGTACATGGAGCGCCCCCCTCTGGGATGAGGGTGATGGGATGTACATGGAGCGCCCCCCTCTGGGCTGAGGGTGATGGGATGTACATGGAGCGCCCCCTCTGGACTGAGGGTGATGGGATGTACATGGAGCGCCCCCTCTGGACTGAGGGTGATGGGATGTACATGGAGCGCCCCCTCTGGGCTGAGGGTGATGGGATGTACATGGAGCGCCCCCTCTGGGCTGAGGGTGATGGGATGTACATGGAGCGCCCCCTCTGGGATGAGGGTGATGGGATGTACATGGAGCGCCCCCTCTGGACTGAGGGTGATGGGATGTACATGGAGCGCCCCCTCTGGGCTGAGGGTGATGGGATGTACATGGAGCGCCCCCTCTGGGATGAGGGTGATGGGATGTACATGGAGCGCCCCCTCTGGGCTCATCTAATGAATGACATATGAACACATCATACATATGAAGAATACACGGAGATCTCACCTTTCAGGTGCAGAGTATATCGCTTCTCTCGGATGGTCTTGGACTGACTGTGTGTCACCTCACACCGGAGGGTCGTATTATCATCGATCATCTTTGGGGTGAAGGTCAGCCTGCTGGAAGATCTATACAGACCGTCCAATCCGATCTCTGGATCCGATATTGTCACCTCAGATTGGGGGAACGTGCTGAACTCCTTATACCATTTTATTTGTAGATCTCGGGAGGAGTATCCTGATATTGTTACTTGGAATGAGGTCTCCTGATTGGCTGTCACTCTCGTTGGATGGACAATAATATCGGATAATGTGGGCGGTCTCTCTGTAATGATAAATGTAAAACACGGTCAGATTCCGGTGAATCGGAGAACAGAGAAGTGTCAGATAATGGCAGTGGATCTGGTCAGCATGTAAACAATCTACAAGAAATTCCACCTTAGATGTTTTATTTTTGTTCTCTTCTCCCCCGAAGTCCGACCTCCACCAACCGAGTACCCAGAATGCCGGATACGTCACCCTGACAACTCAGACAGTTCACAGTTCAGAAACCAGACCCAGATCTGTAGAGAGGACCTCCTAGAGAAATGTCTTCATGGCATTAAAGTGGTTGAGACCCCCATATCCCCAGTGAAGTGACTGGCCTCAGGAGATACACAGAGATGAAACAAATCCTGGTGAACATCAGATGACCCTTAGACTCCTAGTCTGGGGGGATCTCCCATCACATGTTCATCGACTAGCACCTCAAAGTGACAATCTGTAGATCCAACTACTATCTCCTCTCTGCTGTGTTCTGTTCCTCTGAGAACCTGCTGCTGGTCTTCACCTCTCAGGTACATCTACCATACCCTGTTGGGTACCTTTAGTTGAAGGGTCTACATCAGTGTGATGCCTCATATACTGTATATGAGGTCCCATCTACAATACATGACTTGGATCATATTTGGTGTGTATATGAAATGTCTGCAGGATTGACCTCTGACCTCTGGAGGAATGGGGTCTCCGTCATTGGCTTACACTCAGGGAGAAGTTTGTATGAATTGTGTATATTACCCGACAATGTCTGCCGGTGTTCTCATCATTACTGTTATTTCTGAATTGGAGAAGAAGGAAACGTACCTGGAAGCCGCAAGCAGCTCTCCTTTGTGATTGGCTGCATGCCCCTTTGTGTCACCCTGCAGGTATAAATCTTCCCATAATCCCGAGCTGTAGGTGTTATAGTCAGAGAACAGGACAGAACATCTCCCCCGCATCGGGTCTCTCTCTGCTCTCCTTCCTTCAGATCTCTTCCATTCTCTGACCAGGTGACCTCAGGGGTGTCTCCAGGATCACAGCCAATCACATCACAGCGCAGAGTCACAGGTCTTCCATAGACCGGTATATCGGGGTCACTGGAGATCTCACTGACCTTATAGAGACCTGTGGAGGAAAATATAATACATAAATACTAACCGACCTTCCCATATATCACAGCCAACAATAGTGATCTCTCTGCAGACAGAGGAGGAAGAAGTGGAAGCAGTGATCTCTCTGCAGACAGAGGAGGAAGAAGTGGAAGCAGTGATCTCTCTGCAGACAGAGGGGGAAGAAGTGGAAGCAGTGATCTCTCTGCAGACAGAGGAGGAAGAAGAGGAAGCAGTGATCTCTCTGCAGACAGAGGAGGAAGAAGAGGAAGCAGTGATCTCTCTGCAGACAGAGGAGGAAGAAGTGGAAGCAGTGATCTCTCTGCAGACAGAGGAGGAAGAAGTGGAAGCAGTGATCTCTCTGCAGACAGAGGAGGAAGAAGTGGAAGCAGTGATCTCTCTGCAGACAGAGCAGGAAGAAGTGGAAGCAGTGATCTCTCTGCAGACAGAGGAGGAAGAAGTGGAGGCAGTGATCTGTCTGCAGACAGAGGAGGAAGAAGTGGAAGCAGTGATCTCTCTGCAGACAGAGGAGGAAGAAGAGGAAGCAGTGATCTCTCTGCAGACAGAGGAGGAAGAAGCAGAAGCAGTGATCTCTCTGCAGACAGAGGAGGAAGAAGCGGAAGCAGTGATCTCTCTGCAGACAGAGGAGGAAGAAGTGGAAGCAGTGATCTCTCTGCAGACAGAGGAGGAAGAAGAGGAAGCAGTGATCTCTCTGCAGACAGAGGAGGAAGAAGCAGAAGCAGTGATCTCTCTGCAGACAGAGGAGGAAGAAGTGGAAGCAGTGATCTCTCTGCAGACAGAGGAGGAAGAAGCGGAAGCAGTGATCTCTCTGCAGACAGAGGAGGAAGAAGAGGAAGCAGTGATCTCTCTGCAGACAGAGGAGGAAGAAGAGGAAGCAGTGATCTCTCTGCAGACAGAGGAGGAAGAAGTGGAAGCAGTGATCTCTCTGCAGACAGAGGAGGAAGAAGTGGAGGCAGTGATCTCTCTGCAGACAGAAGAGGAAGAAGTGGAAGCAGTGATCTCTCTGCAGACAGAGAAGGAAGAAGTGGAAGCAGTGATCTCTCTGCAGACAGAGGAGGAAGAAGTGGAAGCAGTGATCTCTCTGCAGACAGAGGAGGAAGAAGAGGAAGCAGTGATCTCTCTGCAGGCAGAGGAGGAAGAAGTGGAAGCAGTGATCTCTCTGCAAGCAGAGGAGGAAGAAGTGGAAGCAGTGATCTCTCTGCAGACAGGAGGAAGAAGTGGAAGCAGTGATCTCTCTGCAGACAGAGGAGGAAGAAGTGGAAGCAGTGATCTCTCTGCAGACAGAGGAGGAAAAAGCGGAAGCAGTGATCTCTCTGCAGACAGAGGAGGAAGGAGTGGAAGCAGTGATCTCTCTGCAGACAGAGGAGGAAGGAGTGGAAGCAGTGATCTCTCTGCAGACAGAGGAGGAAGAAGTGGAAGCAGTGATCTCTCTGCAGACAGAGGAGGAAAAAGCGGAAGCAGTGATCTCTCTGCAGACAGAGGAGGAAGGAGTGGAAGCAGTGATCTGTCTGCAGACAGAGGAGGAAAAAGCGGAAGCAGTGATCTCTCTGCAGACTGAGGAGGAAGAAGCGGAAGCAGCGATCTCTCTGCAGACAGAGGAGGAAGAAGTGGAAGCAGTGATCTCTCTGCAGACAGAGGAGGAAGAAGTGGAAGCAGTGATCTCTCTGCAGACAGAGGAGGAAGAAGTGGAAGCAGTGATCTCTCTGCAGACAGAGGAGGAAGAAGTGGAAGCAGTGATCTCTCTGCAGACAGAGGAGGAAGAAGTGGAAGCAGCGATCTCTCTGCAGAGGGTGACAGAAGTTTAGGTGGAGGGGTAAAGGTTGATGTGGGTGTGATAGATGCCAAGGTGTGTGGAGGGGTCTAGGCTGAGGTTGGATGGAGGGTGAGGTGGGGATGATAGAGGCTGGGGGGGGTACCTTTAAAATTGATGAGTTTCCTCTTTGTAAGACGTTTTCCACAATGATTGACCTCCAGGAAGATTTCAGAGGAATGATCTTTAGTGTGGGGAGTGATTGTCAGCTCTGTGGTTCCAGAGAAAATCTTGGATTCCGGGTCTTGCTGGATGTTCACTTTCCAGTCTTTATCAGACAATTCCTTTGCACTCCATGCCCACTGAATGCCGGGATCTCCAGGACACATGTCACCGATCGTACAGGAAAATGTCACCGGCTGTCCAGGTTGGGGCTGTTTGGGGTCACACTGGATTTCCCCCAGAGTGGGCGGAGATACTGCAATATAGAGAACAGCCGTGTTATACAAAGTATTCATTTCACTGACATCTTCATCACCATCTGCAGTACAGAGTTACATTGGTGGGTGATATAATATAATATATACATTGGTGGGTGATATAATATATACATTGGTGGGAGATATAATACAATATATACATTGGTGGGTGATATAATACAATATATACATTGGTGGGTGATATAATATAATATATACATTGGTGGGTGATATAATACAATATATACATTGGTGGGTGATATAATACAATATATACATTGGTGGGTGATATAATACAATATATACATTGGTGGGTGATATAATATATACATTGGTGGGTGATATAATATAATATATACATTGGTGGGTGATATAATATAATATATACATTGGTGGGTGATATAATATAATATATACATTGGTGGGTGATATAATATAATATATACATTGGTGGGTGATATAATATAATATATACATTGGTGGGTGATATAATACAATATATACATTGGTGGGTGATATAATATATACATTGGTGGGTGATATAATATATACATTGGTGGGTGATATATATAGATATAAATATATAAATCCCTGTCCTCCACCCTGGACAAGCTCGCTCCCCTCACTACACGCAGAATCAGGCCTCGACCCCTACAACCCTGGCAAACAGATGACACTAAAATTCTCAAAAAACGTAGTCGCGCTCTTGAGCGTCTGTAGCACAAGACTTATGCCCCGTACACACGGTCGGATTTTCCGGTGGAAAATGTGTGATAGGACCTTGTTGTCGGAAATTCCGACCGTGTGTGGGCTCCATCACACATTTTCCATCAGATTTTTCGACACACAAATTTGAGAGCAGGATATAAAATTTTCCGACAACAAAATCCGTTGTCGGAATTTCCGATCCTGTGTACACAAATCCGAGGCACAAAGTGCCACGCATGCTCAGAATAAATAAAGAGATGAAAGCTATTGGCCACTGCCCCGTTTATAGTCCCGACGTACGTGTTTTACGTCACCGCGTTCAGAACGATCGGATTTTCCGACAACTTTGTGTGACCGTGTGTATGCAAGACAAGTTTGAGCCAACATCCGTCGGAAAAAATCCTAGGATTTTGTTGTCGGAATGTCCGATCAATGTCCGACCATGTATACAGGGTATAAGTCTCTCAAAGACTTCAACCAATACAAATCTGCCCTCCAAAAATACTATTCTTACCTCCACACTGCCAAGCAAACCTATTTTACAACTCTTATTAACACCTTCTCATCCAATCCCCGTAAACTCTTCTCTACCTTCAACTCTCTGCTTTGTCCTCCACCCACTGACTTACTCACTGCCCAGGAGATCCCGTGATGAAATCTCCACTCTACAGGTATCTCCCCCAGCTAAGACCCCATGTCAACAGGTACAACTGACACTCCCCCTATTCAAATCTGCTACTACAGACGAAGTTGCTAAACTCCTTTCTATCGCCCACCTAACCACCTGTCCCCTGGACCCTATTCCTTCTCAAATGCTACGGTCGCCCTCTGACCCCATCCTACACTCTCTAACCCACATCTTCAATCTCTCCCTCACCTCTGGCATCTTCCCAGATGCTCTAAAACATGCACTGGTCACCCCCATACTTAAAAAGCCGTCCTTGGACCCCACCAATCTTAACAACCTACGCCCTATCTCCTTGCTCCCCTTTTCCTCTAAACTCCTTGAACGCCTGGTTTACAACCAACTGAGTAACCACCTCATTAAAAACAACCTTCTTGATCCCCTTCAATCTGGATTTCGCCCTCAACACTCCACAGAAACTGCTCTTTTAAAACTCACAAATGACCTACTAACTGCAAAAACCAATATACACTATTCTGTACTCCTACTTCTGGACCTTTCAGCTGCCTTTGACATGGTTGACCACCCCCTCCCCCTCCTCCTCCAAAAGCTTTACTCCCTCGGTCTCCATGACTGTGCTCTTCAGTGGCTCTCATCCTACCTATCCCAACGCACCTTCAGTGTCACTTACAATTCTACTTCCTCCTCTCCTCTTCCCTTCTCTGTCGGGGTCCCCCAAGGTTCTGTTCTTGGACCTCTTTTATTTTCAATCTACACCTCCTCCCTGGGTCAGCTGATAGCCTCTCACGGCTTTCAGTATCATTTCTACGCTGATGACATACAAATCTATCTCTCCACCCCTCAACTCACTCCATCAGTCTCCTCCTCCTCCCAAATCTATCTCTCCACCCCTCAACTCACTCCATCAGTCTCCTCCTCCTCCCAAATCTATCTCTCCACCCCTCAACTCACCCCATCAGTCTCCTCCTCCTCCCAAATCTATCTCTCCTCCCCTCAACTCACTCCATCAGTCTCCTCCTCCTCCCAAATCTATCTCTCCACCCCTCAACTCACTCCATCAGTCTCCTCCTCCTCCCAAATCTATCTCTCCACCCCTCAACTCACTCCATCAGTCTCCTCCTCCTCCCAAATCTATCTCTCCACCCCTCAACTCACTCCATCAGTCTCCTCCTCCTCCCAAATCTATCTCTCCACCCCTCAACTCACCCCATCAGTCTCCTCCTCCTCCCAAATCTATCTCTCCACCCCTCAGCTCACCCCATTAGTCTCCTCCTCCTCCCAAATCTATCTCTCCACCCCTCAACTCACTCCATCAGTCTCCTCACGCATCACTAACTTACTAACCGACATATCTGTATGGATGTCACACCACTTCCTCAAACTCAACTTGTCTACAACTGAGCTCATAATATTTCCTCCCCCACGTGCCTCTTCCCTTGACTTCTCTGTCAAGAGCAATGGCACAACCATCCACCCGTCCCCACATGTCAGGGTGCTAGGTGTTATCCTAGATTCTGAACTCTCCTTTCAGCCCCACATCCAATCACTTTCCAAAGCTTGCCGCCTCAACCTCCGCAACATCTCCAAACTACGTCCCTTTCTAACCAATGAAACCACAAAGCTCCTGATTCACTCCCTGGTTATCTCTCACCTCGACTACTGCAACTCACTCCTCATTGGCTTACCTTTAAATAGACTATCCCCCCTTCAGTCCATCATGAATGCGGCTGCCAGACTCATCCACCTTACAAACCGCTCAGTGTCTGCTACCCCTCTCTGCCAATCCCTCCATTGGTCTCCATTCAGTGTCTGCTACCCCTCTCTACCAATCCCTCCATTGGTCTCCATTCAGTGTCTGCTACCCCTCTCTGCCAATCCCTCCATTGGCCTCCATTCAGTGTCTGCTACCCCTCTCTGCCAATCCCTCCATTGGCCTCCATTCAGTGTCTGCTACCCTTCTCTACCAATCCCTCCATTGGCTGCCACTCGCCCAACAAATTAAATTCAAAATACTAACAATAAGTTACAAAGCCATCCAAAACTCTGCCCCCAGCTACATCACTAACCTAGTCTCAAAATACCAACCTAATCGCCATCTTCGTTCCTCCCAGGATCTCCTGCTCTCTAGCTCCCTCATCACCTCCTCCCATATCCGCCTCCAGGACTTCTCCCGAGCCTCGCCCATCCTCTGGAATTCCCTACCCCAATCTGTCAGACTGTCTCCAAATTTATCCACTTTTAGGCGATCCCTGAAAACTTTCCTCTTCAGAGAAGCCTATCCTGCCTCCATCTAATAACTGCACTATTTTCTCCATTAGCTCACCCTCCACAGCTATTACCCTTTTGTATAACTTGACCCTCCCTCCTAGATTGTAAGCTCTAACGAGCCGGGCCCTCTGATTCCTCCTGTATTGAATTGTATTGTACTTGTACTGTCTGCCCTAATGTTGTAAAGAGCTGCGTAAACTGTCGGCGCCATATAAATCCTGTATGATAATATATATAATAAAGTACAGTACCTGTACATATTGTACTATATCTCCTCATATAGAAACAATGTATAGTATAACGTACAGTATTCCATGTGGGTGATATAGTACAATACATACATTGTTATAATATACACATCAATGTATATAGTAGAGCAATGTTTCTCAGCCTTGTTCCGGTCAGGGCGCTCTTGAAGTATTTTTAGTCTAGAAGCTCGGTACACACTGACAGGTTTTTTTCTTTGTTGTTTAACCCAGCGGGCTGCACAAAAAAACCTGAGGAGCTGGTGAGGAGGTCGCTGTACTAACTATGCAATGTTAGTACATTGATCTCCTTGCTGAGCTATTGTGTTCTGACAGGGGGACTGAAAATTGGTGGTACTAAGGGGCACCCACAGGGAAGAGCTGGAAGAACATTTTGCAACTAATGAGGTGAATTGGCAACAGGTCAGTAACATGATTGGGTATAAAAAGATCATCTTATGATTCCACAAATGACCACACCGGGACTTAAAGCCTCATCTGTTATATGACGTACCACTGATTTACACTCAGTGTATAGTCTTTGATGTCTTCTTACTCCTATTAGGCCCCTTTCACACATACGGACCGTTTAGATCTGCCTGTCACTTTTATAGGTGGACCTGAACGGACGCTCCATGTACCTCTATGGAGCGACGGATGTCAGCCGTGACATGTCCGCTGACATCCGATCCGCCCCAATCCGATCCGCTCCGCTAAATCCAGACAGATGGAAACCCCTATTTTTCATCCGATCTGATTTGCCAGGCAGATGGAAATGGACAGGCGGTCCGTTTTCATCCCACCCCCATAGAGGACAGCGGGGATCTGAAAGTTCCGTTCCTGCACAGTGAGCGGAGACGAACTTGTCATCCACTAGGTCAGCAGAGATCAACGGATCGATCCCTGCTGAGCAAACGGATGAGTGAAAACGGACAGCCCCGTAAGAAAGGGGCCTCACTTGATTTTTGTCTACTGTGAAATGATTCTGTACTCGGTTTTCTGTAGCATGTTCACGCTTTGACAAAACTGTTGACAGGTAATATTCTTACTTAGGTCATTTACTCGGCTATTTGTTATAAAAAAATTCAATAAACATATATTGAAACATATATTGAGGTTCACCAATTTATGAAATTCTGCATCTAAAAAATTGTCCAACATTTTCCGAATAATATTCCTCAATGTTACATTACAAAGACTTTTACTCTCTCATCATCCAAAGTACATAATATCATCAAAAGATTCTGAGATTCTGGAGAAATTTCTGTGTGGAGGGACAAGGCTGAAACTCAATGGATTGGATGGCGATGATCTTTGGGCCCTCAGATAGCACTGCATGGACAGCACTCAGCACTGATTGTGTGATGGACATCACTGCATGGGCTCAGAAATGCTTCCATATCTGAACATGATCCAGAAACACTGCTGTCTTCTCTGGACCAAAGCTCATTATAAATGGTCTGTTGCAAAGTGGAAAACTGTTGGGCAAATTGAAACTTGACATTCTTTTTGGCCACCATGGTCGCTGTATCCACCAGACTAAAGAGGAGAGGGACCTATTCGGCTTGTTGTCAGGACTCAGTTCAAAAGCCGGCATCTCTGATGGTATGGGGGGGCATTGGTGGGCATGGAACAGACAGCATGCACATTTGGAAATGCACCATCGATGCTGAAAGGTATATCCAGTTGTTGGAGCAGCCTATGCTATCATCCAGACAATGTCTTTTTCAGGGAAGGTCTTCTATATTTTAGCAGGACAATGCTAAACCGCATACTGCATCTATGACACCATCATGGCATCCTTGTAGCCTGCAGTCCAAGTGAAGGGAAAATACAACAAGGAAGACCCAGGACTGCTGAGCCGTTAGAATCCTATATCAGACGAGAATGTGACAACATTCCTCTCCCAACACTCCAGTAACCGGTCTACCGGGCTACCAAAAGCCAGTAACCAGGCTTTTGGTAGCCCTTGAGGGTGCCCCCAAGTCTGGGAGGGGGTGACTTCGAGCCTGGGGATCAGGTGCTGGAAGGACCTTCTACAACAAATGGAGGAATCAATCCTGGAGGCATGGGAGCAAGGAGAGGACATCGGTCTCCTGAGAAGTCAGCTGGGCCGGCTGGTGAGTGATCAGTCTGGGAGGGCTGTGGAGAAGTAGTCAGGAAGGCTAGAGAAAGGGGCAGCTGAAGCCAGATGGGCTGGCGGTGCCTGAAGAGGTGGTGCTCGGATCAGTAGCCACAGAAGTGAATGCTGGATACTGAACTTTGCTACACATATAAAGGGGCTTCGGGTTCCTGCCTACCACAGGCTGTTGCTCTAAATCTGACTTGAGTGCTGCATCTATGACACCATCATGGCATCCTTGTAGCCTGCAGTCCAAGTGAAGGGAAAATACAACAAGGAAGACCCAGGACTGCTGAGCCATTAGAATCCTATATCAGACGAGAATGTGACAACATTCCTCTCCCAACACTCCAGTAACCGGTCTCCCGAAATTTACAGAGTGTTGGTAAAAGAAGAGGGGGCGCTACACATTGGTAAACATGGCCCCACCCCAACTTCTGAGACGTGTTGCTGCCATTAACTTCAAAATGACCTGAATTTTTTCTTAAAACTATCCATTTTCTCAGTTTTAGGCCCCTTTCACACTTATACGACTTCAAAGTCGCACGATTTTACCGCGATTTTGCCGCTATTTTACCGCGATTTGTCGCGATTTTACCGCGATTTGGGAGCAGTACTACTTTGCCACGTTTTTGGCATTAACAAATTAAAACATACAGTAGTTGGTATGAATCATAAGGGGAAACTCCACGCCAAGTTTTAAATAAAAAAACTGGCGTGGGTTCCCCCCCAGGGACATACCAGGCCCTTAGGTCTGGCATGAATTGTAAGAGGAACCCCCTACGCCGAAAAATCGGCGTGGGGGTCCCCCCAAAATCCATACCAGACCCTTATCCGAGCACGCAGCCCGGCCGGTCAGGAATGGGGGTGGGGACGAGCTAGCGGCCCCCCCCCTCCTGGACCGTACCAGGCAGCATGCCCTCAACATGGGGGGGTGGGTGCTTTAGGGCATGGGGGTCACCCTGCGGGCCCCCCACCCCAAAGCACCTTGTCCCCATGTTGATGAGGACAAGGGCCTCTTCCCGACAACCCTGGCCGTTGGTTGTCGGGGTCTGCGGGCGGGGGGCTTATCGGAATCTGGGAGCCCCCTTTAATAAGGGGGCCCCCAGATCCCGGGCCCCCCACCCTATGTGAATGAGTATGGGGTACATGGTACCCCTACCCATTCACCTAGGGAAAAAAAGCATCAATAAAAAACACAGTACACAGGATTTTTAAATAATTTATTAGGCAGCTCCGGGATCTTCTTCCGACTTCGGGGGTCCTCTTCCGACTTCGGGGGTCTCTCCGGCGTCCGCATCTTCTGCCGGCTCCACCGCTATCTTCTGGCACTCTTTTGCCAGCGGTGGTCCGGACCTCTGGATCGTCTTCTTCCCTCTTCTCTTCCAGAGATGTTGACACGACGCTCTCTCCAGCCAGAATGGTCTCTGTGCGCTCCGCAACTGACTTATATAGGCGGTGGCCCCGCCCCCTTATGCCGTCACAGTCCCTGGGCATGCTGGGACTGTGCCGTCATAAGGGGGCGTGGTCCTCACCCAGTGACCACGCCTCCTAAAACGTCACAGTCCCAGCATGCCCAGGGACTGTGACGGCATAAGGGGGCGGGGTCACCGCCTATATAAGTCCGCTGCGGAGCGTTCAGAGACCATTCCAGCTGGAGAGAGCGTCGTGTCAACATCTCTGGAAGAAAAGAAGAAGGCAGAAGTCCGGACCACCGCTAGCAATTGAGCTGCAGAAGAAAGCGGAGGAGCCGGCAGAAGATGCGGACACCGGGAGGAGACGCCGGAGAGACCCCCGAAGTTGGAAGAGGACCCCCGAAGTCGGAAGAAGACCCCGGAGCTGCCTAATAAATTATTTTAAATACCTGTGTACTGTGTTTTTTATTGACGCTTTTTTCCCTAGGTGAATGGGTAGGTGTACCATGTACCCCATACTCATTCACATAGGGTGGGGGGCCGGGATCTGGGGGCTCCCTTATTAAAGGGGGCTCCCGGATTCCGATAAGCCCCCCGCCCGCAGACCCCGACAACCAACGGCCAGGGTTGTCGGGAAGAGGCCCTTGTCCTCATCAACATGGGGACAAGGTGCTTTGGGGTGGGGGGGCCGCACTGCGCCCCCATGCCCCAAAGCACCCACCCCCCCATGTTGAGGGCATGCGGCCTGGTACGGTCCAGGAGGGGGGGGGGGCGCTCGCTCGTCCCCACCCCCATTCCTGACCGGCCGGGCTGCGTGCTCGGATAAGGGTCTGGTATGGATTTTGGGGGGGACCCCACGCCGATTTTTCGGCGTAGGGGGTTCCCCTTAGATCCATACCAGACCTAAGGGCCTGGTATGCCCCTGGGGGGGAACCCACGCCGGTTTTTCATTTAAAACTTGGCGCGGCGTTCCCCCTCTGGATTCATACCAGACAGCTGTCAGCACTGCCTGTCGCTCATCGGGAAAGGAAAGAAAAGTTTTCCTTTCCCGAATAGCGAGGCCAGGCTTGTTCTTACAAAGTCGTACTGAAGTCGTGTCTATATAATATTCAGGCACGACTTGCATGCTACTTCAGGGTTTAACATTGAGGTCTATGGAGTACAACTCGCATAGAAGTTGGACCAAAGTAGTGCAGGGACTACTTTCAAGTCGGCACGACTTAAAGTCGTGCCAATATGAATGGTAGTCATTGAAAATCATGGAGAATGACTTGTCATACGATTTTGCAGTACAAAATCGTGGGACAAGTCGTATAAGTGTGAAAGGGGCCTTAACATTTGATATGTTTTCTATTTTCTATTGTGAATAAAATATTGGTTTATGAGATTTGCAAATCATTGCATTCTGTTTTTATGTAGATTTAACACAGCATCCCGACCTGTTTGGAATTGGGGTTGTACATATACATGTAGCGCCCTCTAGTGTGCTAGATGTGTATAGTTGGTAGTGTAGGAAAATGTGTCTTGGCTGAGAGGCAGGCCTGTGTTGATTCTGGGACAGGGCATCTCTGGTAACTCCCCCTGCTTTCTGGAACTTCGGGGAAGCTTCCAGAAGTAGAGGGTGGAGTCTAGGAGGAGCTGCTTGGAGAATTGATGAGGGCCCCAGCCAATCCCCAGCAAAATAGGCTGTCAGGGGGCAGGCCACCTCATTATTATTATTGTTATTATACATGATTTATATAGTGTCAACAGTTTACGCAGCGCTTTACAATGTAGAGGGGGGACAGCACAATTACAGTTCAATACAGAAGGGACAGGAGACTTATAGGTCCTGCTAGCATGGACAGTAGGGTGGAAGATGGAGTGCTGAGCAGTGGCGGCTGGTGCTCAAAATTTTTTGGGGGGGCGCAAACAAACTGAAAAATACTGAACCCCCCCCATCAATTGCAGCCACACTGTGCCCATCAATTGCAGCCTCACTGTGCCCATCAAATGCAGCCACTGTGCCCATCATATGCAGCCATTTGTGCCCATTATATGCAGCCACTTTTGCCCATCAAATGCAGCCACTTGTGCCCATCAATAGCTCCCACTGTGTCCCATCAAATGCAGCCACTGTGCCATAGCAAATACTGCTAGCGTGCCCCCCGCCGGCCCGCTGTCTGCACTTACCTGTCTCTGTGGGACAGCTTCTCGATGTCTTTTCCCATCCTCTGCTACGATTGGACACATGGCGTCCAATCACAGCGCCTGTCATTTCAGCCAATCAGGTGATGGGTAACAGATCTAAGCACCTGATTGGTGGAGAGGTGGTTTAGTGTTAGGAAAGCGAATATTCATTTGCTTTTCTAACACAGCTGAGTGACGCATGCAGGTCACCTTTTTTGATGCCTATTAGAGCCTATGGCTCTAATCAGGTGCTTCAAAACCACCCCCCGCTGCTGTAATTCAGGCGTCCGGGCGCCTGAATAGGGGGTGTCAACGGCGGCCATAGATAGATTAATGCAATGCTTGAATCTATCTATTGGTGCTAGAGGGGGGTGGCAGGAGAGAGGGGGCGGTGCCCGTGCACCCTTGGGGACACACCGCCACTGGTGCTGGGGAGGCTTTTGGTAGCCCTTGAGGGTGCCCCTAGTCTGAGGGGGTGACTTTGAGCCTGGGGATCGGGTGCTGGAAGGACCCTCTACAACAAATGGAGGAATCAATCCTGGAGGCATGGGAACAAGGAGAGGACATTGGTCTCCTGAGAAGTCAGCCGGGCCGGCTGGTGAGTGATCAGTCTGGGAGGGCTGTGGAGAAGTAGTCAGGAAGGCTAGAGAAAGAGGCAGCTGAAGCCAGATGGGCTGGCGGTGCCAGAAGAGGTGGTGCTCGGATCAGTAGCCACAGCAGTGAATGCTTGATCCTGAACTTTGCTACATACTTAAAAGGGGCTTTGGGTTCCTACCTACCACAGGCTGTTGCTCTAAATCTGACTTGAGTGCTTAGTCAGATCTACAAACATTGTGCCAGCTGGAGTTCTGCAAGCAAGTGTGCTGGAGGAATTGAGGAGTGTATACATGTTGTCCTTGAAGTTCTTTGAGGTCACGTGGGCATCCCATCATTTTTCAATCCCTATCTAAGTCCTAATTCCTCAAATAAATAATAAAAACGAAGTACTGGACTGTTTTATGGCACCCCAGTTGGGAAAGGCTGTAGCAGAATATTCTATGTGGATGGTATAGTACAATATATACATTGTTAGAATATATCTAAGAATGTTTTGTTATTGTTAGAATATTGTTAGATATATCCTTCCCGTAACTTTTGGTTCATACATGTCAGGTTTCAGTGGTATTGAGCCCTTGTAGATCACCAACTCAGGGTTCCCCAGAGTCTAAGCCCCAGTCTGCTTTTTTTACCAGGACCCTGTGATGGTGGGGGTGGACTTGCAGCAAGCTGGAACCAGGTCACGGCCCCCAGGTATGTCCAGCTGAGGATGCAGAGACCACTCGTGTGTGCAGAGTACAAGCAGCAGGAGACAGAGAGGAACCCAGGACACAAGGAGGTCAAGGCAGGCAGCAGGCAAGCACAGACGGTAGACGAAGCCAAGGTCTGTACTCAGGAAGTCAGACACAGAATACATAAAATAGTAAGCAAACAGGTGCTCAGAGAACTGTGAAGTTGCTCAGGTAACATGGCCTGCACAGAGCACCTCTTTATTTTGGGAAGCAAACAGGGAGGTGACCCAGGAAGAAATAGGAGGGAAAAGGATATAAATCCACAGTACAGCAGTCTCCACCCATAGGTGAACAGAGAAGCCAATAACACATGTGATTGGAGTAAGAGATCTAGCAGAACACTGCAGCAAAGAAGTGAGAATTCCTCAAAAAAGAAATCTGCCAGCTAGACCGTGACAGTACTCCCTTCTTAGGAGGCGTCCCGACCCGTTTAGGGCGAGGCTTAAGAGGAATGTTCTGATGAAAGAGTTTCACCAAAAGGGAGGCAGAAACGCCTGTAGAAGGAATCCAACATCTTCCCTCAGAACCATATCCCTTCCAGTCAATTAGATATAAAAGCATCCCCCTGGAATATTTAGAATCCAAAATTTACTTGATTTCATACTGATCCGATGTATTGACTGTTGGAGAAGGATGACAAAGAGGAAGGGAAAACATATTGATGGACAGTCTCAGGAGAGAAACATGGAAGACATATATGATTTTAATAATGCTTAAAGTGAAACAATAAAAATGAAATATTCCTTTAAATATCGTGCCTGGGGGTCCCCTTAGTATGCATGTAAAGTAGCGCATTTTCCTGTGTTTAGAACAATTCCACAGCAAAATGACATTTCTAAAAGGAAAAGAAGTAATTTAAAACTGCTTGCAGCTGTAATGTATTGTCAATATAGATAAAAATCATTAAAAAAAACGACATGGGGGGGCGTGGCTTGGCGCGCGGCTTGGATGGCAGCACACTAGAGGAGCTCCGTCAGACACACAGCCTGTTAGCCTGACACCCTATCCAAGAACCCTCCATGCCGGCCAGGAAGCTACACAGCACCCCGCACACGCGTTCCCGCAAAGGGCTGACGACTCCCACAGCCAGGAATATCGTGGATTTATTGAGACAAAAGCCGGAGGCTGAGAACGGCAAGGCCGAATCCAAGATGGCGCCGACGCAGCAGGCAGAGCTCCACGAGGAAGACTTCAGCGGTGAGTCAGACGTTAGTGAGGACATTAACAGGGGGAAATCAAGACTTCACAAGCCCCTAACATACGCAGATATGTCCGGTTTCACAGCCGAAATAAAATCGGCCTTTTCAGCCGCCATAACCGACCTCAAAACAAATCTGGCAGTCCTCACTGAAAAATTTGCATCAGCGGAACATGCAGGGAAACAGAGAGATAAGGCCCTGGACAGGATGGACAAGATTGCTGAGTCCCACACCCAACACTTTATAGATGTAAACAGACACCTGGAAGACCTCGACAATAGAGGCAGGAGGAATAATATTAGGGTGCGGGGGATCCCCGAAACTGTGGAGGCAGATCAAAAAGCCCCGGCCCTACAGAGGGTTTTTAATAGCCTTTTGGAAAGACAGGAAGAGACTGTGATTGATTTCATCAGGGCCCACAGAGCACTCAGGCCTAGAGGCCCCGACACTGCACCACCCCGGGACATCATTTGCTGCCTCCAAAGCTTCCAATTAAAGGAGGACATAATGCGCAAAGCGAGGAGGAATGAGAGGATCATTTTTAATGGAGAGAACATAATGATATTCCAAGATCTATCCCAGATTACACTTAAAAACCGTAGGGCTCTGCACCCACTACTGGATAAACTCCGTGAAAAGGACCTCAGATACACCTGGCGCTTCCCCTTTGCCCTCATTGTGGTGACAAATGGACACCAGCATATTCTACGCACCCCATTGGATCTTCCCGACTTCTGTGCAGGACTTGGCCTGGACCTAGTGGACTTGCCAGATTGGTATGCCGAGTTTGCATTACCACCACACAACAGGAGCCCATCCAGATCACCATTTTCCACACCCGAAAAAAGGTCTTCCAAGAAAATGAAGTCAGGCAAAGCAGGAAGCTCCAAATCCAACACACCAAATCCAAGAGCTCTTTGGGACCGTGACCACACGGAGGATTGATGCAGAGCTGTCCAACCTACAAGCCTATACAATGACCTGACTATCTGTTTTGATACCAGAGGGAATTATGTTTGCCCAGTTCAACTGCCGATTTTTGTCCCCCCTTTTTTTTTTTTCAAGGCTCAGCTTACTAGGGCCATGCCCCACTGACTCTCCTTTTCTTAAGGCAGACTTTAGCTTGCTTTATGCACATGTTGTGTACTACAGTTTATTTCAGGATGTCTTAGCATTAGTCTAAGTTATAGCAGTTCTGGGGCCCTCGCCGCGGTGGAGGCCGGCTTGACCGTGACACTTTAGAGGTGGCGGTCGGCTGGGTCTTCACGTCGCCGAGGAGACACTGATAGCGGGACCTCTCGGTCCTCCTGTTTGGGGACGGAGGGGACCCTTTAACCTATAGGGTGAATTAAACATATATATGTTATTCTAGTTCAGAGATGTATATCTCTTATTAGCATTAGGCTGTGTGTCCGTTGGAGGACGGCTTTGCCAGTTATATCCTTCATAAGTTTTTTGCTTAAACCTAACGGTTTGTTTTGTTAGTCTCATACACCAGGCAGCCGCCTCCCCCTACCCCCACAAGTGGTCTGTCACTGCATTAAGCTTTGCAGACGCACTACAGTTCTCTAGATAGGGCTCTATCTAGAGGTTGAACTTAATTCCTATTCTACTCATTCCTCTTCTCACCTCCGCTTTCTTGTTTTCTTACTTTCTGCCCTTTTTCCCCTTTTTTGTTCTCTCACCCACCTCTCTATCTTACTTCTTGTCACACCTTTCAGAGGCCCTGACCACCCACGTCCTCGACCTTAAAAACGCCTTAACTGACCACCAGCATCTCTTTTTCAGATTGATAGAGTTTCGCACCGCTCCTGAGTCTGCACCATGGCTTACTCGCTTCTAGGGCGCAATCCCACCGTAATATCCCACAATGTACAGGGATTGAATACCCCGGAGAAGAGATCCACATTACTTAGAGAAATCAAAAAAGGTAAGCCACATTTCATACTACTACAGGAAACCCACTTTAAAACTGGCCGCGTCCCCAGGCTCACCGACTCGAACTACACAAGGGTTTATCATGCCACAAACAGCCTCGCTAAAACTAAAGGGGTCACGATACTGGTCAGTAAGAATGCACCTTTTGACCTGACGGACCAACTGACAGACCCCGAGGGCAGATACATTTTTCTAAAAGGGAACTACAGTGGAACGCCCATCACAATAGCAAATATGTATTTCCCAAACTCAGCACACCTGCTATTTTGCAAACAGATGGTTCATAAGCTGCAGGAGTTTGCTATGGGGTGTCTGATACTGGGGGGAGACTTCAACATCCCCCTGAATCCCCTAACGGACACCTCCAATGGCAACACTAGCATTAGGTATAAAACCCTCAAAGGCATTAAATCTCTCCTCCATAAGCTGGGACTGATAGACTCGTGGAGATTTCTCAACCCACATGGACGAGACTACACATTCTATTCAGCACCGCACAAAAAATACACTCGGATAGATTATCTGTTTATAACTCAAAAAGACCTCCCTATCCTTTCCGACGCATGCATAGGCACTCAATCTCTTTCCGATCACGCTCCAGTGGCAGTAACATTAGACCTGACAAAGTCGCCAAAAAAGACCCAGATCTGGAGGCTTAACTCCTCGATACTTTCTGACCCCACCCATCTACCCAAACTTAAAGAGGCCCTGTCAAATTTTTTCACCCAGAATAACACCCCGGGGATGGACCCACTGATGATCTGGGAAGCCCACAAATGTACTCTAAGGGGGGAATTGATTTCGATAGGGGCTAGAAGGAAAAAGGAGAGAGAAAGGGAAATCAAAACACTAATAAGTCGTATCCATCAGTTAGAGTCCCAACATAAACAATCCCTTGCAGTAGATACAGCCACAGAATTATTAGCAGCCAGGAAACAACTACAGACACTTTTTGATGCTAAAGCCAAACGGTTCTTATTTTTCAGGAAAAAAATCTACTACGAGGGGGGCAACAAACCAGGCAAGACGTTGGCGAGGGCGCTAAGAGTACACACCCAAAACAATAGCATTATAGGCATAAGACAGCAAAAAAATGGGACACTAGATGTCACCACAGAGGAGATTGCTAAACATTTCCATACATTTTACTCAAATCTATACAATTTACCGCCTCAGCACAAACAACCGGGCATGGATGGCAATAGAACACAAGTAATCAAAGACTACCTTAGTAAGAGTGGTCTACCATCTCTTGACACGGCGGAAGCTAACACCCTTGAAGACACAATAACCACAACCGAAATTAGAATGGCCATTAAGAATTTGAAGCTAGGTAAGAGCCCCGGCCCCAAATGGGTTCCAGCGGATCAGAGGGCCTTCTCCTGTCCACGGATGCGGAGAAGGCCTTCGACCGTGTGGCATGGGACTACATGTTGTCTACTTGTAGACATATTGGACTGGGTGATAGGATGTTGACCTGGATCTCCGCACTTTATCATAACCCCTCGGCTAGACTGAAAATAAACGGCACTCTCTCGGAGCGGGTACATATCGCGAATGGTACAAGACAAGGCTGCCCCCTTTCACCACTCCTATTCATTTTAACCCTAGAGCCATTTATTAGACAGGTCAATGCGAATAAATCCATCAGGGGATTCCGGGTGGGGGGGCGTGAGTTCAAGGTAGCCGCCTATGCCGATAATTTGTTATTTTTCATATCTAGGCCCCACACTACTCTTCCCAATCTTATGAAAGCCTTTGAACATTATAGCTATCTTTCCAACCTAAAAATAAACTACTCCAAATCGGAAGCAATGACTATATCCCTCCCCGACCACTCACTCACATCAGTGATAGAGAACTCACCCTTCAAGTGGGACCACAAAAAGCTGAAATACTTAGGGGTGTTTTTAACACCACAATTATCGACAATATACGAACAAAATTTCCCCCCTCTTTTAAAATCCATAGAAACGGACTTACGCAAGTGGCACGCTGGAACCTTCTCTTGGTTTGGAAGGGCAGCAGTCATTAAAATGACAGTCCTCCCTAGGCTCCTTTATCTAATGCGCACATTACTGATTAAACTGCCACCTACCATGTTCAGGACACTGAGAACCATGTTTTTGAAATTTATCTGGGCACACAAAAATCCGAGAATCAAACTTGAAACTCTGCAGAAAGCGAAGGCACTGGGAGGGTTAGGAGTACCCAACTTACAGGGTTATTACAAAGCATCCCACGTAACAAGGGTTATCGATTGGCACTGTCACAGAGACTCCAAAGACTGGGTGAAATTAGAAATGGACCTTCAGGCCTTACCACTTACCTTTGCACCTTGGCGACCTTGGCATTCATACACTGACGACCTGAAGCAACACCCCTTAACGGGTACCACTCTGAAAGTGATCCATGAGATCCCAGCTGACACAGGAGTTACATCCACCCTGGGCCCACTTACCCCACTGCGGGATAACCCAGATTTCATCCCAGGGGTGGGCAACCCTCACCTCGGATCCTCCCACAGTGACAGACCTCTTTTGGCAAGAGATTGCTATCACCAAGCCAAAATGAAAGACTTTCAGGCACTTAAACAAAATGACAATGTGACGGACTTACCCTTTTGGACATACCTCCAAGTTAGAAGCTATGTAAGCACTAACCACAAGGTAGGAGATTTTTCGAGGCCTTTGACAGATTTTGAGTCGGTGTGCCTTGGGGGAGAACCAGTACGTGGGGCTACTTCAATTATCTATGCGTGGCTACAGAACACGAAGACACCCATGGATGACAGACTCAGAGGGCGGTGGTCAGAAGCTTTACAGGTAAACATAACGCCGAAACAGTGGAGGAACGCTTGCATCTTATCACACAAGTGCTCCATCAGCACCAAAGTGCAAGAGACAGCTTTCAAACTCTTGACTCAGTGGTACCTAACTCCAACAAAATTAAACAAAATGTTCCCCCAGACATCGGATCGATGCTGGAGGTGTATGGGAGACAGTGGAACTTTGCTACACATATGGTGGCAGTGTCCTTTGATTGCCCATTTCTGGGACAGTATACGAGAATATATAAAAAAAATCACTGATACCACTCTATCTTTAGATGCAGCCTGTTGCCTGCTGCATATTTCGAGCTGGCCTCTGAGGAGATACAAGCGTTCGCTCACAAAACACTTACTAAATGCGGCCAAGTCCCTCATTCCACTTTACTGGAAATCAACGCACGTACCAACAACTAAGGAATGGCTAAATAGGGTCATAGAATTTTATGAAATGGAAGACACTTTGGCGCAAGCAAACGAACAAGTTGGAATCTTTCTCGATACCTGGCGCCCATGGATCGTGTTTAAATACTCCCAAGCATTTTCCGACATTTTCAGTGCCAAGGCTTAGGCGATAAACTAAATTAATCTTAGATATGGCGTTACAGCAGATCTGTGCTGGACTACTTATTTGGTCGACGTGGGTGGTCGAGGTCAACTAGGATTACTCAAGATCATCTCAGCTTCCTTTATATACTACGATACTGAATAAACACAAACTTCATTCCTCCTACTTCACTTATGGCTTAGGTTTCTGTTTCCCCTTCTTTTACATGTATACTTTATTTTTTCCCCCCTTCTCATCTCTTTGATCCACTCAGAGGGTCAATTGTAATATCGCATATAATATTATTATAGGCCTAGGCGACATGGGTTGTGACATTGAACAGGTTTATTTCTGAGGTGATATGGTTCATGTAAAAGACACAACCGATACTACAGGGTTCAATTTTTGATTATTTTAAATCAACATTGCATAAACAACTGTAAACTGCGGCCTTGTTACTGAAACTTATGTACGATCAGAAGCATTTTTTATTGTACTCTCTGTTCTGTACTGTCTACTTAATACTTTGTCCATTACCAGGCCCTTTGGGTCTGGTATGAATATTAAGGGGAACTCCACACCAAAATAAAAAAAAACAAATGTGTGGGGGTCAGTAGCACCACCAGTTCCGTCACACAGGTCGGCCATAAGTACCGCCATCAGGTCTCAAAGAGGTTATACAGCTGAGGAAGTATATAACATCCTTACCATGTCGGATGGTGAGAGCAGTGGGGAGATCCCATCATCCGATCCTGATCCGGAATACGAGCCAGTAGAGGGTAGTAGATCGGAGTCTGAGTAGGAAACCGTCCCTCCAAGAATAAGGAGATCAGGACCAAGATCAGAAGACCTGCCTACCACTGGCAGCACCAGATCCTAGGAAGAGGAGCCCAGTACTGGTACTGGAAGTACATGCCTAACCCGAAGAGTCCAGGCCCAGTCCTTCCTTCCCGATGCCCTGGCAAACCCCTTATGGTTGCCTGCCAGCTCAGGGTCCGCTATAATCCCCCCCGTTCACCGCACAGCCAGGTGTGCAGCCCAACACTACACATTTTTCACAATTGGGCTATTTTTATTTGTTTTTCCCCAAAGATTTATTGCAGTACATGGTGGACCAAACAAATCTCTTTTTAACCCTTATGAATGAAGACAGATAAGAAAAATTGAGGGAAAGTAATGAAATTCAGGTTCTGGTCTAGATCACCCCCCTCCAAGCCTCCTAGACCCGAGAGTTTTCCGAGGCAGACAGGACCTTAAAGTGGTTGTAAACCCTTTTTTAGAACTTGTACCTATAGGTGATCCTAGAATAAGGCTTACCTATAGGTACTGTAAATATCTCCTAAACATGTGCCGTTTAGGAGATATTTACCTTGTAGCGTGCCGATGATGTAATTGGCGCATGCTCTATGTAGGAACGCCCCCCCATGCCGTTTATTCCCAAACGTTTGCCGTGACTGGCAGCTCAGGTGCGCATGCGCGGGAGTGACGTCACACGACTTCAGCCAGTCACACAGCCGGAGTCCATGGCCCCATGGAAGGAAGAGGGGCGAATATGGATGCTTCCTGCAGCGGGGACAGCGGGGGCTTCCTTTGCAGGTAAGTGCCACATAATGGGCTAGTGTGCAATGCATACTAGTCCATTATGCTTTTACATTGCAGGCTTGCAGGGAACAAAAGAGGAAGTAAAACCCATCAAGGTTTACTTCCTCTTTAATATGTGATCATCAGCCCTGCAGAAAAGGCATAGGCTGATTTTCAGGTGATGCGACCGCTATTGTAGCATGAGGCGTCTGCCCTAACTGCATAGGTTCTTCAGGTGCCGGCGTTCTAGAGAACACTGTAAACCCACGGCGCAACAGAGAGGCACAATATGACAAATACGGTCTCCCTCCGCTGTTTGCATAGCTTTCAATTGTGCCCTTGAAATGGTAGCTCCCATCGAAAAAAGCCTTCCATGATGTGCGCAAGCGCTATGGTGATGTCACTCCAGCTGATCGGGAGATCAGCTGGAGTGCCCTTCTGTTCTGCGCATGCACGGGCACTTTTCGGCGGAGGGCACAAATCGATAGAACAGGAACTTCACGGAAAACAGGTGCTAAACAACCCACTTGGGGGTGACGTGGACCAGCCCTTTCCATACCCTGCTCCTGGAAGCAGACATCGATTGGGATACCAAGGAAGGTCAAGTCATCAACAGTGGAGGGTATGGTTCTGCCAGCTAGTTTGTCCTTAATACGATCCACTATACCCTACCTAAAGGTTGTGGAAAGAGCTTCATTATTCCATACTAGTATCGAGGCCAAAGTGCGAAACTGAACTAAATATTGACCAACAGCCATGCTTCCTTGACAAAGTCAAAGAATGGCCCCAGCAGCAGATGAGGACCTGCCTTAGTGTCTTACGGGAAGCTTGCTGGAATGCAGTAAGATCGGAAATCGTAGTGCATCACCAGAAAGGAGAGATATCATGTACCCCACCTTAAAACGATCAGTAGGGAAATGGTGGGCTGCTTGCTCAAAATGAATTGAGCATTATAATGCTTCTAAAGGAACAAGAGATGGACCAGTACACCCAATCTGACAGCTCCGGTCACGATCCTACCCCCAACTGTCCTGGATCCTGTGGGACAGTCCTGAAATGTAAACCTAGTCCCAGGGGCCTGTGGATCAGGGACCATGTCCCTCCGCCGACCGCTAAAACACTAATGACAGCACTTGGCTCTGTTCACCAGTAACACCACTAG
This sequence comes from Lithobates clamitans, assembly GCA_037952925.1. Classification (NCBI taxonomy): domain Eukaryota; kingdom Metazoa; phylum Chordata; class Amphibia; order Anura; family Ranidae; genus Lithobates; species Lithobates clamitans. The sequence continues at coordinate 28,532 of JBBGZY010002724.1, forward strand.
CCAGAGTGATCTCCTGCCCGACAGGAAGTGCATAGCCCTGGCAATGATGTCACCCCAGAGCGGCGTGGGACAGATCTCCAGCTCAGGTAAGAAATCTCACCTTGTACCAATATTTGCTGGATCAGCTGTCATCATGTCCAGTCACTGGAGAGGGAATCCATTCATCCCACAGCACTGATTACACTACTGGATCATGCCTGGCTGGTGACACAGCGATCGATGCCTTCAGATCTGTGTGTTAATGTGCGGCTCCAGAGAGAACACAAAGGAGTTTAAAGCTCTAGTCACATCTTACTTGGCATTAACTGATCTTTACCTGCTGGGTACTGCACACCTCCCAACCGTCCCGGAATAAGCAGGACTATCCCGAGATTTCACTGAAATCCCGGCATCCGGCACATCCAAGCTGAATCCCGGAGCCCAATACAAAAAAAAAAAAAGGGGGGAGCCCAGTGCCAGAACTCATTCCTTGATACTGGACATCACTAATCCCCCTGCTCCAATCCAACTTTGACCCTCCTGCAGTGCAGCCGGCTTCTCTTCCAATCCCTCCCGCTGGCTGCAATGGAATCCAATCACAGTGTCTTCACCCAGAGCCCCCTCCCCCCGCCACTTCAATCCCTTGGTGTGGTCCTGTGTTCTGACGAGAAAGGTTCTCCGTCGGATATTGCCCGTCCTGTACTGCGCAGGCGCAGCGCTTGCGCAGTACGGAGGACAAAGGAGCCACCAAAAGTCTCTGAACATGAACAGCTGTTGATCAGCTGTACACAGCTCCTGCGCAATTAAGACTACATTGTGCCACACGCTCCTGATGGTTGTGCAACTCTGCAAGGGGGGATGTATTATTGAGAAGCGTGTAAGGGGCGGATGTATTATTGAGAAGCGTGTAAGGGGCGGGTGTATTATTGAGAAGCGTGTAAGGGGCGGATGTATTATTGAGAAATGTGTAAGGGGCGGGTGTATTATTGAGAATCATGTAAGGGGCGGGTGTATTATTGAGAAGCGTGTAAGGGGTGGATGTATTATGGAGAAGCGTGTAAGGGGCGGACATATTATTGAGAAACGTGTAAGGGGCGGATGTATTATGGAGAAGCGTGTAAGGGGCGGATGTATTATTGAGAAGCGTGTAAGGGGCGGATGTATTATGGAGAAGCGTGTAAGGGGCGGGTGTATTATTGAGAAGCGTGTAAGGGGCGGATGTATTATTGAGAAGCGTGTAAGGGGCGGGTGTATTATTGAGAAGCGTGTAAGGGGCGGATGTATTATTGAGAAGCGTGTAAGGGGCGGATGTATTATTGAGAAGCGTGTAGGGGGCGGATGTATTATTGGGAAGCGTGTAAGGGGCGGATGTATTATGGAGAAGCGTGTAAGGGGCGGGTGTATTATTGAGAAGCGTGTAAGGGGCGGATGTATTATGGAGAAGCGTGTAAGGGGCGGATGTATTATTGAGAATCATGTAAGGGGCGGATGTATTATTGAGAAGCGTGTAAGGGGCGGATGTATTATGGAGAAGCGTGTAAGGGGCGGATGTATTATGGAGAAGCGTGTAAGGGGCGGGTGTATTATTGAGAAGCGTGTAAGGGGCAGATGTATTATTGAGAAGCCTGTAAGGGGCGGATGTATTATGGAGAAGCGTGTAAGGGGCGGATGTATTATTGAGAAGCGTGTAAGGGGCGGGTGTATTATTGAGAAGCGTGTAAGGGGCGGATGTATTATTGAGAAGCGTGTAAGGGGCGGGTGTATTATTGAGAAGCGTGTAAGGGGCGGGTGTATTATTGAGAAGTGTGTAAGGGGCGGATGTATTATTGAGAAGCGTGTAAGGGGCGGATGTATTATTGAGAAGCGTGTAAGGGGCGGATGTATTATTGAGAATCATGTAAGGGGCGGATGTATTATGGAGAAGCGTGTAAGGGGCGGATGTATTATTGAGAAGCGTGTAAGGGGCGGGTGTATTATGGAGAAGCGTGTAAGGGGCGGATGTATTATTGAGAAGCGTGTAAGGGGCGGATGTATTATTGAGAAGCGTGTAAGGGGCGGATGTATTATTGAGAAGCGTATAAGGGGCGGGTGTATTATGGAGAAGCATGTAAGGGGCGGGTGTATTATTGAGAAGCGTGTAAGGGGCGGGTGTATTATTGAGAAGCGTGTAAGGGGCGGGTGTATTATTGAGAAGCGTGTAAGGGGCGGGTGTATTATTGAGAAGTGTGTAAGGGGCGGATGTATTATTGAGAATCGTGTAAGGGGCGGATGTATTATTGAGAATCGTGTAAGGGGCGGATGTATTATTGAGAAGCGCGTAAGGGGCGGGTGTATTATTGAGAAGCGCGTAAGGGGCGGGTGTATTATGGAGAAGCGTGTAAGGGGCGGATGTATTATTTGAGAAGCATGTAAGGGGCGGATGCCTACAGAAGAGGCCGTATATTACAATGATGGGCAGAACTGATAAGTTGGGGGTGGTTTTCTCAATAAACTACACGTCTTTGTGGGGCGTGTTTACACAACTGAAGAGTGCATTTTGCAATGTTGATGGGCGGGTTTTGCAATGTTGATGGGCGGGTTTTGCAATGTTGATGGGCGGGTTTGCAGGATCTATTTAACTACCTAACACAAGCAATTTGCCCCTTACACGCTTCTCAATAATACATCCCCCCTTTGAGAATTTCACCCTCATTGTATGAGCTCTGCCCATCATGCGGCCTCTTCTGCATGCATCCGCCCCTTGCAGCGTTCGGGAGTGTGTGGCACAATGTCGTCTTGATTGCGCAGGCGCCGTGTACAGCTGAGTCACAGGTGTTCATGTTCAGAGACTTTTGGTAGCTCAGTTGAGCTCCGTACTGCGCCTGCACAGTAGAGGGCGGGCATTATCCGACGGGGGACCTTTCTCAGCACAACACCGGCTCTCTTCCTCTCCCTCCCACTGGCTGCAACCGCTGCAGGGCATAGGAGGAGAGGATTGGGTTCAGGATAGAGAATGTGTGTGGGGGGGGAGCAGTAAATATGTTTAATCCTGATACACCTCCCCCCCCCCAATAGAGGTGTTAAAAATGTAAAAAAAAAAAAAAAATCCTAAAAAATGTAAAAACAACAAACATTAAACAAATAACTATGGTTTTTTCACACTTTGGTCTCTGAAGAGTGATTGGCATTCAGATTGCTCTTCATAGAGCATTTGACAGGCAGTAAGGAGGTGTTATATTGCCTCCGCACCACCTTCTTTATCCCCTTCAACCCCACACTAGTGTGTCACAACTGTCCCCTCCCGGGAATCATAATTTAACCCCACCCACTTTTGCTGTGGTGCACTACACGTGCCGCAGGTCCCTCCCCCCTAAGTGTCCTTCCTTATCAACTTCCAAAGTTGGGAGGTGTGGCCACGATGTTTATACCAAAAGTCCTTCCAACTGTAAAGACCCGACAGTCACCAATATACCTTTATGAGAAGCCTTAGATGGAAGCTGCCAGTGTCCAGCTCCGGGGTCAGGGAATGTCAGTGTACATCAGATGGTTCTCACACAGGTATACAGGTCCATTCCCTTTCAGATGAGGAAACTCTCCACATATGAAGGAAGGGGGGTGTCTAGGTGTCCTACTCCTGAACCACACAGCCGCTCCACCAAACTGAAACCAACCGACACGGTGCAGCAGTGGCCTGACTGACAAATCCACAGAAATTCCACCACATGAGATATGAATGGAGATCATTGGAGAGATGAAGGTAGAAATTACACACTAATTATATCCAAACCCAGGAAGATATCCACTAATCAAACTTTATTTTTTTTCTATATTATGGGACCCCCGATATTCTCAGTACTCACATAATTCTTCCAGTGTCCAGATGACGGGTTTTGGTCTCGATAGACTGGCATGCTGAACCTGACATCGGAATTTCTTCCCCAGATCCTTCATTGTTGGGGTGTAACTGTAAGTGCTGGTCACATGATATAGTCCCTCAATATCCAGGAGGGGGAAAGTGGTTTGTGATGATATTATGATGTCATCTTCCGTGTACCATGTGACTTGTATGTCTGACGGGTAGAATAAATGAATCCTACAGAAGAGATCCAACTTCTCACCGACACAAATAGCTTCCTGAGTCTTCATTATGGAGTCCAATACCGGAACCGCTAAAATAACACAGAAGACAGTCATATGTATTAGAATGATGCTTCTATACAGACCTTGTGAAAGCCTCTTCCTCTTTTTCTTCCCCTATCCCATTCTATCTCTTCTCCCATCCCATTCTATCTCTTCCCCCCATCCCATTCCATCTCTTCTCCCATCCCATTCTACCTCTTCTCCCATCCCATTCCATCTCTTCTCCCATCCCATTCTACCTCTTCTCCCATCCCATTCTATCTCTTCCCCCCATCCCATTCTACCTCTTCTCCCATCCCATTCTATCTCTTCCCCCCATCCCATTCTATCTCTTCCCCCCTCCCATTCTATCTCTTCCCCCCATCTCATTCTATCTCTTCTCCCATCCCATTCTATCTCTTCTCCCATCCCATTCTATCTCTTCCCCCCATCCCATTCTATCTCTTCCCCCCTCCCATTCTATCTCTTCCCCCCATCCCATTCTATCTCTTCCCCCCATCCCATTCTATCTCTTCCCCCCTCCCATTCTATCTCTTCCCCCCATCTCATTCTATCTCTTCTCCCATCCCATTCTATCTCTTCTCCCATCCCATTCTATCTCTTCCCCCCATCCCAGTCTATCTCTTCCCCCCTCCCATTCTATCTCTTCCCCCATCCCATTCTATCTCTTCCCCCCATCCCATTCTATCTCTTCCCCCCATCCCATTCTATCTCTTCCCCCCTCCCATTCTATCTCTTCCCCCCATCCCATTCTATCTCTTCCCCCCATCCCATTCTATCTCTTCCCCCCATCCCATTCTATCTCTTCCCCCCATCCCATTCTATCTCTTCCCCCCATCCCATTCTATCTCTTCTCCCATCCCATTCCATCTCTTCTCCCATCCCATTCCATCTCTTACCCCCATCCCATTCTATCTCTTCTCTCATCCCATTCTATCTCTTCCCCCATCCCATTCTATCTCTTCCCCCATCCCATTCTATCTCTTCCCCATCCCATTCTATCTCTTCCCCCATCCCATTCTATCTCTTCCCCCATCCCATTCTATCTCTTCTCCTAGCTCATTCTATCTCTTCCCCCCATCCCATTCTATCTCTTCCCCCCATCCCATTCTATCTCTTCCCCATCCCATTCTATCTCTTCTCCCATCCCATTCTATCTCTTCCCCCCATCCCTTTCTATCTCTTCCCCCACCCCATTCTATCTCTTCCCCATCCCATTCTATCTCTTCTCCCATCTCATTCTATCTCTTCCCCCCATCCCATTCTATCTTTTCCCCATCCCATTCTATCTCTTCCCCATCCCATTCTATCTCTTCCCCCACCCCATTCTATCTCTTCCCCATCCCATTCTATCTCTTCTCCCATCTCATTCTATCTCTTCCCCCCATCCCATTCTATCTTTTCCCCATCCCATTCTATCTCTTCCCCATCCCATTCTATCTCTTCCCCACCCCATTCTATCTCTTCCCCCATCCCATTCTATCTCTTCCCCATCCCATTCTATCTCTTCTCCCATCTCATTCTATCTCTTCCCCCCATCCCATTCTATCTCTTCCCCCATCCCATTCTATCTCTTCCCCATCCCATTCTATCTCTTCCCCATCCCATTCTATCTCTTCTCCCATCCCATTCTATCTCTTCCCCCCATCCCATTCTATCTCTTCCCCCATCCCATTCTATCTCTTCCCCATCCCATTCTATCTCTTCTCCCATCCCATTCTATCTCTTCCCCCATCCCATTCTATCTTTTCCCCATCCCATTCTATCTCTTCCCCATCCCATTCTATCTCTTCCCCCCATCCCATTCTATCTCTTCTCCCCATCCCATTCTATCTCTTCCCCCATCCCATTCTATCTCTTCTCCCATCTCATTCTATCTCTTCCCCCCATCCCATTCTATCTCTTCCCCCATCCCATTCTATCTCTTCCCCATCCCATTCTATCTCTTCCCCATCCCATTCTATCTCTTCCCCATCCCATTCTATCTCTTCCCCCATCCCATTCTATTTCTTCCCCATCCCATTCTATCTCTTCCCCCCATCCCATTCTATCTCTTCCCCATCCCATTCTATCTCTTCCCCCATCCCATTCTATTTCTTCCCCATCCCATTCTATCTCTTCCCCCCATCCCATTCTATCTCTTCTCCCATCCCATTCTATCTCTTCCCCCATCCCATTCTATCTTTTCCCCATCCCATTCTATCTCTTCCCCCGTCTCATTCTATCTCTTCCCCCCATCCCATTCTATCTCTTCTCCCATCCCATTCTATCTCTTCCCCTATCCCATTCTATCTCTTCCCCCATCCCATTCTATCTCTTCCCCCCATCCCATTCTATCTCTTCCCCTATCCCATTCTATCTCTTCCCCTATCCCATTCTATCTCTTCCCCCATCCCATTCTATCTCTTCTCCCATCCCATTCTATCTCTTCCACATCCCATTCTATCTCTTCTCCCATCCCATTCTATCTCTTCCCCCCATCCCATTCTATCTCTTCTCCCATCCCATTCTATCTCTTCTCCCATCCCATTCTATCTCTTCTCCCATCCCATTCTATCTCTTCTCCCATCCCATTCTATCTCTTCCCCCCATCCCATTCTATCTCTTCCCCCCATCCCATTCTATCTCTTCCCCCCATCCCATTCTATCTCTTCCCCCCATCCCATTCTATCTCTTCCCCCCATTCCATTCTATCTCTTCTCCCATCCCATTCTATCTCTTCCCCCCACCCCATTCTATCTCTTCCCCCCACCCCATTCTATCTCTTCCCCCATCCCATTCTATCTCTTCCCCCCATCCCATTCTATCTCTTCCCCCCATCCCATTCTATCTCTTCCCCCCATCCCATTCTATCTCTTCCCCCCATCCCATTCTATCTCTTCTCCCATCCCCCATATATCTCATCCTCCTTTTCCTCCTTAATCCACCTTCTACCTTTCCCCTCCTCCATCCTCTCCATTTTTTTTCTCTTCCTCCATCCTCCTCTACCCTTTCTCCCTTCTCTACTCCTCTTCTACCTCTTCCCTCCTCTACTCTTCCATCCCCTTCCACCACTTACGTTTGCACTCCTATGACCCAGAGTCCGTTATTCCCCATGCTCAGCTAATGTAGCAGAGCCACTCCAGGCTCTGGAAGGAAACAATATTGTCCGTATCCACCTGGATTCCTGATCAGCAGATGGCCCAGCCTCTCAAGGTGCCACTGAGAGCCAGAGCCGGTGGAGCAGACTGGTCATGTGATCGCTCAGTTCCTGCTCTTAAAGCTGATGTGGGGCAGCTGCAGCATAGAGGTTATGTGTGTTTGTATTTTTTGTAATACCTACACTTGTCCTTTAACCACTTGGCCTCCGGAAGCGTTACCCCCCTTCATGACCAGGCCATTTTATGCGATACAGCACTGCGTTACTTTAACTGACAATTGCACGGTCGTGCGACGCTGTACCCAAATAAAATGTATGTCTATTTTTTCCACAAATAGAGCTTTTTGGTTGTATTTCATCACCTCTGCAATTTTTATTGTTTGCGCTATAAACTAAAAATATATATTTTTAACTTTGTGCTATAAAACATCTAATAAAAACATTTAAAAAATCTAATTTCTACATAAATTTAATCCAATATGTATTCTGCTACATATTTTTGGTAAAAAGAAATCCCAATAAGCGTATATATTGATTGGTTTGCACAAAAGTTATATATAACGTCTACAAACTATGGGATATACTGTATATTGGATTTTTTTCTTTTTTCTACTACTAATGGCAGTGATCAGCGACTTATAGCTGGACTGCGATATCGCAGCGGACAATCTCACATGAACTGACACCAGTACAGTGATCAGTGCTAAAAATATGTACTGTCACTGTACTAATGACACTGGCAGGGAAGGGGTTAACATCAGGGACAATCAAAGGGTTAAATGTGTGCCTAGCCAGTGTTTTTGTGTGTACAGTGTTAGGTGCTTTTACTAAGTTATGTGATAGATTTTATTCCCTGCTTTGCACGTCCCCACTGACAGGACGGAGCTCTGTCCTGTCTCCTCGGCGATCAGCAGGTGCCAGAGGACATCCATTGGCTGGCACCTGCTGATCGGCTTCTGCTGTAACTAATCACAGCAGAAGCGGAGCGCCCCCCACCAAGAAGGGCAGAATCACATATATACCGTATTTATCGGCATATAACACACACTTTTTTCCCCTTACACTTTCCCGCCCTATGATGAACATAACACAGGGACTGGGCGTGACTGTGGGCGGAGCTAGCCGAGCCTAGTCAAGTACACTCGGCTATGTATGTATATCGGCGGCACTCAGCTCCACCCACAGTCACGCCCAGTACCGCCATTGGACCTGTGTTATGTCCATCATAGGGTGGGACTGGGCGGGACTGCGAGAGGAGCTGAGATACATGGCACCATATTTAAACTGCAAATGATCTGACAAGGCTGCAGATGGACATTTAAATGTAAGTTTTTTTCCTTAAAATTCCCTCCTAAACTTGGGGTGCGTGTTATACGCTGATAAATACGATACATATGATTCTGCACAGAGCCGCCCCCTTGAAGCAATAGGGTGGTCAGCAAGTGGTTAAAGGTACAGGGGTAATAAAGTATATTTGTTACTGTGAGAGTAGAAATGTTGTGTCCAATTCATTGTATATTTTCCATCACTCACCGGTCACATTCAGGATCTGCTCTTTGTCCTCCCGGTGACGTGTAGCGGGGTGGAAGGTTCTACAGATATATGTCACTCCATCATCTTCTCTTATAGTTGGTTTCATGGTCAGAGAACTTATATAGATGTAGGATTTATCTTCATGCTCATGCTCCTTTACTCTGTGGGAATATTTCTCACTGTGAATGGTGTTACTCCCAGAATTCCACGTTACCAGTTCAGTCTCTTGGTGGTCCCTCTCCCTCCTCAGCCAGGTGATGGACAAAACTTGCGGTTTAAACCCATTTATTGGACAGGTGAGAGTCAGCTGCTCCTCATGGGTGACACGTTCCGGGGACATGATAGACAATAACTTCGGAGGAACTAAATAAGAGAAATTATAAATGTTATATATGAATTTATTCAGTAAAAATATAAAGCAATGATGTACATTACTGGTGTAGTGACCTCTCTGATTTTTGGGGCAGTTTAACCTCTAACATCCCTCTGAACACCATCACACTTACACACAGGGGTCTTCATCAATGTCGGGTAAAGAAAACCGACCTCCACCGCCCAGTGGTGTCACTAAGGTTGGTGTCACCATGTGTGGGAAAAACATGGTGTCACCCCCCTCCACCAACTATAGTCCACCCTCAGTACAGACCGCCACTATGAGTGCAGACCGCCCCCTTCAGAAAAAGGAGCAACAGTGGAGGGATTATAGCGGTGCCAAGAACAAAATAATACAAATTTATATATAAAAATATCAAATTTTATTACAATGAATTAAAAACACCAATAATGCAGTATATAAGAACACATATAGAAAACAAAAAAATATAATATAGAGGAGCAGGTAGGCAATCTACAAGCCAATATGGTGGTGACCAGAGTGAAAATAATAGGTCATTTCTTCCCTACTAGTTTCGCCAAAACATTGGCTTTCTCAGGGGAATAGAATACAGGAGAATACATACATTGCTCTGAAAAAAGAAAATAGAAAACACTAGTTCAAAAAATAATAAGAAGAAATAATGTCAGCTAGATGCGTGTTGTTGAAGGGTTAGGCAACATGATAATATCTGTCCAAATTCCTTTCACCTTCAATTCCTTTCAAGTCGCACCAACAGCCCCCCACAGATAATGGGAAATCCCATAAGCCCAAAATATCAACCAAACGTACCCCAATATCACCAAAAAACAAGGTCGACACCAAAGAGGATATAGTCGATCACTATTGAAAAGGGCTTTCAACCGAGTAATTGAACTTAATAGACAAGATCTCATTTACTCCAAAAAAGCCTGTAAATTTGACTCTTCGGTTCGTATCATTACCCAATTCTAAAAACAGCACACTCAGATGAGAGATATTTTCAAGAAATTCTAGCCTCTTTTTACAGCAGATAATGTTATCAATAAATACATAAAACCTTATCCTGAGATCACTTATCGCCAGGTGCCCTCTTTGAGGGATTGTCTGGTTACTAGTCACCATGCTCCCAGAAAATCAACTGATTCTACCCTTATTGGCACATTTCCATGAGGATGTTGTGACGTTTGTCCCTTCATCGCCAATTCTAGAGACATTCTTCTTCCCAATGGTCAAACACATGTTGTTAGACATAGGGTTACATGCAAAACGGTTGGAGTGGTCTATTTGGCCACTTGCATCTGTGGATGTTTTTACGTCGGTAAGACGAAACGCCCGTTCTTTAAGCATATTCGGGACCACATTAGGCCACTTTACAAATGACTCACGACCACTGCTTTAAATAGACACATCGAATGCCAACATGACTTTGATCCTGACACCATACGTTTTGCCGCCCTAGAGAATGTACCCTTATATGCACGTGGCAGCAATATTGATGTCACCTTGCTACAGATAGAAACCAGGTGGATACACAGTTTGGACGCCATTAGATACCCAGGTTTAAATGAGTATATTAGCTTTAAATCTTTTTTATAATACCATTTCATCATTCACTTATACTGATTTGGTCTGTTTTGTGTATTTATTATTTGTTCTTTTTGGCGTCTGGGCTGTGTCTCTACTTGTTTTGGTTAGGATTTTTGCATTTACCTCCTCCCGTATTGCATTCCATCGTTCTCTTGTCTCTTGTTTGTAATTTATCCTCAGATGAGGTGCCTTATCTATTAAGGACATTACAGCCAGCACCACTTTCTTTTACCACCCCCTTCAGTGCAGACCACCCACTTCAGTGCAGGCCCGCCCCTTCAGTTCAAATGATCCCCTTTAGTGCAGACCGCCCCCCTCCCCCCTTTAGTGCAGACCACCCTTCAGTAAAGACCGCCCCCCTTCAGTGCAGGCCCGCCCCTTCAGTGCAAATGGCCCCCTTCAGTGCAGATCCGCCCCCTTCAGTGCAGACCCCCCTCCCCCTTCAGTGCAGACCCCCCTCCCCCCCTTTAGTACAGACCACCCTTCAGTACAGGCCACCCCCCTTCAGTACAGACCACCCCCCCTTCAGTACAGACCTCCCCCCTTCAGTACAGACCTCCCCCCTTCAGTAGAGACCTCACATCATGGAACATCCTCAGCAGTGTCCCTCCTCCTGCTCGGCTGTGTGAGACAGCGTCAGCGGCCAGCTCAGACAGCCCACGGCGCAGGAGATTGGTGCAGTGGAGTTGCCCTGGACTCTGCCGACAGGTGTCATCTGGGTGCAGCCTGCACCCTACACTCATCCTAGCAATGCCACTGCCTCTGCCCACACACAACAAAGCTTCATCTAAAGAGGATGTTAAGTCCAAGGGCCAATTTACATTTTGGTGCTGCTCTAACATTCTTTAATGTTGCAGATTAACATACATTACTTAAAGTAATCCCATTGAAAATGATAAGCTGTCAATAAATGTTAAATTTTAAAACAGATAAAAACATTTGAAAGTGCCATTTTTTTCTAATGCAACGCTCTGCGGGCAGGTAAGTTGCCTTCAAAATAAATGCCACTGCAACACATGTACTGGACATTACTGAAATGCAGAGGTCTAAATGTGCCAAATAATTAGAGATATTTATAATCATTTCCTGTTCTGCTGACAACTGTTACACCAGACAGGAAGTGAGGAAAAACCTTCAACTAGAGGGAGACATATGTAAACGAGACCAAAGGAGCTGCACACCCCGAAAATGATTTATTTAAAAAAGATTTTTTGATTCCCCAGTGGGGCTTTAAAACAGCAATGTACAATATTACAAAAATCACTGATACTTAATATTGTAAAGACAGTTTATTGACAGAGTGTCCAATAAAATCATATGCTTAAATGCAGTATGTACATATAAGGTCTGATCCAATGATAGGGTTCATATTCCATAAAGCGGTAAAAATACATTACCACATCATTACATTACATGGTGTTGTATAATACAGAAGCCCCGACGCGTTTCGACCTAGATGCGTCTTTTCAGGGGGCACATTTGAATCTATAAAATAGTACAAGTATTCAGAATTATAAAGATGTCACATTAAATAAATCATGATGGTGAGTTTTACCGTTAAGGATGAAATAGCTGTTTCTAATTTCAGATAGTAGGAGCCATTGAGGAGTCCGAGTGGTGCGCAGGCCATCCCCACCTCCCCAGACGGAGGGGGGGGGCCAGCCCCAAGGGGCTTACAAGGAGCCACACTAATACACACTAAAAAAAAAAAAATCTTTTTTAGATAAATCATTTTCGGGGTGTGCAGCTCCTTTGGTCTTGTTTACATTTGTCTCCCTCTAGTTGTAGTTTTCTTTTGGGTGGTTAAACACCCCTTCCCCGCTCCGACATATCAGAGATCCAAACAGGAGCAGTGTGTCTCTTGCCACCTTCAGATTCCTACATTTGTCAATTTTAGTATACATATAATTTTTGAATAGATTTGAATCATTCTTATAAAGGTTGTTAATGGGTAAACCCAAGTTTGGGATGACATACCCATTCCCTTTTGGGGAACTAGATTGAGATCCAATCCCTTCCCTTTCCGTGCACCAGGAGGAATAGACCCCTGTACCACATGATGCTCAAATGCCCTACACGGTATTTGTGATTAAATTTCATTGGACTCTCTGCAGGAATTTGGGGTTATGGTCTTGGCACTCTGCTCCTGTGTACAACACACAACATTTACTGTTCCTTTTGGTATACCTTATGACTATTCAAGACGTTTTCCAATGTGCTTCATGAGTGTTTGAGGGCAGTTTTGCAAGCTCCGGTGGGTGCAGTCATGCCTCCCCCCCCTCGGGGTGGAGTTCGGCTCCCTTGGGACTTCCCGGCAGGGTGGGGGCGTGTGGATTATTCCGTATGCCCCTATGTTTGCTCTACTCGGTGTCTGTTATCAGTCGCCGAGGTGAGCCTCACCCTGCCGGCGGCGTCCCGTGTTCACCTCCAGAGTGTTGATGGCGAAGTGCGCGAGGTTCTCGGCACGCGCGCGCGATGTCATGACATCACGTGCTTTGCGACGGAGATGACGACGGTGGTCGGGACCTTTTGGCTTCCGGGACGCCGAGGGAGCCACACGTGGGCTGCCTTTTTGGCGGCCCATACGTCATGATCCTGGGTGGGTGAGGGAGTTCTGCACCTGCATACGATCATCCCATTAGCCTCAGCCTAGATATACAACAGACTCAATGTTTAAAAAAACTAACAAGATTCCTATGCAGGCCAGGACAGACGGCACTTTCTTTAAATAACTGCAGTCAGGTTTCTAATATCCAACAAGCTCTATATACTTCATTATACAACCCATACGGGTCATGACACAGCACAAGGTAAACTATCACTTTTTTGAACCACATCATCTTATTTCACACATCACATTATTCATACACTGTCACATTTGGTTGGCTTTTCATTCATTCCACACTTTTATTTTTCACTTCTGTGTTTGTTCTTGTTTTTGTTTCTCACTTTTCACGTTTTGCCAACATTTGGTTGATTACACTATGCTTTTCATCGCATCATGCACTGTCTCAGTGACTTCATAATTTTATCCACAGTACACATTCTCACACATACACTGGGCACTCTCTGTGCACCATATTGTGTTTGGTAGTAACACCAATTTATTTGGACCATTCACTTATTTTTGTTTTTTATATTTTTATTTTCATTTTTACACTTTTATTTCATGGGACGCAATTAACATCTTAAAATATGTACACATTTTCAGTCTCAATATATAACCAGAAATATTTACAATGATGACTTAAATACTAGTTTACTATTTTATTAATGGCTATTAATGGGTGTTTGTTGCAGGTGGGCACTCCTTCGCCCCCCGGGGGGGTGTATTAGTGTGGCTCCTTGTAAGCCCCTTGGGGCTGGCTCCCCCCCGTCTGGGGAGGTGGAGACGGCCTGCACACCACACGGACTCCTCAATGGCTCCTACTATCTCCTTGTCAAAAGAAGTTTATTGAGTATACAATGTTATAAAGATACATAAAGTAAGTTTACAAGGATCTATAAAGTAAGCTCATTGTTTTACAGTAGGGTTTATATAGGTAAATATCATGAAATTTCAAATATTAAACATTGGGTTCACGTAAACCTAAATTAAAGATATATATCATTTCCTTAGTTACTTTTGTAGGTATTTAAATGATTTATACCTACTATACATATTGTTTACAAGTAGAGTGTATATAGGTCAAATAAATTCTGATAATGAGCTTTAATCGTAAGGTGGAGAAAAGGAAAGAGAAAGAAGAAAAAGGGTAGAAAGGTAGAGGTATGGTCCACAAGGTTGTCCCGCTCGTCAGTTTATTATTCTTTTTAGTTCTCTTTGAAGCCTTAGAATGGGTGTCTCTGTAAGTCATTCTGTTACCATGGCAACAGGACAGAGTCATTGAAGTTTGACGGGAACTGTTGTTTTATCCAAGGGTGCCAAAGTTTTTCAAATTTTGGAATTTGATTTTGATCGATGGCTACCATCTTAGCATGGGACATTGTATTATTCATTCTGTGAATTGTTTCTGCTAGTACCAATGTAGGAGATTTCCATGCCTTGGCCACTGTTTGTTTTGCAGCCGTTATTAGTTGGATCATAAGTTTGAATTGAGAGAGTGTTAACCATTCCGGTTTTAGATTAAGTAAAGTTAAATATGGATCTGGTTGTATTATTTTTTTAAATATTTTAGATGCAATCACGAAGACTTCCTTCCAGAAGGTTTGGATTACTGGGCACGTCCACCATATGTGTAAATATGTGCCTATTTCTGGGCATCCTCGAAAACAAAGAGCTGAGGTATTAGGTGAATATTTTGCCACTCTAGCGGGGCTCCTACTATCTCAAATTAGAAACATCTATTTCATCCTTAATGGTAAAACTCACCATCATGATTTATTTAATGTGACATTTTTCTAAAAAAATCTTTATAATTCTGAATACTTGTACTATTTTATAGATTCAAATGTGCCCCCTGAAAAGACGAATCTAGGTCGAAACGCATCGGGGCTTCTGTATTATACAACACCATGTAATGTAATGATGTGTTAATGTATTTTTACCGTTTTATGGAATATGAACTTATCATTGGATCAGACCTTATATGTACATACTGCATTTAAGCATATGATTTTATTGGACACTCTGTCAATAAACTGTCTTTACAATTAAGTATCAATGATTTTTGTAATGTTGTACATTGCTGTTTTAAAGCCCCACTGGGGAATCAAAAAATCTTTTTTGTGAGGAAAAACCTTTAACCACTTCAGCCCCGGAAGATTTTACCCCCTTCCTGACCAGAGCACTTTTTACAATTTAGCACTGCGTCGCTTTAACTGACAATTGCGCAGTCATGAAATGGTGTACCCAAACTAAATTTGCGTCCTTTTTTACCCACAAATAGAGCTTTCTTTTGGTGGTATTTGATCACCTCTGCAGTTTTATTTCTTTGCGCTACAAAACAAAAAACGAGCGACAATTTTGAAAGAAAAACAATTTGTTTTACTTTTTGCTATAATAAATATCCCCCAATTTAAAAAAAAAAATTCTTAACCAGTTTAGGCAAATATATACAGTATCTGACAAAAGTAAGTACACCCCTCACATTTGTGTAAATCTTTTCTTCTATCTTTTCATGTGACAACACTGAAGAAATGACACTTGTCTACAATGTAAAGTAGTGAGTGTACAGCTTGTATAACAGTGTAAATTTGCTGTCCCCTCAAAATAACTCAACACACAGCCATTAATGTCTAAACCGCTGGCAACAAAAGTCAGTACACCCCTAAGTGAAAATCTCCAAATTGGGCCCAATTAGCCATTTTCCCTCCCCGGTGTCATATGACTCGTTAGTGTTACAAGGTCTCAGGTGTGAATGGGGAGCAGGCATAGGCGTGCACACGGGGTGTGCCGGGTGTGCCTGGGCACACCCAAATGTGTGCAATTGGGAAAAATGGAACCGCACTAATGAAACAAGCTATGCGAATGACAACTGTCCATCATTTAGTGAAAAACCAAGTGAAAGGTATATGAAACATTTATATACATTACTAAACATATGCATTAAATGAACGTACAACAGTGCATATTCCAATGTTGTGTACCAGCAGGACGGGCTGTCTGTGGGCATCCGGCCGGTGCCCCAGACTTCTCTTCAGTCGTTCAACATTCTGAAACTATATGTGAGTGTTTAACAATTTTTACTTAATAAACCTTATGGTTTTACACTATTGGAGCACTCTTTTCCATTTATGGTCAACCACGTTGCTGAGAGTTTGACGTCCCGTCAGGGTGCTATTCATCCACCTGACATCGAGGCCCCTGGTATCTCATCGTAGTGATATTATCTGGTTCCTTGATGGTGGACTGGAGCAACCAGTTCTAACAGCTTACCCAGACCCTCTGTAGTGGGGGGTCATGGGTCTCTGGTAAGCGGCCAGTATCTTCATTGGTGGTGGTGGATCAAACACTTTATCCTCAGTTATTAGGATTTTATCTACATCTCAATCAACACCTTGGTGACTTATCCCATCTACTTATATGGACTTTATTAAAATATTTTGCAATCTTCACTATTGCACATGGAATATGCACTGTTGTACGTTCATTTAATGCATATGTTTAGTGATGTGTACTATATATATGTTTCATATACCTTTCACTTGGTTTTTCACTAAATGATGGACAGTTGTCATTCGCATAGCTTGTTTCATTAGCGCGGTTCCATTTTTTCCCAATTGTTCACTTTATGTTTGTGTTATACATAGGAACTTGCAGCTTTATTTATTTTTGTTTACACATTTTTCACCTGTGCACAGTTTTTATCTTCTTTTTCTGAACACCCAAATGTGTGTCTGGAGATGTGCTGTAAGATGCTGCAAGAGTCTGTATAGGGAGCTGCCTGTGAGACAGTTTCCCTTTGAGCAGTCAGGGAGGAATGTTAGAGCCGATTAGTGCTTTAAACTGTAATGTAATGTCACTGCTTGCAGATAGGAGCTGTCAAAACTCGGGGCTGATGTCGGGGGTGGGCGGAACCAAACAGCTAACCTATCAAACACACTGATGTCGAGGGCTGGGCACCGATGCTCCGTGTATGTGGCTCCGCCCCATTTCTATCAGCTATTAAACACCAGCCAATGATTGGGCTGCTTAAGAAAGGGGGCAGAGCCATATACACGGAGCAGCCCGCCCAGCCCATATTCCTTTGGCTGGTGTTTGATAGCTGATAGAAAGGGGCGGAGCCACATACACAGCGCGGCCCGCCCAGCCCCTATCACGTTGGCTTGTGTTTGATAGGCTAGCTATTCAGTCCCACCCACCCCCGACATCAGCTCTGAGTTCTGACAGCTCTTCTCTGCAAGCAGTGACATTACATTACACTGAGCGGCTCTTACATGCCTAGCTGACTGCTCAATGGGAAACTTCCCCTCTCCTAGATCAATGCTGCCTATCAGTGCCACCCAATGCCACCTATCAGTGCCACCTGTCAGTGCCCATCAGTGCCAATCAGTGCCCACCAGTGCCACCTGTCAGTGCCACCTGTCAGTGCCAATCAGTGCCCACCAGTGCTTCCTGTCAGTGCCAATCATTGCCACCTATCAGTGCCCGTCAGTGCCCACCAGTGCCCATCAGTGCCAACCAATGCCACCTATCAGAGACAATCCATGCCACCTGTCAGTGCCAATCAGTGCTGCCAGTCAGTGACAACCAATGCCACCTATCAGTGCCAATTAGTTCCCAACAGTGCTTCCAATCAGTGCCACCTATCAGTGCTGCTTATCAGTGCTGCCTATCAGTACCCATCAGTGCTGCCTCTCTGTGCCCATCAGTGCCGCCTATCAGTGCCAACCAATGCCATAAATTAGTGCCCATCTGTGCCCACCTGTGCTGCCAATCAGTGAAGCCTATTAGTTCCAACCAATGCCACCTATCAGAGCCAATCAGTGCTGCCTATCAGTGCCAATCAGTGCTGCCTATCAGTGCTTCCAATCAGTGCCCATCAGTTCTGCCAATCAGTGTTGCCTAGCAGTGCCATGTATCAGTGCCCATCAGTGCCACCTATCAGTGCTGCCTATCAGTGCCCATCAGTGCTGCCAACCAGTACCGCCTATCAGTGCCCATCAGTGCTGCCTATCAGTGCCCATCAGTGCTGCCTATCAGTGTCACCTATCAGTGCCAATCAGTGCTGGCTATCAGTGCTGCCTATCAGTGACTATGAGTGCTTCCAATCAGTGCACTGAGTGCAGGAATGGGCAGTTGAACTCAGAAGCTAGGCACATTGTCTATGGGTACTGGCCTGGAGGGGCACAACTGAAATCTGTCTGTTTATTAATGCCACATGCCAATCTTTAGTATAATCGGTAATCACCACACTACTATTTACAATAAACTACTGGAGGTAAATTAAAAAAGTGTCAGAAAAGGCCCCGCTAAGCTCTGTTATGTGTTCCCACACCACAAAAAAAGTGCAGCGCTAACTTACTAATCAATAACTTAACAATAATGATGGAATCCTCCAATGTATGGAAATCTCAATAAACGTCAATATTACCCCAATACCGGTGATATGTAACGTCACATATAATACACATCAAACTGAAAAAATACATGAAAAATGAAACTTAGCAGGGATGATGGAAACCCCTCTACAGATAATTGCAATACAAATTAACTTCAAGTGCAACAACTTTTTAGTTGGGAGGTTCAACCATTATAGCACTTTGGAATGTTTATTGTTTAGATTGTTATGCCCCGTACACACGGTCGGACTTTGTTCGGACATTCCGACAACAAAATCCTCTGATTTTTTCCAACGGATGTTGGCTCAAACTTGTCTTGCATACACACGGTCACACAAAGTTGTCGGAAAATCCGATCGTTCTAAACGCGGTAACGTAAAACACGTACGTCGGGACTATAAACGGGGCAGTGGCCAATAGCTTTCATCTCTTTATTTATCCTGAGCATGCGTGGCACTTTGTCCGTCGGATTTGTGTACACACGATCGGAATTTCCAACAACGGATTTTGTTGTCGGAAAATTTTATCTCCTGCTCTCCAACTTTGTGTGTCGGAAAATCCGATGGAAAATGTCCGATGGAGCCCACACACGGTCGGAATTTCCGACAACACGCTCCATCGGAAAATCCAACCGTGTGTACGGGGCATTACACTTAATTTTATGTTTTAGTTACTATTATAATGTGAATTTTTGCGCTTGAAGTTAAGTTTCCACCATCCTTGCTAAG
The DNA here is from genome assembly GCA_037952925.1 of Lithobates clamitans. NCBI lineage: Eukaryota > Metazoa > Chordata > Amphibia > Anura > Ranidae > Lithobates > Lithobates clamitans. The sequence continues at coordinate 47,976 of JBBGZY010002724.1, forward strand.
TCCATATCTTTATGGACCTTGCTTTGTACACTGGTGCGCAGTCATGTTGGAACAGGAAGGGGCCATCTCCAAACTCCTCCCACAAAGTTGGGATCATGAAATTGTCCAAAATGTCTTGGTATGCTGATGTCTTAAGAGTTCCCTTCACTGGAACTAAGGGGCTAAACCCAACCCCTGAAAGACAACCCCCACATCCTAATCCCCTTTCCCCCCACACCATAATCCCCCCTCCACCAAATGATTTGGACCAGTGCACAAAGCAAGATCCATAAAGACATGGATGAGCGAGTTTGGGGTGGAGAAACTTGACTGGCCTTCACATTAAAGTGGAGACTGCGAGCCAGGCCTTCACATCCAACATCAGTGCCTGGCCTCACGAATGCTCTTCTGGAAGAATGGTCAAACATTCCCATAGACACACTCCTAAACCTTGTGGACGGCCTTCCACAAGGTTTAGAAGAGTTGAAGCTGTTATAGCTGCGAAGGGCAGAGCCAACTCAATATTAAACCCTACGGACTAAGACTGGGATGTCATTAAAGTTCATGTGCGTGTAAAGACAGGCGTCCCGATAATATATATATACACACATGTGTGTTTGAGCTTTGGGGTGCACACCCTAATGCAATAGGCTGTGCACGCCTATGGGAGCGGGTGTGTTAAATTTGGTGTTATCGCTCTCACTCTCTCATACTGGTCACTGGAAGATCAACATGACCCCTCATGGCAAAGAACTCTCTGAGGATCTGATAAGAAGAATTGTTGCTCTACATAAAGATGGCCTAGGCTATAAGAAGATTGCCAAGACCCTGAAACTGAGCTGCAGACCAGTGGCCAAGACCATACAGCGGTATAACAGGACAGGTTCCACTCAGAACAGGCCTCACCATGGTCCACCAAAGAAGTTGAGGTCACGTGCTCAGCGTCATATCCAGAGGTTGTCTTTGGGAAATAGACGTATGAGTGCTGCCAGCATTGCTGCAGAGGTTGTAGGGGTGGGGGGTCAGCCTGTCAGTGCTCAGACCATACGACACACACCTTATCAAATTGGTCTGCATGGCTGTCATCCCAGAAGGAAGAATCTTCTAAAGATGATGCACAAGAAAGTCCACAAACAGTTTGCTGAAGACAAGCAGACTAGGGACATGGATTACTGGAACCATGTCCTGTGGTCTGATGAGACCAAGATAAACGTATTTGGTTCAGATGGTGACAAGCGTGTGTGGGGGCAACCAGGTGAGGAGGACAAAGACAAGTGTGTCTTGTCTACAGTCAAGCATGGTGGTGGGAGTGTCATGGTCTGGGGCTGCATGCGTGCTGCCGGCACTGGGGAGCTACAGATCATTGAGGGAACCATGAATGCCAACATGTACTGTGACATACTGAAGCAGAGCATGATCCCCTCCCTTCAGAGACTGGGCCGCAGGACAGTATTCCTCCAAGACCACCACTGCCTTGCTAAAGAAGCTGAGGGTAAAGGTGATGGACTGGCCAAGCATGTCTCCAGACCTAAACCCTATTGATCATCTGTGGGGCATCCTCAAACGGAAGGTGGAGGAGCGCAAGGTCTCTATCATCCACCAGCTCTGTGATGTCATCATGGGGGAGGGGAAGAGGACTCCAGTGACAACCTGTGAAGCTCTGGTGACCTCCATGACCAAGAGGGTTAAGGCAGTGCTGGAAAATAATGGTGGCCACACACAATATTGACAATTTGGGTCCAATTTGGACATTTTCACTTAGGGGTGTACTGACTTTTGTTACCAGCGGTTTAGACATTAATGGCTGTGTGTTGAGTTATTTTGAGGGGACAGCAAATTTACACTGTTATACATGCTGTTGACAAGGGGTGTTGGAAGAACAGCAGCAAGTAATGCAAGGTTTAATGTGAACTATATATACACTGTATGCATTATACCTATCTATGCAGCAGGTGGTGCTGTAGTATTCTAGTGTGTATCTACGGTAATGTAATCAGAGGAAGTGTTTGCTTTCCTCACTGTTCTCTTTTACGTCTGTTTCCTGTTTCGTGTTATATGTTCAGTTCCTGTCTCCATGATGTAAAGGCATGCTTTGTAATTCTCCATGGAAATACAGTTATTTTCTGCAAACAAGAAGCTCAGAGCACATCATTCCAATACTCTGCACAACAGGTGCGAGATCACAGCGGTAGCTGAGGTCAGTAGTAGACGGGCAACGAGGTAACGAGACGTGTAGATGGAAGCGTGGCCAGGAATGTAGCCAAAGCTGGAAATAGGTGGACTGAGGTACAAGCAGAATCCAGGATCAAATCAGTAACAAGCCAGGTCATCAACAGATGTCAGATACAGGGTAGACTCATGTCGCGGTACCCCCGTAGGGGCTGCTGGTAATTATAGTTTGCTAATTATACTTGAATATTTCAGAATTTTAATTACCCCGAATGATTAAAATTACATAGATTTGATCAATGGCTGATACATGGCCTTGAGTATATTCCACAGTTATATCATGGCCAGCTTATGAAGGATTTTCGTACTTTACAAGAGGAATTTGGCCTACTTACTAAATGTTTTTTCAATGCTTGCAATCAAAACCAGAAGTCCACCTGTTGTGGAAAATTTATATTAATGTGTTGTCATAAGTCTCCCAGTGTCTGATCAACCAGAGCCCGTTCTAAAGAACTGACTGGGGCAGATCGACGCTGGCTGAGACCTGTTAGGTAATGGAAAACTTCCTGGTGTTTGGAGAGAAGTGTTTGTGGAGAGAGGACATGTCCGCCAGCAAAAGGGCCCCTGTGCAATGCACAGAATGATCGTCTGGTGGGGATGCGTTCACTCTGCAAAGACATTATCGGTTTAGAGGTGTTTTGCTCTTGTCACCCCTGGTATGCCTGATCAACATGTTTGGGGTGCCATGACGTATACCTGCAGATAATCTCCCATGCACAAGGAACTTTAGTCATCGTCATTTAGTATATTGTATCATGTCCTGTAGTAATTGGTTGTTTTGTATTCTGTTGTTAAATCCTTATATGGTCACTTACATCCTGTGAGGTCATATCCTGTGTCCATTTTTTGTGAGGTCACAAGCTTTGTAAGAGGTGTTTGGCTGTTGGAGGCCCAACCCTCAAGCTTTGGGACTTGCAATTGATATGCTAATAAAGTGGCCCAGGCAGACAGCTGAGACAGGGCTGTAAGGCAGTCTTGCTGAGATGGGAATGTAAGAAGGATGTGTTGTGATTCTATTTGTAAGCATGAGGCACACACCAGAGGATGAGCTACACCAGAGGAGAGACATATGATCAAAAGGTGAGATGGTATTCTATCATTAGACGAAATTGTTATTGTGATTAGAAACAGGAGATTTGGCTGTGTGCTTTGCGTACAACCAAATTTCGCTAATACACCGAATGGAATTTTGGTGCCAAAATAGAAAATGCCGGATGCACTTGGCCGAAAACTGGAACCGAAAACGACAGTTTAAAAAAAATTGTTTTTTTTTTTTTTTAGATATTATTGTATTATATGCAACTTTTTAATTAATATCATCAATTTAACCACTTCGGCCCTGGAAGCAATACAGCACTACGTCACTTTAACTGACAATTGCGCGGTCGTGTGACGTTTTACCCAAACAAAATTTACGTCCTTTTTTTCCCACAAACAGAGCTTTCTTTTGGTGGTATTTTTTCTCTTCTGTGGTTTTTATTTTTTGCACTATAGACAAATATAACAATGTTTTTTTAACTTTTTGCTATAATAAATAATTCCCAATTAGAGAGAAAGAAAAAAAAGGGGGGTATAAGGAGGGAAGGGAGTGCCACCATCCAGTCACCCAACCATGTCCGGGCGAACCCTCATGAGATGGCCCATAACCACTCCTCGGAATAGACATAGACAAATTTGCATAAATGTCTGCCACTTTTTTCAACCAACCAGCGACTGATGGTGGTTGTGTCTGCTTCCAAAACAGCGGGGTGCAGCTTTTCGCCGCTGTGAGCAGGAGAGGCAATATGGATCTCCTGTAAATCTTGGTCAGAATCTTGTGGTGATGCAGAAGAAAGAACTTGGGAGTCCATGCTAACTTTCTTTCAGTGAACTTCTGGACCATGCGATGGACCTCCATCTAGAAGGGTTGAAGGAGGTGACAGGACCAGAAGATAAGGAGAAGTGTACCAATGTCCTCCCAACATCTCCAGCAGAGGCCTGAGCTGTGGGGAAACATCCTATGTATCCTCTCCGGTAAGTAGTACCACCGGGTTAGCACCTTAAATCCCAGCTCTTGATGTCTAGCACAGATGGAAGATTTGTAGGAGAAAAAGAAAAGTCTATCGACCTGTTTCTCGCAATCCCATTTGGAATACGGAGGCCTAAAGTCTGGAGGTTGAGATAGCAACAGTTGGCAAGTCTGGGGTATCGCCTGGCGCATTGAGGATTTCTCAAGGCACAGTAATTCAAAAGGAGTCAATTGCCACCGGAATGCATCCAGGGAAGTTAAAAATCCTATAAAATGAGCTAGCTGTAGTTTTTGCCAAAACAGGAGAACCTCTACGGCCGGGTCATCAATGATATGTTGCCTAGTCTTCCACTGGCCATTTGTAAGAAAATGTGGCACCTGTGATCACTCAACCACTTTCAATTCCTGGAATCTAGGGTCCTCAAAGCCTTCTGAGGCCTTCTGAGCCAGCCGCCACGCCTCCCCCACCGTAGGGTGATCAAGCAGCCGGCGCGGTAACGACCTTTGGCTCCACAGGACCAAATCCAGCTGGGTTCCTGCAAGGGATTATTCAACCTGGACCCACTGTTTCAAAGCACCATGGCGACACCAATCTAGGACTTGGGTCAGATGGCAAGCCCGGTGATAAATGTTTGCATCCGGCAAAGTCATGCCGCCTAGCAATTTTGGGAGTCACAGGATAGATTGGGCTAGTCCAGGGGATTTTGTGCCCAAAGAAAGGTGACCAGAGCTCTGTTTACTGCTCTAAGGAAAAAGCTAGGTATCCGGATGGGGAGCGCCTGAAAGTGGTAAAGCAGCCGAGGCATGATGTTCATTTTAACTATGCCGCAGCACCCAAACCAGGAGAACAGCTGTGTTTCTAACTGTGGGGGGAGGGGACTGACTGGGAGAGGAGACCGATCGCGGTTCCTAATTACTAGGAACAGATGATCTGTCTCTTCCCCTGTCTGTTTACATTGACAGATCTCCATTCTGTCTGTCAGGAGCAATCGCGGGTAGCTGGTGCTGGCCACGCACATTGGCTCCTACGTCACGCGGCAGGTGTGCCCCCTATACCCCTTAAAGTGTCCGCCATACAACTACGGTGATTTGCGTCTAGTTGGCAAGTGGTTAAATGAATATGAATTTATTGTCGGCCATTATTGGCACCTTTAGCGCAAGAAAAACATATTCCTTTAAATTCTCTGTATGTCTGCACGCTGGTCCATTGGGCTTCCATTGCGGTGTTAAAAATCCTGCTCATTTTTGGTCAGTAAAAGCACAAAAAATGCACCTCCCAGTTCAAATGCATTGAAAACTCAACAACAACGCATCATTAACGCACCTGTGTTACGTTTTTGAGTCACATGACCTATGAAAAACACACCATAAGCACAAAACAATCATTGCAAAATCGCTGCAAATTTGTGACGAAATTGCTGTGACTTTGTGGTAAAATCACGTGCATTTTCGGTGCCATTATCGGCACCTTTTTTCTCTTATCGGCTGAATGATGATAACACCATTTTCAGCTGAAATGTTTCAGCGGCTGAAATTTTGGTGCATCTCTAATTGAAATAGTCTAATTTGACACAGTGGGTCTATACCATACCTATAATTCCTAATCAGACTATAACTGCAACTTCTAAGAGAGGTCAGATAACAGGTTTATAGGGAATTGTTGCAGAAAAGCTGAAAAGCAAAGTCGCTGAGATGCAGAACGCAGTGACAATGGATATATAAATGATGGGGGATGGACTGATGATAACCAACTCTGTGCTTACTAGTGCGATAATATTAAATACAAATAATATGAATGTTGAATAAATAAACAAGGTGTGAAAAAACAAGTGCTTGCTACACCATAAGTTAGTGCTTATTAGTGCTTTTTACACCATACATAGGGAGGCCTGGAGCAGGTGGAATGAAATGAAGCTAGCAGAAGGCCAGGATGACAGGGGGATAAGGGTACAGCAGGGGTTAAATGGAAGTTGTTTTAGAATTATTGTGAGGGGATTGGGTAAAGGTAATGTTGAAGGGGGAGGGGTTTAGGTTATTTAGGGGTCAGGAGGGGTGTCCCGGGCAGCATTGCGGGGAGAGTTACAGAGAAGAGGAAGTTTGTGTCCCCAAGCAAGAGAGCAATGGCAGATATGGACAGCCTATTAGCCCAGCTGCGGGCTGCTGCGAACACCCACGGCCCTGGATGGCTGCATAGCCAAGTGGCTAGACTCCTCGGACCTCAGGCTGGAGAGGAGGTGAGGAGACAGGACCTTCCATGTGCCCGGAGGTCGCGGCCTCCGGAGCGTTTTTCACCAGAAGCCTCCCCCAGAGCTGCACGCCACATTAGGAGCCCCCCGGAGCGGGACCCGTCAGGACCACCGGCGAAACGACACCCGGTTTCTGCCGTTGTGGTTTCTGGACGGAATCCTCGGCATCGGCGGAGCTCAGTGGGCAGGGCGTCGGCAGGACCCAGCGTTTCCCCCCGCCTGCTCGACGAGGGCGGCGTGAGAGGACGGACGCTCCCTGTGTTGTGTATGCAGCCAGGGGGAGGTCTCAACGTGGGAGGATGATGTCAATGGCCGCAGGGCTTTCCCCATCCCCGGCCGGTGGCTCGGAAGTCCGGAGCGATACCCCTTCCAGGAGGAGTGGGCGACCCAGCAGCCAGGTCTCCAGGATGCCTATGCGGAAGACGGTGACAGCGATGGGTGGAGCCAGCGTTGGGAGGCGTGGCCAGCGCGGTCAGGAGACGGCAGCATCCAGGCCCTATTCCCTGGGGATGGATGACACGGAGCCCCTGCAAGTGCCCGGTGACCGGTCCGAGGGAGAGCTGAGCGGGTCTGAGGAGGAAGAAAGGCAGGAGCATCCAGCGCCATCGGATTCGGGAGCAGCGGCGGCAGGGACACCCCCTGGTCGGCCCAGTAAGTCACTTCCTGTTTCCTCTCACACACTTACCAATGCCTTACAGGGGTTGTTGGGGGCAGCTGATGTGGGGGGGTCTGGGACCACATTATGTGGGCCGCAATCTGGGGCTGTATCGACGGCCGGTCCCCAGCCAGCGGGCCCAGGGCCTGTTTCTGGGGGCACAGATGGACAGTTGCAGGCTTTATTGGGGGGTTTGCGGGAATTGGTCCAGAGGTTTGCGCCGGGTAAGGATGGGCAGGCACCACAAACTGCGGTGTGGGTCCCTCCATGTGCAGAATCGACGGTGGTTGGGGCGGTGCCCCCTCCGGCTGCTGCGGGTGTGCCAGCCCCCACAGGGACGGTGCCCCCGGTGATGTCCGCTCCGGCCACTAATGTGGTGGCTTCAGGTGAGGGGGAGAAAAGGACGAACGTGGTTTGCATTGCGGATGCCGCAAAATGCGAGGTTTACATCTGCTTCGAAGGGCAGCTTGGGGCACATTTGAAGTCAGAAGTCCGGGAGAAAATCGAGAAAGGGGAGTATGTGGAGATTTTTTCCCTTCTGCCCTTGGAGAAGTTTAACTTGGATAGGGTTAAGCCAGATGACAGTAAGAAGGAGGATGAGGAAAAATGGCGGTATCGGTTGATACCGCGCACGTTTTCTAATTGGCTGCAAGCGTTCGCGATTCTGGAGAGTGTAATTGGCGAAAAGAACCCTGAACATTGTTCGGCACTCTTTTGCTACTTGGACGCCATTGGGGAGGCCTACAGAGTGTATGGGGGTACAGCATGGCTCGGGTATGATGAGCAGTTCCGGCAACGGAGGTCGGTGCGCCCCTCCCTTCGCTGGGACCATAAGGACATTAGCCTCTGGATGAAGCCTATGTCCTCAGCTCGGGCCCCAAACCAGTTTTTTCCAGGGGGGGGGCGGCGGTCCTTCTTCACCCGGACAGACGGCCGCAAAAAAGTGGGCCGTCTGTTGGCAATACAATGACGGGACGTGTAAGTTCGGGGGCGCCTGTAGTTTTAAACACGAATGCTCAAGTTGCGGTGAATCTCACCCCGGATCCCGTTGTTTTAAGAAAGGGAAAAGTCGCCTCGGAGAAATGGGTAGCAAAAGGGAAGACACCAGTGAGGATGGAAAAGATGCAGCCTTTCCTAAGTAGGTACCCGGACCAAGCGGCCGCTTGGCTTCTGTGGGAAGGGTTCCTGGAGGGCTTTAGAATCCCTAGTTCATTGACTGTTATTCCGCCGGTTGCAAAAAATGTACGCTCTGCACTGAGTTACCCCAGTGTGGTTGGGGAAAAATTGGAGAAGGAAGTGGCATTGGGCCGGATGGCCGGGCCATTCTAGGAGCTGCCGATGCCGAATTTGGTGGTCTCTCCGCTCGGGGTGGTCCCCAAGAAGGAACCGAATAAGTTTCGGCTTATACACCATTTATCATTCCCCAAGGGTGGATCGGTCAATGATGCGATCGACCCTGATGCGTGCACGGTTTCTTACACGTCGTTCAATGCAGCGGTGGGTTGGGTACGCCGTTGTGGGAAGGGAGCGCTTATGGCAAAAGCAGACATTGAATCGGCTTTTCGCCTCCTCCCGGTGCACCCAGACAGCTGTTGGTTGTTGGGGTGTTGCTGGCAGGGTAGGTTTTATGTCGATCGTTGCTTGCCTATGGGCTGCTCAATTTCATGCGCATTGTTTGAAGCTTTTAGCTCATTCGTTGAGTGGGTGGTTCGGGATGTTTCAGGTTTGAATTCCGTAATTCATTACCTGGACGATTTCCTATGCGTTGGCCCCCCAGCATCTAAGACGTGTGCTCTGCTGTTGGCCACGTTACAACACATGGCTGGTAATTTTGGTATCCCGTTTGCACGGGATAAAACAGAGGGCTCGACTACCGTGCTTAGCTTCTTGGGTATAGTCATTGACTCCGAGGCAATGGAATGTCGATTGCCGGAGGATAAGTTGGTGGCTTTGAGAAGGGAGATTCGGGCGACCGTGGCGTTGCGTAAGATTCAGCTTAGAGGCCTGCAGTCATTGCTGGGCAAGCTTAATTTTGCGCGTCGCATAATTCCCATGGGCAGGGTGTTCTGCCGACGGCTGTCGGCAGCTACAGCAGGTATTAGGTCCCCTCATCATTTTATTAGGATGACCCGTGAACATCGGGCCGATCTGAGGGTGTGGGACACCTTTTTGTCCACATACAATGGAAAATCACTGTGGTTGGCGGGACCGTTGAGCAATTGCGATTTGCAGCTGTTCACGGACGCAGCTGGGTCTTCGGGTTACGGGGCATTTTACCAGGGGCATTGGAGTGCTGAACCATGGCCTAGGGAATGGCAGGAAGCTGGATTCTGCAAAAACTTGGTGCTGCTGGAGCTGTTTCCGGTGGTGCTGTGAGTTGAAGTTTGGGGTGAGTCGTTCAGGGATCCGCTTGAACTGCGACAATTTAGGGGTAGTGCAGGTGATTAACCACATTTCAGCTTCATCGCTACCGGTCGTTCGGCTGCTGCGGCACTTGGTGCTGCGCTGCCTACAGATGAATATCTTTTTGTATGCGGTACATCTTCCGGGGGTGGATAACACGTTGGCTGATGCCTTGTCTCGTTTCCAGTGGGACAAATTCCGAGACCTGGCTCCGTCGGCAGATCAGCAAGGGGTTCGGTGTCCCCGAGGGCTGTGGTCGATCGTTTTGGACCCCTCGCACGATGGATAAAGGGCTCGGTGAGTGTATCCACCTGGGGGGCTTACGAAAAAGTGTGGTCCGAGTGGTGGGCGCTTGTCAGGCAAGTTGGTGTGGACCCTGGAGTTGAGGACGTGAGGTTGCTAGTGGTCTATTTTGTCTCTAGGAATCTGGAGCAAGGGGTGTCGGTTTCGATGATGGACCGCAAGCTCGCGGGTAAGACAAGCGATGAAAGGTTATCGGCGGTCGTGGAAAAGTAAGGATACTAGGAGGCCATTGACTTTTAACAACCTGCGGGTTGTATCTGATCAGTTGGGCACGGTATGCGCGTTGGCTTACGAGGCGTTGTTGTTCCGGGCAGCTTTTTCGCTGACCTTTTTTGGTGCCTTTCGGATAAGTGAACTGGTTAGCCCTTCTAGGAAGGTTTTGCGGGGTTTGGGGGTACAGGATGTGATGGTCACGGGGTTTAGCTTGGAGGTGTGGTTGAGACGGTCAAAAACGGATCAGATTGGCAAAGGGGTTAAGGTGCAGCTATATCGGATGCCAGATTCTCCGGTATGCCCGGTGAGTGCGATGAGGGAATTCTTGGGGCGACGCCCGTTTAGGGAGGGGACTTTGTTGACAACGACGGGTCACCTTTAACAAAATTTCAGTTTGTGGCAGTTTTCAAGAAATGCTTGAAAGCAGGGGGTCTGGATTGTACGCAGTATGCTTCGCACTCCTTCCGCATTGGAGTGGCCACAGAGGCGGCTCGATGTGGGTTGGACGAAGCGGCTGTTAAGCGCATTGGCCGCTGGGAGTCTAGGAGATTTCGTACATATGTGCGGCCACACTTAGTGGTCGAGTAAAGTGCGGCTCATTGATGGTTTTTTGGAGGAGGATGGGGGTTTGTTTTGGGTAAGGGGATTGATCATGGTGTATGTTATTTGACTTTGGTTATCTGTGGTTTTTTCTCCTTTCTTTTAGGTGGAATCAAGAGGGGTCTCGTATGGATATTGGGCCACTCCTATGTGTTTTGGGGGGCAAAACGGGCAGATATGAGACCTAATGGGAGGCAGTTGGGGATTCCCAGGGAGGATGCTTGTATACGTTGGGTAGGCAGGCCAGGGATGCAATGGGCTAGGGTGTTCCAGAAGTAAAGCATATTGCGCGCCTGGACAGACCACCCGATGTGTTGGTGCTTCATGTTGGAGGCAACGATCTGGGTGGACGTCCCAGCCGGGAGCTCATAAAGGACGTTAAGATTGATTTCTTACGTTTGAGAACTTCCTTCCCTGAGATGTTAATTGTTTGGTCCGATATTGTGGCCAGGACGAGGTTGGCACGGTCGGTAGACCACCTAAACAAAACCAGGATTAAGGTGAACAAAAGGGTGGGCCAATTTGTTATACAGAATGGAGGTTTGGTAGTTCGCTACTGGGAGTTGGAGAAGGATGTTGGGCTGTACCTGCGAGGGGACGGGGTTCACCTGTCAGAAGTCAGTATTGATCTTTGGTCCCTGGGTTTGGAGGAGGGGATTCAGAGGGCACTGCGTGTGTGAAGGGGCTCCCAAGGGTAAGGGGGTCACCCTTGTTAGCGTTGGCGGTGGTGGTGGTCTTTGATGGTGGTAACTAACCCAGGAGATGGAAGTGTGGGGGGACTCAGCGGTTATGGGCCCCTATTGGTGTGTACAGTTAACACTGATTAGCTGAAGATGGTAATGGTGACACTGCGGGTAACGAGTTGTCTTTGGGCTGATGTTATCACGGCCGTAGGCCTATCATGATAGAAGGCCATTGACCACCAGGATGAGAAACTGACAGTTGATTTTGTTACGTTTAAAATGTTACAGATATATATATATAATATAGATTTATATTGGTTAATAAAAGGCTGCTATGGCCAGTTTTACTCCAACATGGTGCGGTGTCGTCACTATAGTTAAGGATAATGGGGACTTAAAGTTGGGGTATGATAGATGGCGGCAGCCTTTAAAGGGAAAAGGTGTGCATCTTATTTACACTGGTCAAGTGTCTTAATCAACATAAAAAGTGCTTAGTGCTCAATATACAGTAACCTGCTTTTCTTAAATGAAAAAAATTAATAAATAATAAGTAATAATAAAAAAAAAAAAGTTCTCTTTGGCACTCTAAATAGTGCATGCAAATAATGTCCAGCAGTGATAATAAAACAATGCGTGCAGGTGGTGTTCAGCTGTGACAACAATCCAACATCTGAACACCACCTGCACGCATTGTTTTATTATCACTGCTGGACATTATTTGCACACACTATTTAGAGTGCCAAAGAGAACTTTTTTTTTTTTTTATTTAACATTCATATTATTTGTATTTAATATTATCGCACTAGTAAGCACAGAGTTGGTTATTATTAATTTTGTTTTTGGGGTCACCTAAGCGCAGCGCATAACTTGTAAATTTATCCTATGCACGTTATATGAAGCGTGATTAGCGCATGCAGCTGGAGGTAGCACAAGCAAGGCATAAGATCATTGTGGCTCACAAAATTTTTCCAATTTGGATGGACTGATGATGTTCTTGATAATGTAGGACAAATGTCCTTGTCTGAGTCACAGAAATGTATCCATGTTGTGTTTATTATACATCAATCATATCCAACTCCCCAAAAACCTTTTAGTTGTCATAGGAGAGATAATCCTCTATTTACATGATGTGAACATGAAGAGGGTACATTAACCACTTGATCTCTGGGAGATTTACCCCCCTTCATGACCAGGTCATTTTTTGCGATACGGCACTGTGTTACTTTAACTGACAATTGCGCGGTCGTGCGACACTGTACACAAATAAAATTGATGTCCTTTTTTTCCCTACAAATACAGCTTTCTTTAGGTGGTATTTGATCACCTCTGAGGAATTTATTTTTTGCGTTATAAACAAAATAACATGACAATTTTGAAAGAAAAAAAAACAAACAATATTTTTTACTTTCTGCTATAAAACATTAATTACATTTTTTTTTAATCTAATTTCTTCATAAATTTAGGTCAATATGTATTCTGCTGCATAGCTTTATAAAAAAAATCCCAATAAACGTATATTGATTGGTTTGCGCAAAGTTATAGCGTCTACAAACTATGATATATACATATATTATTTAATACTAGTAATGGTGATGATCAGTGACTTATAGCGGAACTGCGATATTGCGGCGGACAAATTGGACACTAAGTGACACTTTTGACACTTTTGAGGGGACTAGTGACATTATTACAGTGATCAGTGCTAAAAATATGCACTGTCACTGTACAAATGACTCTGGCAGGGAATGGGGTTAAAGTGCTTTTCAAGCCATTACTTTAAGTCTATGCCAGTCCCTCTTTTAGAGGCTGGCATACCACATTATGTAAGTCATTACAAAAAACGAGTGTTGTAAATACCAATTTTGAGCTGTCTTCAGGCCGGTCACGTGACAACACTCATTTTTTAAAATGACTTACATAGTGTGGTATGCCAGCTTCTAATAGAGGGGCTGGCAGTGAGACAGACACAGAGAGGGAGCTCTGGCAGGGAGGAGGAGGTGAGGGGGAGAGCAGAGAGAACAGCTGTGTATGGCAGAGGGACACGCTGACTACGTGGTCAGGGCTCAGCAGCCATGATTTTCGTGGTGAGTATAGAGACAGGGTTACAAGAAGTGGCAGATTCAGGGAGGTCTTTTTACAGTTTAGGGGGGGGGTGACAAAGAACAAGCACTGTGCTGTGTAATCTGCTTTAAGGGACCAGGATCAGAATTTGACATCAGGGGCGATCAAAGGATTAAATATGTCCCTAAAATGTGCTTGGATACAGTGGGGGAGGTGTTTGTATTGTGGGAAGGCAGAGATCTGTGTTTCTTGCTTTGCAGAGACACAGGCTCCATACCTTCCCTACTGACAGAATGATGATCTGCCTTGTTTACATATGCAGACCGCCGTTCTGCTTCTGTCCCGAACGATCGCTGGGTCCCGGGTCCAATTACAGCGGCACGTGTGCGTGACCCACACCCGGGAATGCAGGATAACATACAGGTACATGATACTGTGCAGGAGAGTCGCCATATATGTACTGTATACAGTCGGCAAGCAGTTAATACATGTGATGTGGAGGTGCCATAAATTAGGTTTTGGATATGATTGATAAGACATTTAGGATTAGTATCCCGAGGGAACCCAATCTATGCGTTTTGGGATGGCTGGATAGAGAATTTTACAGTCTTTATAGCACAAATACTTATTGTGCAGAGATGGAGATCCAAGACCCCCCCCCCAGCTCACTCCCTGTGGGTTGGGGGGGTAACACAGTAAACAAAGTCGTACAAAAAAAAGAACACATGATATACTAACATAGAGACAACCTAGATCAATTTTTGGTCTAGGTGGTTCCTCTACAATTCGTTAGAGAGGCTCCTAGGTATGGGATAATAAAATACAATATATTAGTAATATTTAAATAAAGTGCAAAATTTAATCTGGGTCAAAAGTATTAAAATGGTCATAGGGGAAATGGTATATACAATTATATCAATAGTATAATTAGAAGATTGAGGGAATGTTTATATATATATATATATATCAAAACCATAACCGGAATTGTTGTTGGTTGCAAAATGTTTTACAATTGTGTTGTATAAAAAATAAAAAAAAGGAAACAAAATAAAGAGTATTAAGAAAAAAATAAAAATATCTTATCACAGTCAATGAAAGCTTTAGAAAGAAACCATTTCATGTAGAAGAGAAGAGTCTCACCTCCAATGACGTTGAGTGTCCTGTGTACTGAGGTCGGAGAGATCAGTGCCGGGTGTTTCACATGGACAGATAATTCCGCTCCATTATCCAGGTCATAACTGGGAGTTATCTGGAGAGAACACTGACAGGTGAATTTACCAAGATTCTTCTTACTGATAATAGGAGTCACCTCCATCTGTAGAGGGATGTCCTTGTGTCTTGGAGATCTATTCATCAGTTGTCTCCCCTCCTCCATATCTTCATCCTCTTCATCTCCTCCATCACCTCTACTTATCCTGACCGGAGTAAAGTGACCTTCAGACTTCCAGGTATAGATGGTCCTCATCTTCTTCTCCTCCCCGGATCTTCTCATACACACAGAGATTTCTATGTTGTTGGGTCTGAAGTCCATAATCTGACAAGTCAGAGTCGTCCTGTTCATGTCAGTCAGCTCATTGTTCCCGGTAATCTCAGAGAGAATGGGGGGATCTGCAAGAGGAAATCATCATATGAATTATTACATTTTCTTTTGGTGTGGTCCCAAGACATTGGATAGGACACCTCTACTGGAGGCCATAGGGATAGATAAATGTGGTCTTCATACCTCAGATCTGTAGGTGTTAGTATTTAGGTGGACCATCACCCCAAATACCCCATTGTTCTTCCCTGCCTCCTCCCCCTGTTACAAATGGATTTTTGTCATTTGTGTTGCAAAGCAGCTCTTCCACAATGCTCACCTTGTGATAATTTCTCCCCTCCCCCTACATGCACAGATATGTCGCAGGGCTCAGGTCCCGGGCTATTTTCACAGAACAGGATGTGAACCAAACTTACAATTATCCCCAAGCAGAAGAGATATTCAACAGAAGCCCTTCAGACTGAAGATCTTCCAGAGAAATCTTGGCCCACCTTCCTGGCAGTCGGCTCCTAATTATAAATTGATACGGATCTTAGGTGTGCGCAGCCTATTTCATTAGAGTGTGTAGAGTGTGCACCCCAAAGCTTAAACACATGTGTCTTTACATAGGCGTGTGCAGGGGGTGTGCCATGTGTGGTGCCGATTCCCCCTACTGCCCAAGTCCCCCCCCCATGTGGATGGTTTAGATCCCCTCTGCTACTCTGGGGGATGTTTCAGGATGGAGAGTGGGGGAAGGGGCTAGAAATATGTAATATACCAACCCCCTTCCCTTTCTAAATGAACACAGTGAACGCACTCAGTCACTGTGTCCATTCATAACTGAAGCATAGCAAACTCTATACTATGCTTCAGTTTGTGAATGAACAGGAAGCCACTCAGCACAGAGCACTTCCCATTCATTCCCTGTGCAGAGCAGCTCAGGCAGCAGAGAAAGGCATATATGTTTGAGCTTTGGGTCATGGGCGTAGCGTGAAGGGGTACAGGAGTTGCCATAGCGACCCCACGTTCAGCTCCAGGGGGCCAGCAGCTCCCTGCTACAAGCAGTCATCTTACATGCTGCATTTTACAATGACAAAATCCTGGAAACAGAATCCAGTTCTGATCCACCTTGTGTCTCCCAGGGTCCAAGCTGAGCTCTGTAATCCAGTCCGGAGCTTCCAGTTTGTTTTCTCCCCAGACCACACCCCTACCCCACTCTCATTGGCTGCAGGAGAGAAGTCTGAGTTTCCCAGAAGATCGTGCATTAGCAAGTCCAGGACAGGGATGTGTGATGCTTGCCGCTGCCAGCCTGGAAGTGTGCTCACTGCTGACAATGGCAGGAGGACAGTGAGCTGCCACACAGACACAGAGTGTGCTGCCCCAACGGGGCATAGAAGTTATATAGACAGTTTTCCTAACCATTTTCTATGGATGTTTATATTTAGTTCACATGCTGCCATCTAGTGACCTTTTGTGGTAATGCACTTGTTTCTTATGTTCCTTTTCCCTGATGTTATGACACACTTCCTTCATATGTAATGCTCCACCCTTCTTCCTGAGTTTGTACTTCCTGTGTCATCAATGCAGCTAACAAGCCACACGTAGTAGTGATGGGAAGTTCGGATCTTTTAAGAGAATCGGTTCATTTCGAACTACTCACTGAAATGAACAGATTCAATGAATCGATTCTTCGGTTCACTTGCTGAGTCTACTGACAAGCATGTGAAGCAAAGCTCTGACTCAACCTTCTTAAATGATTAGAATCAAAAGACTGATTCTTCAGAGAAGGTTGTCAGGTCCTCCTGGGGAGGTTTACTTGTATTTAGTTCTTTGCTCAGAGCACAATCCTATTGTTGTCAGACCACAATTTGTCAGATTAGCCGTGTCATCAATTTTGGTGACGCAGAAAAAGCCGTGTAAATGAAAAGCGGGATTTTGTGCATGTCAACCTCATTCTGATGGCCCGACTTCACACTTAACATTGCTAGCCATCAGATCTGGAGGTCTCTGCCTCAAGTTGCATCAAAATCGGACCAAAGTAATGCAGTGACTACTTTGAAGTCGCTGTGACTTGAAGACGCACAGATATGAACGGTACTCATTGGAAATCATGGGGTACCACTTGTCATGCGACTTTGTAGTCCCAAGTCACAGGACAAGTCACACAAGCGTGAAAGGGGCCTCATTACACACCGTAAAGACTACGGACAAATCTGATGGCTGCAATGTTATATGTGAAGTCGGCCCATCAGAATGCAGTTCACATGCACAAAAACCCGCTTTTCGTTTACACAGCTGTTTGTGCGTCACGTAAGTGGCAATATTGGCTGCTCCTATAGGTTGCTTGATCTGACAGAACACCTGCTACCCGGGTTACTGAGCACAATCCTATACTCATGTGATCATATAACAGACCCAAGATGCAATAAAGAGAACCTGTCACTTCAACAAACTATCACAGAGGCTTGTTAAGTGAAAAAAAAAATAAAATAAAAACTAAAACCATCCCCACCGACCCCAATATCTGCATGTGAATAAACGTGCGTAGGGCATGCACATGTACATAAACGATGATTGCTTCACACGTTCGGTGTCACCACAAACATCAGAGTGACTGCAATAATTCTAAAAATATAATTCATGGTTAATGATTGTCTTATACAGGCTTTTAAATTGTCACCCATTGAGTATTTAACACTTTCCTTCCGTTTTGATCAGTATGATCAGAGTTATAATCAATTGGATCATAGGGTTCTGTGTTATAACTACCTGTATTACAAAGTGCCCCAAAGGGGTTTCTCTATTGGTTAATAAAAAAAAATCACTTTTAAAACAGTTTGTTGGAAAAAAATACAATATTTTAACTTCTCACATTTACTTTTATTTTATTCATTTGGTTCATGTATATCAATTTTATCTTAAAGGAAAGCTTATATGTCCTCTTAAAACTATTAGTCCTGGTTCACACTTGTGCGATCCAAAGCGATTCCAGTGCAGGTTCCTGCATCGCATCTGACTCGCAAGAAGTTCACACTGCTCTCTGCGAACCACTGCAGGTGTCAATGTAAAGTTAATGACACCCCCAAACCAGTTTGCAGATCGCAGTGCAAACTGTGAAATTGGACAGGAATAAGATCGCATAGGTGTGAACACCCATGCAATCTAGGCATGTGCAATTCGTTTCGTTACGAATAAATTTTTTAACAAATTTCGACAAATTCGTTAACTCGGGAATATCCGAATTAACGAAAACCCGTTTAACGAATTTTTCCGAATATTCTTAAATTCGATAAAATTGGACATTCGTAAATTCAGGCATTCGTACATCGCAATTTACGAATGCAAGTTCGTACATTCGTAAATTAGTAGATTCATAAATTTGTAAATTCTGAACTCTGAAATAATAGTTAACTAATAATAATTTACCTATTAGTACCGTAATTACTAGTAACTATTAAATGATAGGTATTGTAATTTCCTTTCAAATTTGGCTGTTAGTGAACGTAACACATACAAATTTAGTTATGAATGATCCGAAAAAACGGAATGGAACGTAATGAATTAATAATAATAAATAACAATAATAATAACAACATTTTAATATTATTATTTATTATTAATTTGTTCCATTCCATTTGTTTAGATGCAGCATTCGTTTTGGATAATTCTTAACTTCGGATAAATTCGTATTTGTTACGTTCACTGACAGTCAAATTTGAAAGGAAATTACAATACCTATAATGTAATAGTTAGTTACTATTTCAGATTTTTGAATTTTCGGGTTTTTAGATTTTCAAACTTCGAACTTACAAATTTCCGAATTTTCTAATTTACAAATGTACGATTTTACGAATTTACGAATGAACGAATTTACGAATCGCGATCATAACAAATGACCCGAAAAACGAAAAAAATAATAAACTAATGAAACGAAAACAAAAATGAACAAATTTTTTGGCTGTGCACATGTCTAATGCAATCCAATTCCAGACTGAAAAAGGGTCCTGCAGCATTTTGGTGCGAATGTGATGTGATTTAGTTTGTATGGCTGAATTCACATCACACAGACATGACATGTGATGTGCACAGTAATGCGGTGCGAATCACATGCAATGTCTGGCATCACACTAGTGTGAACCCAGCCCAAAGAAAGTATTATCGAAAGACACTTAAATATAATGTTCTGTAACAGTTTAATAAGTACAGTTTTTTATCGTAATTATTCCAGTACTTTAAAATAGTTTGATATTGTTTTATTAACCACTTGCTTACTGGGCACTTAACCCCCCCTCCTGTCCAGACCAATTTTCAGCTTTTAGCACTGTCACACTTTGAATGACAATTGCGCGGTCATACAACACGGTACCCAAATGACATTTTTATCATTTTTTTCCCCACAAATAGAGCTTTCTTTTGATGGTATTTCATCACCTCTGCGGTTTTTAGTTTTTGTTAAAAATATTGAAAAAAACTGAATTTTTTTTTTATATTTTGTTATAAATTTTGCAAACAGGTAATTTTTCTCCTTCGTTGATGTAGTGGCACTGATGGGCACCGATAGGTGGCAGGGATGGGCACTGATGGGTGGCAGTGATGGGCACTGATGGGTGGCAATGATGGGCAGTAATTGATGGCAGCACTGCTAGGTGGCACTGATTGGCACCACTGGTGGACATTGATAGGTGGCACTTGTGGGCATTGATAGGTGGCACTGGTGGGCACTGGCAGGTGGCAATGACAGATGGCACTTGCAGGCACAGATGAGGCATATGTGCCTCCTTCCTCTTCGGGACCGATGTCCCTTAGACATAAGCGTTGTGAGCGGCGTGAGGAGAAAACAAAACCGATCACCGAGGTTTTGTTTACATCATGTGATCAGCTGTCATTGGCTGACAGCTGATCACATGGTAAGGGGCCGGGACAGGCTCCTTACTCAGATCTGTGATCATCTGAGTCTCTGTGACTCAGTGATCACATCGCGCACACCGCGTGCCCTTGGTGAGCGTGCACAGGGGAGGATGCCCCATGACAGTCTCCCGGAGATTGAGGTCCGCGCTGTAGCCGTCATTCGGCTATGGCCCGGACCTCAAGTGGTTAAAAATGTTTTTTTTTCCTATCTTGTCTGTGTTATTTTCTATACCATTGTAGAGGTTATGGTTGTAGGAATTAAAACCAAAAAAATCCAAGGATCCAGGGGGCATAGAAATCTCAGGACCAGAATGCATTAAAATATTACCATAAAGCAGGATAAAATGTATTTTTGTGTTATAAAAATGAGACAGCTATATCATTCAGTTATATAGCTACTAAATTAAAAACATGTCCCAGAAGCGATGTTTGTCCCTTTTAACATGCATATCTCCTTTAGGATAAGCCAACTAAATAGTAAAGGGTTAAAGATTATTCTGAATGAGGATATCTTCTTATCTTGACTCTTTGTCCTCTCTGTCTTTAAAGCAGTCTGTAGTGTATTGCTGCTACCTGATCATTGATTTAGCGTATTGTTCTGCTGGTGGTGACTCATGGTTCTTTCAGTGTACTGTGTTCTAACAACTCATAGGATTCTTTAACTCGGTGTACTGTGTACTCCTGACTCTTGTTTTAAGTTTGTATCCAGTTCCTGAGTGTCACTGTGCCTTGAGCATGCTGATTGGTTGCAGGGAGGGGCGGAGCTCTCACTTTAGGATCATATTACCAGGCCTGCTCTGCTATGTATTGAGTGTAGAGTGAACTGTTTCAAACGGATCAGTTCACTCAGATGAATCGATTCAAAAGAACGATTTGTTCATGAACTGGACATCACTAACATGTAGCAGGGTACATGTATTCTCCATAGTAAGCTACAGACAATATCATCTTTTGACCGCATAAATACCACAACCTGTTCATCTGTTTGTATCCTGTCATCTGCTGTAATCTGATGTTCAGAATAAAAGCATCTTGTGGATGGAATCGGTATTTGGCGAGTTCAAGCTATCTGATGAGGATTATACTCAGTGATTATATCTTATACAGGCCAGGTATAGAGGTCTTACAAGGGATAAATTCCTTCACAACAATTAGAGTCAAAATAGTCAAAAGATGTATAGAATTCCCACAGCCTGCTGTGTATATATGTGTGCGCCTGATCTGCAATCAAGCTCAGTGCCATCCGCCATCTTGTGAAGCACATGGTCGCACAAGTTTACTGCACCTCATATGAATGTAAAAACAGTTTCTCTACATTTACCCCACCTGTCTAAGCTGCTGTTCGTCTTCTTAAAGAGACAGTACCATTTCTTGCAAAAACGTGAAAAATGTCTAGACAGGGTTGAGGACCTTTTTGTGGCTGAACAAATGCAGATTCATCATGCCTCTGAACCCGCAGATGTACATGGAGAAGATTCTGCAGATATTGCCGAACAGAGTGCAAGACCTGTCAAAAAATGGGGGTGTGACCTGTCCACAGAATTGTAAAGGAATGCACCAACAAGCCTCCATCCCAATTGGGTAACAAATAGAGATAGAGAAGAAAAGCAGGACTTTGCATGAGGCAGGTTGGTGGAAGTGTCAACTGGGTAGTATATGCTGAAGTAAGGTATCTGGGGTAGGTCCTATACATAGTTATGTCCACAAAAAGTAAACAGGTAGTAATAGTATAAAAGTTTAATTACATAGGTTCTGGGACCAAATACAGTCATTAATAAAAACATCATAAGCAACATTTCGGCATGTTATAGACAATATATTGAAAGGCATAACACAGACACTGGTTGTATAGTTACAGGAAAGAATACATTATATACTAGATGGGTATGTGCATCAATAGTTATTAACTCAACGCGTTTCTTGGCTTATAGCCAATCATCAGGAGTCCGATGCAATGTCAGCTGCATTAAAACAATGGAACATGTATTAATGTGTGAACAGATATATAGGGGAAAGATGCAAAAGAATTCAAATTTGCATTCCTACTCACGAACAGTGTCTTGATCTGTGATAACCTGAATCCTAGAGTGCAGCATTGGTCTGGGTCTCCAAAGTCTCCCCCGGGGTTGAGGCAGAAAGCTCGCCCCAGGAAACCATCGGCAACAGCCACCAAAGTGATCAAGGTAGCCATAGGGGCCGCCAGGCAGGGACAAACAACCAGGCCAACATGCCCTGAGATGGCTGTGAAGAAAATAGAATGGGTGTGTAAACATGGGACCAAACGTGAAATATAATGGGTGACACCATAGTGGGAAATCAATCTCTGATTTGTCATCCATTATATTTCACGTTTGGTCCCATGCCTGGCGGCCCCTATGGCTACCTTGATCACTTTGGTGGCTGTTGTCGGTGGTTTCCTGGGGCGAGCTTTCTGCCTCAACCCCGGGGGAGACTTTGGAGACCCAGACCAATGCTGCACTCTAGGATTCAGGTTATCACAGATCAAGACACTGTTCGTGAGTAGGAATGCAAATTTGAATTCTTTTGCATCTTTCCCCTATATATCTGTTCACACATTAATACATGTTCCATTGTTTTAATGCAGCTGACATTGCATCGGACTCCTGATGATTGGCTATAAGCCAAGAAACGCGTTGAGTTAATAACTATTGATGCACATACCCATCTAGTATATAATGTATTCTTTCCTGTAACTATACAACCAGTGTCTGTGTTATGCCTTTCAATATATTGTCTATAACATGCCGAAATGTTGCTTATGATGTTTTTATTAATGACTGTATTTGGTGCCAGAACCTATGTAATTAAACTTTTATACTATTACTACCTGTTTACTTTTTGTGGACATAACTATGTATATGACCTACCCCAGATACCTTACTTCAGCATATACTACCCAGTTGACACTTCCACCAACCTGCCTCACGCAAACCCAGAGTGCAAGACCCAAACGTACAATAAAACCTACACAGAAACTCAGAGAAAATGATGAAATCACTAGAGATGAGTTCTCCAGCAATCTGTCAGACTTATGGGACAGAACTTCACACTGCATGTCAGGTTTGTCACACCTTAATGATCGACCAGCTGAACTAAGAGACTCCATAGATCGCTTATCTGCCACATACGAACGCTACCAGCGGCTGTTTGCAAAATACACAGCTTTCTTGCAGGACTGTAATATAGAGGAATCTTCAGCAGAACTGACCAGGGTGGATGCACTAAACCAACAAAGGGATCTCTTAGTGCAAAATGCCCAGTGTAGGGCAGAACTCCTCATTGCTCAACTGCAGGAGACCAGATCTCACAGATCCACATCAACCAAGCACACTGCACGTTCTTCTAGATCCTCTCGCTCCAGAAGTTCAACATTAAGCGATAAGATAATAGAGGCCCATGCAAGTCTGGAAGCAAATAAAGTGCAAAGCTCCTTTACCAGACAGGAAGCAGAAATAGAAACACAAAAGGCAAAGATGAAAGCTCAACAAGCAGAGGCAGATTCCCAATTAAAGATTCTGTAAATGGAAAAGGAAGAAGTAGCTGCCCTAGCAAGGCTGAGAGTTCTCGAACAAGCGATGGGAGAAAGTGCTAACTCAGACGGGTCCATCCCAGCGGAACTGCAAGACCCAGTTGAACACACCAGTGAATATGTACTAAAGCATAATGTTTGCAATGACACAGAGTTATCCACTGTACGTCTTACTAACAACACTGTTCTGACTCTCAACACAGAGACCTCTCAGCTCCAAATGCCTGAGCCTCTTCAAGTCTACAAACACAAGTGCATCTATGAAACAAACCGCATCACCTCTTGCTGACAACAAGGTGACTTCCAGGGACAAGCCGCAGCGCAAGCCACAGCCAGCAAAAGCCTTAGGGACTACACCACAGTTAAATGCTCTTGCATCATCATTTCATCCGGTAAACCTCACCCTACTTCACCAGAGAACTTTCACACCCGAGGGGTTCCACAAGTTTACTTGGCACCGAAGAGTGAGAGATCAGACTTGAATGTATGACTTTGACAGATATATGGTACACTGTGAGCTCATTAACACTACCCTCTCAAGGTTTGACGACTGTCCGTTGAGCTACAGGGCCTGGAGATCAACCTTCAAAGCTGCCATTGCTGATCTCAACCTTACTACCAAGGAGGAACTTGATTTGCTCATTAAGTGGCTGGGGCCAGAATCTGCAGATCATGGTAAAAGACTGAGAACAATGCATGTTGACCACCCAGATGCTGGTCTTGTTGCTGCATGGGCAAGCCTATGGTAGCTCTGAAGCCATAGAAAGCGCTCTATTCAAGAGACTGCAAAACTTCCCAAAAATAGGGAACAAAGACTATTGCAAGGTCCAAGATCTGAGTGATCTTCTGATGGAGCTGGAGTTGGCAAAGACAGACCCACGTCTACCTGGACTAAGCTTCCTGGACACTGCTCATGGTGTCAATCCAGTGGTGTCTAAACTGCAATACGGCCTGCAAGAGAAATGAGCACAACAGGGCTCAAGGTACAAAAGAGATATAACGTATCTTTTCCTTCATTCACATATTTTTGCAGGTTCATCAATGATCAAGCCTGGACGAGAAATGATCCCAGCTTCAGCTTCAGTGAACCCAACTTGCCTGCTTCATCATCATCATCCTCATCAAGGTATGATAACATAGCAGCTAAACGTAGAGACTTTAATAGAGCAATATCTGTTAAAAGTACAGACATCTCACCACCCACGAATCGGGTGACAGAGATAAAGACCCTAATCGTCAGTGCCCTATTCACAAGAAGCCTTATCCCCTAAAGAAATGTTGTGGGCTTAGGGCAAATACGTTACAAGAGCGCAGGGAGATCCTTCAGAAACTTGGAATATGCTACAGGTGCTGTGCTTGTCATGGACATTTTGCTAAAGACTGTAAAGTTGTCATTAAGTGCACAGAATGTAGTAGCGACCGACATGTTACAGCTAAGCATCCGGGCCCACCCTTAGACAATTCACAGCAGCCTCCTACCTCCAGCACTGTCTCAAGTCATGGCAGGGAGCAACAAGGTCATCCTCCAGCCACGGCTAACATTTCTTATTCATGCACAGAAGTCTGTGGAGAAGGCTTAGATCACAAATGCTGTGCTAAGATATGCCTAGTCAAGATATACCCAAAGAGTCAATCTGAGGAAGCTATTAGGATGTATGCCATAATAGATGAACAGAGCAACAAATCCCTGGTTAACCCTAAATTCTTTGAGATCTTTGGTATAGAGGGACATGCATCACCGTATACTCTCAGAACCTGTTCTGGTCGTGAAGAGACCTTCGGTAGAAGGGCTAATGGGTTCATGGTCTCTCATATCAATAAGGGAGAGGGCATACCCCTACCAACATTAGTTGAGTGTGACCAGATACCAGACGAAAGGGAAGAAATTCCTACTCCAGAGGCTGCATATCACCATGCTCACTTGAGGCACCTTGTTAATGAAATTCCTGCAATGGACAGAAATGCTGAAATCTTCATCTTGCTAGGAAGAGACATTCTCAGAGTACACAAAGTATGCAAGCAGTGCAATGGACCTCATGATGCCTCTTATGCACAATAACTCGATCTAGGCTGGGTAATCATCGGAGATCCACTCCTTCAAAATTTACATGTTAGAAAATGGACGTGCATCCTACTTTAAACAGTGCCCTCGCCATTGTGAAGTAAAAGAGAAGCCTCTTGACATCATTAAAGTACCTGATGTCACTCCTAACCTTTGTGATGACAACCTAGGTACCACAGTATACGTTTTTATGAGCACGAACACACCAATTAATTTAATGGCACCACATCCCAAGATATAGGTAGTAAAAGAGAGCACAGAAATGGGACTTTGGAGGTGCAAATGATTTGGAAATAATATCAAATATAGTATAAAAAATTCATTTATTTTGATAAACAAAATAAGAATTCATGCATTAAAAAGGAGGGGAAGGAGAAAAGTTGATACAGTATTGACTAGTACAATAGTAAATAGTTGCAACATTACAGCAATGATGAATTTCCCAACATGTTTCGCCCATAGGATGGGCGGCTTCCTCAGGGGATGATGGTCATGTGCAGCGTACAATGCCTATATCTCCTAAACATAGGGGAGAAACAAAAAAACTGATGGGATAGCTGTTTGTTTGCTGCTAAGGAGGGACCCATGCGCTAAAGTGGCTGCAGATGGTAAAAAAAGACCAGAACCATGGGTTCAGCAGCTGGCTAAATGCCAGGGGCCACACACCATCATGCTGTTAGGTAGAGAGTATCTGAATAGGATAGAAAACGAGCATGTGTCCCCTGGTTCTCGCAGTCCCATTTCTGTGCTCTCTTCTACTACCTAGGTAACACAGTGTTTTGTACTACAAGCGATGACAACAAAATAGCCTTGTCAGTCGAAGACAGAGTTCATCAAAATAATGGAAAAAGAATTCTTCCAGGATGAGTCTAACAGCTGGGTTGCACCATTACCTCTTTGTGCTGCAAGGGTTAAACTCTCAATCGTGAACAGGCTCTATCCAGATTCAACTCACTTCAACGAACACTAAAGAACAGGCCTGAAATGAAGGAACATTTCTTTACCTTTATGAAAAGGATCTTTGGCAATGATCACACCGAACCAACTCCACTACCAATAGACCAGCTTTCAAAGTGGGAGTCCTGGAAACAATCTCTACATGCCTTAGATGAAATCCATATACCATGCTGCTACACTTCTGCCTCCCTTGCTACAAGTCAGAGGAAAGAGCTTCTTCACATCTTCTCAGATTCATCTACTGCGGCCATAGCACTTGTCGCTTACCTCAAGTTAAGAGATTCTTCTAATCAAGCCCACATAGGGTTTCTGTTTGGGAAAGCTAAGTTAGCACCTA
Organism: Lithobates clamitans; assembly: GCA_037952925.1. Lineage (NCBI taxonomy): Eukaryota > Metazoa > Chordata > Amphibia > Anura > Ranidae > Lithobates > Lithobates clamitans. Next base: position 74,686 of record JBBGZY010002724.1, read on the forward strand.
ATGGGGCGTACACACGGTCAGACTTTTTGACCAGACTGGTCTGACGGACGCCGACGGACCGAATACGGCGGACAATCCGATCGTGTGTGGGCTTCACCGGACCTTCAGCGGACTTTTCCAGTCGCAAATCTGACGGACTTTAGATTTGGAACATGCTTCAAATCTTTACGTTGTAACTCCACAGGACCCAGAAATCCGCTCGTCTGTATGCTAGTCCAACGGACAAAAACCCACGCTAGGGCAGCTATTGGCTACTGGCTATCAACTTCCTTATTTTAGTCCGGTGTACATCATCACGTCGGACTTTGGTGTGATCGTGTGTAGGCAAGTCCGTTCGTTAGAAAGTATGTCGGAAGTCCGTCGAAAGGCCGCTGGAAAGTTTGTCCGGTCAAAAAGTCCGCCGTGTGTACGCGGCATAAGCCTGAACATACGATTCCCAGGCTTGAACTTTGTGGGACTGTGCTAGCTGTAGAAATAACAGATTTCATACTGTGTGAGCTAGATATTCAGATAGATGACGTCAGATTCTACACAGACAGCAAAGTTGTTCTGGGCTACATATACAACCAGACTAAATGTTTCTATGTCTATGTCAGAAACTGTGTAGAGAGAATCAGGAAATCAACTAAACCTGAACAATGGCATTATGTTCCATCTGAAATTACCCTGCAGATCATGCCACCGGGCCAGTGTCTGCAAGTGTTTTTGCAAATTATTCTTGGTTAACAGGTCTCGATTTCCTGCTGGATCATCCAGAAGAAATCACAGCTGATGTTTTCAGTTTTCTAGAACCTGACAAAGATTCAGAGACCCCAACTATTCTTACTCCAGCTATTCTTTTTACCCAGAAGCTTGGGTCTGTTCCTGTTCCACCTGGAAACCTAAAAGCAGGAAATCTGTGTTATGACCAGTGGAAAAAAAAAAGAGTACAACACCTCGCCAACTGCTTCTGGAATCGCTGGAAGATGGAGTACCTTTCTACTCTGCAAGGACACAGGAAATGGCAACGGCTAAACCCTAACATACAAGTTGGAGATCTTGTTCTGCTTAAGGACCAGCAAGCTGGAAGAAGCGAATGGCCTATGGGACTTATTGTAAAGAGCGTTCCTAGTGATGACGGTAAGGTACGTAAAGTGGAGGTGAAGGTTTCAAGACAAGGGACTGTAAAGACTTTCATCAGATCTATCACAGAACTTAAACTGCTCTTGCCCTTTGGAGAATGAACTTGTTTGCCTATGCTGCTGGATCTTACCTGTGACTTCAAGAAGAAAGTGTCTTGAACTTTAGTTGACATAATTAAAGCCTTATATTAAAGTGGTGTTGCGGCCGAAATTATACTTTTTAAATAAAAATATCCCTATATTACACAAGCTTAATGTATTCTAGTAAAGTTAGTCTGTAAACTAAGGTCTGTTTTGTTAGTTTATAGCAGTAGTTTGTTATTTTATAAACTTACAGCAGGCCGTGGCCATCCTAAGTGTGGGCATCTGAAGCCAGACTGTATTTCTTCCTGGATTCATCCTCGCAGATCTCGCACATGCTCAGTGCAGCACAAGCAGTGTAATAGGTTTCAGGTCAGGTTTCCATAGCAACGGCAGTGTCAGAGGAAGTTGCCGCCCCTTCCCAGAAGGCATTGCAAACAGGAAATGATGTGATGGGCCACGGCCAGGGAGGAGGAAGTGAAAAATGAATACAGCAGATATACAGTAGGTGCTGAGAATTTTTTTTTAAAAATATACAATTCGTTTACAGTGCACAGTTTAGTGAAGGATGCTGAAGAGTTGTAAAAGTGGGTGGAACTCCACTTTAAGAGTTATTGTTATTGCATTATATGCATGTTCTTTTTAGGTCTTTCAGACATCCAGGAAATTACACTGTTTGTTATTTGAAGTTGCATAACTACCGTTCTGTTGTATATAGTGACATTTACCATGCCAGACAGGGAGTGTGCTGCCCCAACGGGGCATAGAATTTATATATATTGTTTTCCTAATCATTTTCTATGGATGTTTATATTTAGTTCACATGCTGCCATCTAGTGACCTTTTGTGGTAACGCACTTGTTTTCTCAAGTTTATTTTCCCTTATGTTATGACACACTTCCTTTGTATGTAATGCTCCACCCTTCTTCCTGAGTTTGTACTTCCTGTGTCATGGATGTAGCTAACAAGCCTCATGTAGCAGGGTACATGTATTCTGCATTGTAAGCTACAGACAATATCATCTTTTGACCACATAAATACTACAACCTGTTCATCTGTTGTATCCTGTCATCTGCTGTAATCTGATGTTCAGAATAAAAGCACCTCTGTGGATGGAATCAGTATTTGGCGAGTTCAAACTATCTGATGAGGATTGTCCTCAGTGATTATATCTTATACAGGCCAGGAATAGAGGTCTCACAAGGGATAAATTCCTTCACAACAATTGGAGTCAGAATACAGAGCGAGGACAGGAGAAGAGAGAGCCGGTGTTCTATTGGATAGTGCCCGCCATTGAAAAGAGCCTGCGTATGCGCAGTATTGAAGGCCACTCCAGCTGATTTGCAGATCAGCTGGCCTGACGTAACCATGGCGCATGCGCGCATTGTAGGAGGTATCTCTTGACAGGAGATACCATTTCACTGGCACAATTGAAACCTATACAAACAGTGGGGGGAGACCGTAGTTGTCAGATTATGCCTTGCTGCTGCTATAGGGTGGCTTGTGGGTGGCTTGTGGGTGTGTTGAAGGAAGGTTGTGGGTGTGTTGCACGGTGGGTTGTGGGTGTGTTGAAGGGCAGGTTGTGGGTGTGTTGAAGGGCGGTGTCACGTACCTAGTGGTGGAGCCCAGAATGCAAGGAGTAGCCTCTCGTGTGCCTCTGGTTCGAGAGCCCCTGATAGAGAAGACAGGGACTCAAGAGCGCAGGGGGCCACAAGTGCTTGGCAAGTGGCAGGTGTAGAGCTGATCCAGACCTCTGGTGCAGCAGAAGGAGGACTGACAGGAACACTGGATCCACTGATAGAGCAGAGAAGGACTGTAGCTGACAGGAACTCAGGAACAACAGGCAGCAGGGAGGTGTTCTGTAGTACAACTGGAGCACTGGAACAACTGGTAGATGAACCGGAACTCTGGCAGGAACACTGGAACTGTTGACTGAATAGAGAAGCACTGTAGCTAGCAGGAACCCAGGAACAAACAGGCAGCAGGGAGGTGTTCTGTAGTACCACTGGAAGCACTAGCAAAGTCAGACAGGCTGGGTCAAACACTGGCAAGCAGAGCAGGTACCAAATGGAATCAGGAGGGTAGTCAGGGCACGGACCGGATCGGCAACAGACAGGCAGGTAACAACCGTAGGATGACGCAGGAGAATCGTCAGACAAGCTGAGGTCGGGGACTGGCAGCAAACAGGAGAAGTCAGGAACAAGCCGGGTAACAGGAATCAGGTAAGCAGGTATACTGATAGCTTAGGGTCACAGGGAACGCTGTAGACCGGACAGCAAGGAAGCATGCTGACAGGCTCCTTTAAATAGGCCTAATGGTGCCAAAAGCTGTCACACTGCACGTCTGCGCGCATCCACGTGCACACGTGCACGCCTGAGTACCGATCATACGTGCACGTTCGTATCATTGTGTACCCGCGTACACCCGCTCGTATTAGCGCACGCCTGCATGTGTCCGCTCGCGCCAACGTGCCTCCGCACGCGTCCTCTGGCTCTATTGACAGTAGTTCTGTTAACCGATCTTCCGCCGACGGCTGAGCTAACAGGACGTCTTTCATGGCAGGCCGGTTGTGGGTGTGTTGAAGGGCGGCTGGGGGGGTGTTGCAGGGTGTGTTTTGTCTGTGTTGCAACCCGCCCTACAACACAGACAAAACTGGACCATCAGCACACTGTAAAGCCGGGCTGCAGCAGCAGCGAGGCACAATCTGACAACTACAGTCTCCCTCGCTGTTTTTATAGGTTTCAGTTGTGCCATCGAGAGATACCTCCTACTATGTGCGCATGCGCCATGGTTACGTCAGACCAGCTGATCGGCAAATCAGCTGGAGTGGCCTTCAATACTGCGCATGCGGCACTTTTCGATGGCGGGCACTATCCAATAGAACAACGAGACAGGACTTCAGTAACTCAGATAAGAGACATGCTGCTGTGCGAGGAGGAGTGTTCTCTGATGTGGGGACAAGTACAGCCCACACACTGCCCTCCCCCCACAGCACCTGTCCTGCCAACACTCACAGACAGAATGTAAAACACCTCCTGAGGGGCCGGGGATTGTCATTACTTAAGACCCCTTTCACACTGAGCCGCCCTAGGCATCGGCGGAAAAACAGCAATATTCTTAGCGTCCTTTTAACGGTGCTATTCGGCTGCTAGTGGGGTGGTTTTAATCCCCCGCTAACGCCCAAAAAAGGGTTAAATCCGCCCGCAGAATGCTGCTATAGCGGCGCTTTGCCAGCGGTATGGCGGCGCTGCCCCATTGTTTTACACTGGGTTTGGAGCTAAAGGTTTTTTCAGGCGCTATTATTAGCCCTGTAGCGCCTGAAAAACGCTTCCAGTGTGAAAGGGGTCTAAAGCACCCACTGATTGACTTACAAAGGACAAGAAAGAGAGCAGGACACACAGACAGACCTCCCCTCCCCCAGACTGACACACCTCATCCTCAACTACTGACCCCTACCTGCGATCTACAGACCCCCAACTACCAACTCCTGCCCCCCCCCCCCCCCCACACACACTGCCTGTGAGAAATAATAGGTGTAAAATAACTAGCAAGCTTCAAGTAGTGGCTGCTGGTTAACTACTTAAGGACCGAGCCTCTTTTTGACACTTGCTGTTTGCAAGTTAAAATCATTTGTTTGCTAGAAAATGACTTAAAAACCCCAAACATTATATATAATATTTTTCTAACACCCTAAAGAATAAAATGGCGGTCGTTGCAATACTTTCTGTCACACCGTATTTGCGCAGCGGTCTTACAAGCACACTTTTTTTGGAAAAAATACATTTTTTTAATTAAAAAATAAGACAACAGTAAAGTAAGCCCCATTGTTTTTATATTAGGAAAGGTAATGTTACGCTGAGTAAATTGATACCCAACATGTCACACTTTAAAATTGTGCCCGCTCGTGGAATTACTACAGGTTGCATGTTTTGAGTTACAGAGGAGGTCGAAAGGCTAGAATTATTGCTCTCGCTCTACCGATCGCAGCGATACCTCACATGTGGTATGAACACCGTATTTAAATGCGGGTGCTACTCACATATGTGTTTACTTCTGCACGTGAGCTCGGCGGGACAGGGCGTTTTAAAAAAAAAGTTTTCTTATTTATTTTACTCTTCATTTTTTTTATTTTGACACTGTTCTTTTTAAAGAAAAAAAGTTTGGGTCACATGTAACCTTACCTTGTAATAGAAAAAAAGCGTGACAGGACCTCTTAAATATGAGATCTGGGGGGTCACATGACTTCAGATCTCATATTTACACTAAAATGCAAAAAAAAAAAAAAAGTCACTTGGAAAAAAAAAAAATTCTCCTTTTAAGAGCTATAGGCAGAAGAGACGTTTGACATCACTTCCCCCCTCCCATGCCATGGAGCAGAGCAGGGACCATCTTTCCCTCAGTCGGCAGACAGACATCCACGGGTGAGGACGCGATCGTCTCCACCACTACCGGCGGGTCTGGTGATCAACGGAGACAGCTGGAGTGCGGTGGGAGAGGTGCCCACCCTCCTTGTGGGATCTTGCGGTGAATCCACTGCGGAGACCACTTTTATCTTAAAGAGAAACACACAGTGTTCCCAAAAATACCAGGATTATGACAGCTAGCGTCAAAGTACCGAGGTACGGGTACTTCATTTTGTGTGAAGTTGTTAAATAGTAAAGGTGTCTGACTATTGAAGGGTTAACTGATCCTCCCACTCAGCTCCCTCCCCAGCAGCTGTGGGGTTAAATCTGCATCTGTCTGTGACAGATTTACTGCCCTACTGACACCGTCCACTGCTCTACTGACACCGTCCACTGCCCTACTGACACCATCCACTGCCCTACTGACACCGTCCACTGCCCTACTGACACCATCCTCTGCCCTACTGACACCGTCCACTGCCCTACTGACACCGTCCACTGCTCTACTGACACCGTCCTCTGCCCTACTGACACCGTCCACTGCCCTACTGACACCATCCACTGCTCTACTGACACCGTCCACTGCCCTACTGACACTGTCCACTGCTCTACTGACACCGTCCTCTGCTGTACTGACACCGTCCACTGCCCTACTGACACTGTCCACTGCTCTACTGACACCGTCCTCTGTCTTACTGACACCGTCCACTGCCCTACTGACACCGTCCACTGCTCTACTGACACCGTCCACTGCCCTACTGACACCGTCCACTGCTCTACTGACACCGTCCTCTGCCCTACTGACACTGTCCACTGCTCTACTGACACCGTCCACTGCCCTACTGACACCGTCCACTGCCCTACTGACACCGTCCTCTGCTGTACTGACACCGTCCACTGCTCTACTGACACCGTCCACTGCTCTACTGACACCGTCCACTGCTCTACTGACACCGTCCTCTGTCTTACTGACACCGTCCACTGCCCTACTGACACCGTCCACTGCTCTACTGACACCGTCCACTGCTCTACTGACACCGTCCACTGCCCTACTGACACCGTCCACTGCTCTACTGACACCGTCCACTGCTCTACTGACACCGTCCACTGCTCTACTGACACCGTCCTCTGCCCTACTGACACCGTCCACTGCTCTACTGACACCGTCCACTGCTCTACTGACACCGTCCACTGCTCTACTGACACCATCCACTGCCCTACTGACACCGTCCCCTGCTCTACTGACACCGTCCACTGCTCTACTGACACCGTCCCCTGCTCTACTGACACCGTCCACTACTCTACTGACACTGTCCACTGCCCTACTGAAACCATCCACTACTCTACTGACACCATCCACTGTTCTACTGACACCGTCCACTGCTCTACTGACACCATCCACTGCTCTCCTGACACTGTCCACATCCCTACTGACACCGTCCACTGCCCTACTGACACCGTCCACTGCTCTACTGACACCGTCCACTGCCCTACTGACACCATCCACTGCCCTACTGACACCGTCCACTGCCCTACTGACACCATCCTCTGCCCTACTGACACCGTCCACTGCCCTACTGACACCGTCCACTGCTCTACTGACACCGTCCTCTGCCCTACTGACACCGTCCACTGCCCTACTGACACCATCCACTGCTCTACTGACACCGTCCACTGCCCTACTGACACTGTCCACTGCTCTACTGACACCGTCCTCTGCTGTACTGACACCGTCCACTGCCCTACTGACACTGTCCACTGCTCTACTGACACCGTCCTCTGTCTTACTGACACCGTCCACTGCCCTACTGACACCGTCCACTGCTCTACTGACACCGTCCACTGCCCTACTGACACCGTCCACTGCTCTACTGACACCGTCCTCTGCCCTACTGACACTGTCCACTGCTCTACTGACACCGTCCACTGCCCTACTGACACCGTCCACTGCCCTACTGACACCGTCCTCTGCTGTACTGACACCGTCCACTGCTCTACTGACACCGTCCACTGCTCTACTGACACCGTCCACTGCTCTACTGACACCGTCCTCTGTCTTACTGACACCGTCCACTGCCCTACTGACACCGTCCACTGCTCTACTGACACCGTCCACTGCTCTACTGACACCGTCCACTGCCCTACTGACACCGTCCACTGCTCTACTGACACCGTCCACTGCTCTACTGACACCGTCCACTGCTCTACTGACACCGTCCTCTGCCCTACTGACACCGTCCACTGCTCTACTGACACCGTCCACTGCTCTACTGACACCGTCCACTGCTCTACTGACACCGTCCACTGCCCTACTGACACCGTCCCCTGCTCTACTGACACCGTCCACTGCTCTACTGACACCGTCCCCTGCTCTACTGACACCGTCCACTACTCTACTGACACTGTCCACTGCCCTACTGAAACCATCCACTACTCTACTGACACCATCCACTGTTCTACTGACACCGTCCACTGCTCTACTGACACCATCCACTGCTCTCCTGACACTGTCCACATCCCTACTGACACCGTCCACTGCTCTACTGACACCGTCCACTGCTCTACTGACACCGTCCACTGCCCTACTGACACTGTTCACTGCCCTACCTACACCATCCACTGACACTATCCACTGCTCTGACACCATCCACTGCTCTACTGACACCGTCCTCTGCTCTACTGACACCGTCCACTGCTCTACTGACACCGTCCGCTGCTCTACTGACACCATCCTCTGCCCTACTGACCACATCCACTGCCCTACTGATACCATCCACTGTTCTACTGACACCATCCACTGCCCTACTGACACTGTCCACTGCTCTACTGACACCATCCACTGCCTTACTGACACTGTCCACTGCTCTACCGACACCGTCCACATCCCTACTGACACCGTCCACTGCTCTACCGACACCGTCCACATCCCTACTGAAACCATCCACTGCTCTACTGACACCATCCACTGTTCTACTGACACCATCCACTGCTCTACTGACACCATCCTCTGCTCTGCTGACACCGTCCTCTGCTCTATTGACACCGTCCTCTGCTCTACTGACACCGTGCACTGCTCTACTGACACCGTCCACTGCTCTACTGACACCATCCACTGCTCTACTGACACCGTCCTCTGCCCTACTGACACCGTCCACTGCTCTACTGACACCATCCACTGCTCTGCTGACACCATCTACTGCTCTACTTACACCATTCACTGCCCTACTGACACCATCCTCTGCTCTACTGACACCGTCCACTGCCCTACTGACACCGTCCACTGCTCTACTGACACCGTCCACTTCCCTACTTACACCATCCACTGCTCTACTGACACCATCTACTGCTCTACTTACACCATTCACTGCCCTACTGACACCATCCTCTGCTCTACTGACACCGTCCACTGCCCTACTGACACCATCCACTGCTCTACTGACACCATCCACTGCTCTACTGACACCGTCCACTGCCCTACTGACACCGTCCACTGCTCTACTGACACCGTCCACTGCCCTACTGACATCGTCCTCTGCTCTACTGACACCATCCTCTGCTCTACTGACACCATCCTCTGCTCTACTGACACCATCCTCTGCTCTACTGACACATCCACTGCTCCACTGTCCACTTTTAAGGTATGCTAAGTTTATACTTTTGTCATGTATAAGGTCAGACTTATATTGTTATCATTAATATTTAGTTGTAAAAAAACCTCCAAGGACTCTGGGGACCCAGCCCAAATTAAAAAGAGATCATCGATAAAACGTTTATAAAAGATTAATTCAGGTCCTTGTTCTTTAAAAATGACTTTGTCTTCCAATTCTGCCATAAATAAATTTGCGATACTGGGAGCGATTAATTTAGAACTAAGAATCATTAATTCTTAGTTCTAAATTAATCATTTATTGATTAATGATTTGCAGCAACAATTGGATCCAATCAAAGATACTCAACAAATAATTGATTTTAATATTAAAGTTAAAAAAGATTAGAAAAGGTGGATAGTGATACAAAAATAGAAAGTAAAAAAATATCATAGGGATTGGGACGATTTCAAAGCTAATTTGATTTACTCCTGGCAGCAAGTCCTGCCTGATAATTGAAATGTTGCAGAGAAACCTATATTCGCGCAACCTTTATCTACGCAACCAGCGTGAAATCTTATCCCTGCTTCTCTGTCTAATATACCGCAGGTATATGATAATGAGTATATTGAAGAAATCATGCAAATTGATTCCCCTGCTCATTTCTCCACCCCTATTAGAAGGGGAAAGGGAAAAACTAGAGGTATAAGAGGAAGGAATAACCAAAGGGGGTACCATCAATCAGAACCATATCAGGTCCCAACCCATAATAGTTTTCAACCATTATGGTAATACCAGGAGAATTATGACAGTCGACCTCACCCTCTTCGTTTTTTAGGGAGAGGCGGCCAACAGATAGGTCGAGGTTATCCACTGCGCAGGGGGAAGCCGTTTGTACATTCTCAACCCCCAACCCATTACAGGGATTCCCAATCCCAAGGTTACCACAGAGATCAACATTGGAAGGAACAACAACCGTAATGGGAGAAAGACTGCGCACAGTACCCACATTCAAGGAAAGAAGACATTGGGGATGTAGGGCCGGATACAGGACCCAAAAAAATAAGAAGGGAATCGGAATAGGCGGTATTTTTAATTTGACCCAGACAAAATTGACGCATAAAGAAAAGAATATCCTCAATTTAGGTTTGAAATGTGGCAAGAAAAGGCCGATTAATAAATTTAATGTTTTTATCGACATCCACAAATACATAAGGAAGTTGAATATAAAGAAACACTTCTTAGGAGGCAATCCTTATATTACTGCTACTACCGAGAACACTATGGGGGTTGTGAATAGTGGTTTGAAAAATAAATCTCTAATTAACCCTCTAAATAATGCTAATCATCAAGTGGAGGTCTTTAAAGGACTGATCCTACGAGATTTGGAACATCTCAAACCCAAAAAAGAGGTCAATTTAAGACACATAAGTGAAGGTATCAATATGCTAGAAAAACGAAACGATATTATTATAAGGCCAGCTGACAAAGGAGGAGGAGTGGCGATACTCTCAAAGGAGTTTTATCATGAACAAATTATGGACATGTTATCGGGTAAGGTGACGTATAAACTACTGGATAAGGATCCTACTCAATCCTATAGAAACCAATTGGAAATTTTGGTAGATATAGGATCAAAGACTGGGGTATTATCGGGCACGGAAAATAAATATTTGTTGCCTTCCAGTAGCCGGATCCCAACATTATTCTCCTTACCTAAGGTCCACAAGGACACCACGAATCCACCAGCAAGACCGATCGTCAACAGTACAGATTCTGTCTCCTCCAGGATGGGTCAATATTTGGACCAGTTTTTACAAAAAAGTGTGGTAAATACTCGATCATACTTGAGGGAAATAAAAAACTTTTTAAACTACTTACAAAATGTTGACTTGATAGGAAAACAGGCCTTCTTGAATTAAATTGGGCACTCAGCCAAAGGGATGACCTAACTCATAACCAAAAGATTTTTCTCAGGAACGCCCTGGACTTTTGTCTAAGCCATAACTATTTTTGGTATAATAATAAACTTTATTCGCAACAGAAAGGTGTGGCGATGGGTGTGAAATGTGCGCCCAGTATCGCAAATTTATTTATGGCAGAATGGGAAGACAAAGTCATTTTTAAATCTTTTATAAACGTTTTATTGATGATCTCTTTTTTATTTGGGCTGGTTCCCCAGAGTCCTTGGAGGTTTTTTTACAACAACTAAATATTAATGATAACAATATAAGGATGACCTCTAACTGGCATAAGGACGAAATTAACTTTTTAGATGTATATGTGTATCGGCTGAATGGAGTCTAAGGTTTGTTTAAAAAAAACCGATAGAAATAGTTATCTCCCCACTTCCAGCGGTCATCATCCTCTATGGCTTAAAAATATTCCGAAAGAACAAATTATGAGGGTGAAGAGGAATTGTTCTGAGAATGAAAACTCAATCCAGAATTCTCACTCAAAGATTCGAAGCTAGGGGGTATGACCCACGAGTGTTGGAAAGAGTGGTTGAAGAAGTGGGGGCTATACCTAGAGACTTATGTTTACAGGAGAAGAATCCGGATACTGTATCCGTTATCAAGAATAATAAGGAATGGGGCTTTATTTCTGGGTTCCATGTATAATAAGGAAGTGGAGACGATTTTTAAACAACATTGGCACATCCTCCTGATGGACAAGAAATTGAACACTGTATTACCTCCAAACACCACAATTCATATACAGAAAAGCCACCAGTTTTGGAGATAAAGTAATAAAAAAAGTGATTGATCCCCCAAAACGCCCTCAGTCATTCTGGGACCGAAACGTTTTTTTTTGCCTGCAGAAAGTGCAAGGCATGTAGGGAGGTCTCTAAACCGATTAGAGGTCTAGACAATTTTACCTCTCCTGCTAATAAGCAGAATTTTGATATAAAACAGTTTATTACTTGCAATAGTACTCATGTTGTGTATGCTCTAAAATGCCCATGTGGCCTGATTTATATAGGACGCACTAAAAGGTTGTTGAGAGTAAGGATTGCTGAGCATATTCACAACATTAAAATAGGGTATAAGTACCATAATGTTTCTTTACATTTCAAACTTAAACATAATATGGATCCCACTAGTCTTGAGTTCTGGGAAGTTGAACATCTCCAACCACATTGGAGGGGTATGAACCTTGTCCACGAGTTGTCAAAGCGTGAGACTCAGTGGATATTTTTAGTAGACATTTTTTCCCCCAGGCCTCAATATAGAACTCAACATCAATTGTTTCATTAGTGATACTTAGCATGACTCTTCATTCTAATTATCGGTATTTAAATATTGTGCTTGTCTTGAGTATCTTCCATATTTAATCCTCTTTGTTTTAAATATATATTTTAAAATAATTTGTATATATATATATATATATATATATATATATATATATATATATATATATATATAAATTTAGTTGGTTCCCCATATCATTGATTCTTTTAGTACAGTGGCTAATTTTTTCATATAGTATGCATATTTTTTTCTTATATAGCACCCCTGTATTGAGAATTTATAGTGATTCTGATATGATTTTTTGCTATTTAGCTTTATGAATTTTCTCAAACCATTTTTTTTATCTTAATATTTTTAATATTGATATTTTATAATTTTAGTCTATTTAGACACATAATTGCCTGCTCTCATAGAACAATTTATGATGAATAGTACATAACATATGATTACAGATAACATTATGTATTTGACATATTTTAGAAGTAGAGATCCATTTATTTATTACATAGCACTCAATAGGTAGATTAATATATTAAATTTATATATATATATATATATATATATATATATATATATATATATATATATATATATATTGGGGCAAAAAAGTATTTAGTCAGCCACCAATTGTGCTAGTTCTCCTACTTATAAAGATGAGAGAGGCCTGTAATTGTCATCATAGTTATACCTCAACTTTGAGAGACAAAATGTAGAAACAAATCCAGACAATCACATTGTCTGATTTGGAAAGAATTTATTTGCAAATTATGGTGGAAAATAAGTATTTGGTTAATATCAAAAGTTCATCTCAGATCCTGAAGTGCCAGACGTGTGCCCCTGCTTAAGCCAATACATGTCCGGCCCATCTGAGGTTTGCTTGAGAGCATTTGGATGATCCAGAAGAGGATTGGGAGAATGTCATATGGTCAGATGAAACCAAAGTAGAACTGTTTGGTAGAAACACAACTCGTCGTGTTTGGAGGAGAGAATGCTGAGTTGCAACCAATGAACACCATACCTACTGTGAAGCATGGGGGTGGCAACATCATGCTTTGGAGCTGTTTCTCTGCAAAGGGAACAGGACGACTGATCCGTGTACATGAAAGAATGAATGGGGCCATGTATCATTAGATTTTGAGTGCAAACCTCCTCCCATCAGCAAGGGCATTGAAGATGAAACATAGCTGGGTCTTTCAGCATGACAACGATCCCAAACACACCGCCCGGGCAACGAAGGAGTGGCTTCATAAGAAGCATTTCAAGGTTCTGGAGTGGGCTAGCCAGTCTCCAGATCTCAACCACATAGAAAACCTTTGGAGGGAGTTGAAAGTCCGTGTTGCCCAGTGACAGCCCCAAAACATCATTGCTCTAGAGGAGATCTGCATGGAGGAATGGGCCAACATACCAGCAACAGTGTGTGACAACCTTGTGAGGACTTACAGAAAATGTTTGACCTCTGTCATTGCCAACAAAGAAGATATAACAAAGCATTGAGATGAACTTTTGATATTAACAAAATACTTATTTTCCACCATAATTTGCAAATAAATTCTTTCCAAATCAGACAATGTGATTGTCTGGATTTGTTTCCATATCTTGTCTCTCATAGTTGAGGTATACCTATGATGACAATTACAGGCCTCTCTCTCATCTTTTTAAGTGGGAGAACTTGCCCAATTGGTGGCTGTCTAAATACTTTTTTGCCCCACTGTATATATATATATATATATATATTTAATATTTTGCCAGGTATGATTTAATTTAAATTTTGGCAATATATAGATATAGATATATATCTATATATATATGGAATGTCTTGCCATACATATTAGTTTGGCATGTGGTATGGCACCTTGCAGTGCAGCTATATTTGAGTACTAGTCTCTTTGCAGTCTTGCCCTTGTTTTTTGTATATATATATTGTAGCGCTGGTAGATTTTAATCTACCACTGATAGGTAAATCTAGTGGGTCGCTTATTAGAGGAAGTTAGATTTGCCTCTGTTCCAGCTTGGCTGACGTTGCGTGTGGTTCCACATTGTGCCGGTGGGTGTCGTTGTCACCAACGGCTGGTGTTGGAAGAACAACGTGTTGAAGCGTATGAGTGCTCCTCTGTCCCGGAGATAACTCGGTGGAGGTGGTCCTCCGAGTTGCATTCTGGGAGAGAGTATTTATGGGACAGACGTCATGTCTTAGCGTTCGTTCTTCAGCCACCTGCTGGCCCTCCTGGCTGACAGGTATGTGTTAAAAGTGCCACTGCGTGGTCCTCCGTTCCCGGAGGCCCATGACGCTGCGGCGTGTGGGTGGGCCCAGAAGCCTGTCTGGGGCCTACCACAGCGGCAGAGGAATGGTCCTGAGCTGTCTATCCTGAGTGAAGAAGCTGGACAACCGAGAAGATCCCGGGGGAGGAGATCCCAGGGGAGGAGCCGTCATGGAAGGATCATGCAGAGTGCTGGTCTGGAGAGGGGTCTGGTGACTCGGTTGGAGGACGTATCCTGAAGTAGTCTTACTGCATAGTACTGCCGGGTTGGCTTAAAGGTCCAAGTACTGTATCTGACATTCATCACAGACCAATACATCCTGTGGCAGAGGATCGTACGGGTTTTGTTTCAAGCAAGTCTGTGGCAGAGACTTTTGTTCGTGCTACATGCTGGCTGCTAGACAAGTGAGAGAGGTCTATCCAGGCGGGCAAAGATTGAATCCCACAAGGAAAATGCATTCAACCACAAGTGATCCATTCCAGAGAAATGTTCTAAAGAATACTAGGGAAAGGTATTTGAGCTTCCCTGCAGCTTTCCTTCTACCTCCTTCCTGCTACTTCCTTTATTACTCGTTTATTAAAGCATTGGAAAACCTACTCAAGTGTTTGGTGCTTATATCATCCAGAGGTAAACTCAACGGAACCCTAGACCCGGTGACGGTGAAACAGAGGTATCGGGAGTGAAGGTAACAAGCCCGCTTAACCACTTCAATACAGGGCACTTAAACACCTTCCCGCCCAGACCATACTGCTTTCAGTACTCTCACACTTTGAATGACAATTACTCTGTCATGCTACACTGTATCCAAACAAAATTTTTATCATTTTTTCTCACAATTAGAGCTTTCTTTTGGTGGTATTTACTCACCGCTGGGTTTTTTCTTTTTTGCGATATAAGCGAAAATTTTGAAAAAAAAACACTTTTTTTAGTTTCTATTGTAAAATTTTGCAAATAAGTCATTTTTATTTATAAATTTGGGCCAAAATTTATACTTCTACATATCTTTGGTAAAAAATAACCCAAATTAGTGGATATTATTTAGTCTGTGTGAAAGTTATAGAGTCTACAAGTTAGGGTGCAAATCACTGAAAATTGATCACATCTGATCACACCTGATGTACTAAAGGCCTATGTCAATTCCTGAGACACTAATGCCCCGTACACACGGTCGGACTTTGTTCGGACATTCCGACAACAAAATCCTAGGATTTTTTCCGACGGATGTTGGCTCAAACTTGTCTTGCATACACACGGTCACACAAAGTTGTCGGAAAATCCGATCGTTCTAAACGCGGTGACGTAAAACATGTACGTCGGGACTATAAACGGGGCAGTGGCCAATAGCTTTCATCTCTTTATTTATTCTGAGCATGCGTGGCACTTTGTCCGTCGGATTTGTGTACACACAATCGGAATTTCCGACAACGGATTTTGTTGTCGGAAAATTTTATCTCCTGCTGTCCAACTTTGTGTGTCGGAAAATCCAATGGAAAATGTCCGATGGAGCCCACACACGGTCGGAATTTCCGACAACGCGCTCCGATCGGACATTTTCCATCAGAAAATCCGACCGTGTGTACGGGGCATAACAATCAAGGAAAGTACAAATACCCCCCAAATTACCCCTTTTTGGAAAGAAGACAGTCCAAGGTATTTAGTAAGAGGCATGGTGAGTTTTTTGAAGTTGTCATTTTTTCCCACAATTCTTGGGAAAATGAAGACTTTTTTTTTTACACAAACTTATTGTATTGACAGGTTATTTCTTGAACAAAGCATGCGCATACTTGCAACCACACCCAAAAATACATTCTATTACTCCTCCTGAGTATGGCGATACCACATGTGTGAGACTTTTACACAGCCTGGCCACATACAGAGGCCTAACATCCAAGTAGCACCTCCAGGCATTCTAAGAGCAAAATTACATATATAATTTCATGACGACCTATCTCAATTTTGAAGGCCCTGGAGCACCAGGACAATGGAAACGCCCACAAAATGACCCCATTTTGGAAAGCAAACACCCCAAGGTATAATCTATGAGACATAATGAGTCTTTTGAAGGGTTCATTTTTTTCCAGAAGTTTTTGGAAAACGTGGGAAAAAAATGAAAACGCATTTTTTTTTACACAAAGTTGTCCATTTATAAGATATTTCCAACACATAGCATGTACATAGCAAAAATGACAACCCAAAATACATTCTACTACTACTCCTGAGTTTAAGGATACCACATGTGTGACACATTTACACAGCCTGGTCACATACAGAAGCCCAACATCCAAATAGCACCTCCAGTCGTTCTAGGAGCATAAATTACACATATAATTTCATGACTACCGATCGTATTTTTGAAGGCCCTTCATATTTCTAACACATAACATGTAAATACCAAATAACAAAAGATTACCTGTGGTTTTAGTAGTGTAGTGGTCCACAGAGGAGAGCATCGGTCCAGGCAGCAGGCAGGGATGTGGTCAGCGACAGCAAAAGCAATCGTCCAGGTAGCAATACTGTCCATAGTTAGTTCAGGCAAAGATACTGTCAGCACAGCCAAAGCATTGGTCCAGGTAGCAGGCAGAGATGTCCAGGCAGAAATACTGTCTATAGTCAGTAGAGGCAGCAGGCCGCGATATGGTCAACACAGCCAAAGTATTGGTCCAGGCAGCAGGAAGAAACATGGTCCATAAAGTCCTGGGTCATTACAGGCAGCGATATGGTCAGCACAGCCAAAGTATTGGTCCAGGCAGCAGGAAGGACCATCAAGCTTAGGGCCAGGGGGACAGGGGTAGAGGCTTCTCCCACCCAAATCTCTTTGAAACCCCCGGGCAACCAGACCCTGTTCTGGGAACACAGAAAACCAAAAACTGATTTTCTCTACTCAGAACGCTATTCTGAAGCCACTCACATATGCGAGACCCCTGTGTACTCAAGTAGAAGGGCAAAAGATCAGTCCAAGTGGCAGGCAAAAACATGGTCGATTTAACAGGCCGAGGTCGGTGCACGTGGTAGTCAGAAACGTGGTTAAAACGGCACACAAAGGCATTGTCGGTAAACAGGCTGAGGTTGGTGCACGTGGAAGTCGGAAACGTGGTTAAAACGGCAGACAAAGGCATCGTCGGTAAACAGGCTGAGGTCGGTGCACGTGGTAGTCAGAAACATGGTTAAAACGGCAGGCGAAGGCATCGTCGGTAAACAGGCTGAGGTCGGTGCACGTGGTAGTCAGAAACGTGGTTAAAACGGCACACAAAGGCATTGTCGGTAAACAGGCTGAGGTTGGTGCACGTGGAAGTCAGAAACATGGTTAAAACGGCAGGCAAAGGCATCGTCGGTAAACAGGCTGAGGTCGGTGCACGTTGTAGTCAGAAACGTGGTTAAAACGGCAGGCAAAGACATTGTTGGTAAACAGGCCAGGGTCAGCTAACATGGAAGGTAGAAACATGGTGGCAGGCAAATGATGCACACAGGTAATTGAAATGGGGAAATGGCATTCTGTTACTAATAAGGGGAACTAATATCTGATGGATGTGTGATAATTTTTGAAGCAATCACCGATGCACAGGCCAGGTTGGGAGGGACATTGGGGACAATAATAACTTGTATCTCTTCTGGCTCCTCTACTTGAGCATACACGACATTTCTTTTGGCGTCTTCTTCCGGATTCTGCAGGGGGAATGTTATAGGGAAAATGTTGCTCATGAAGTCGACTCACACTCTCAGAGCGAATGCTTCCTGGGACGGGTCCTTGCTGGTAAATAAGGGCAGTGACAATGTTTTCAAAGTATTTGAGGTAGGTGATGGGTTGGTTTTCAAGTGATTTTTGATAGCAGACAAATGAATTGAACATGGCCATATGAAACAGATGAAATGCAACTTTTTTTATACCAATAATCGGACTTGCGGGTTGACAAATATGGTTGCAGCATCTGATCATTTAAATGCACCCCCCCATATACAGATTGTAGCCATGGACACATTCAGGCTTTACTACGGGGCCACGTCTTCTCTGAACCTCCACCAAGGTGTCATTGTGAATGGTAGTCATCATGTGAACATCCTTCTTGTCCCGCCACTTCATGGCCAACACCTCCTCATTCCTCATGAATGCGGCTTCCCCCTTTTGTAGCCGTTTTGAAAGTAGGTTCTGTGGGAAGCCCTTCCTATTTTTTCGGAAGGTTCCGCAGGCCAGGGTTTTTTCACGATACAGGTGACGGAAAAGGGGCAGGCTGCTGTAGTAATTATCTACATATAAGTGGTAACCTTTTTTGAACAGGGGGTATCCAAGGACCCACATAATTTTACCACTGGTTCCTATGTATGTGGGGCACTCACGGGGCTGGAGCTGGGAGTCTTTGCCCTCATAAATACGAAATGAGTACACGTATCCAGTGGCTCGGTCACATAATTTGTTCAATTTCACCCCGTACCTGGCTCTCTTACTTGGGATATAATGCTTGATATTGAGCCGGCCAGTAAAGTGGATAAGGGATTCGTCTACACAAATATTTTGGTCAGGGATAAAGACTTCAGAAAATCGCTTGGTAAAAGAATTTATTAGGGGGCAAAGCTTATATAATTTGTCGTGGTTGGGATGATCTTGGGGAGGGCACTGCGAATTATCATTGAAATGTAGGAAACGCATTATCATATCATACCATGTCCTGGACATAACAGAAGAATATAGGGGCATGTGGTGGATGGGGTGGGTGGACCAGTAGGCATGCAGTTCGTTTTTCTTTGTAAGCCCCATATTAAAAGTAAGGCCCAAGAACAATTTGAATTTGTCTAGTGTGAGACGTCGCCAATGGAACATACGGGCGTAGGACGAACTGGGGTTGGCAGCAATAAATTGCTCTGCATAGAGATTTGTTTGGTCCACCATGTACTGCAACAAATCTTCCGGGAAAAACAAATAGAAATAGTCCAAATATGAAAAATTCGAAGTGTTGGGCTGCACACCTGGCTGTGCAGTGAAAGGGGGATTGTAGCGGATCCTGAATTGGCAGGCAACCATAAGGGGTTTGCCAGGGCATCGGGAAGGTAGGACTGGGCCCTGATTCTTTGGGTTGGGTGTGCAATTCCAGTACTTGTACTGGGCTCCTCTTCCTGGGATCTGGCGTTGCTGGTGGTAGGCAGGTTTTCTGATCTCGGTCCTGATCTCCTTACTCTTTTAGGAGGGGCGGTTTCCTCCGCTGACTCGGACTCCGATCCACTACCCTCCACTGGCTCGTATTCCGAACCAGAATCGGATAATGAGAGCTCCCCGCTGCTCTCATCATCCGACATGGTAAGGATGTTATATGCCTCCTCAACTGTGTAACCTCTTTGGGACATGATGGTGGTACTTTTGACGGGCCTGTGTGACGGAACTGGTGGTGCTATTGACAGCTCACTGATGGTGGGCCTGTGTGACTGACAGGTTACTGATGACCTGTGTGACGGTACTTATGGCAGGCCTGTGCGACAGATGGGCAATGATAGATGGGCTGTCAGATCTAGATGGTACCGATGGCGGTACTGATGGCGGTACTAATAGCGGTACCGTTAGTGGTACTGATGGCGGCCTGTGTGACAGATGGGCTGTTAGATCCAGATGGTGGAGGTGGCTGTGCTGATGGCGGTGGCTGTGCTGATGGCGGTACCATTGGCGGTGCTGATGGCGGTGCTGATGGCGGGCTGTGACAGGTTCTGATGGGCTGTGACAGGTTCTGATGGGCTGTGACAGATCTTGATGGGCTGTGACAGATCCAGATGGGCTGTGACAGGTTCGCTTTATTGGTGGGGGGGTGCGTGTTGTGTAGACAGTAGACAATAGTGTTATGAAAAGTGTTTCACTCACTGATCGGATCTCTCCTTCTCTCTCCTCACACGATCGGTGTGTGAGGAGAGAGAAGGAGAGATCCCTGGAAACCGCTACTATGTTTATACTTGTGACCGGCTGTGATTAGACACAGCCGATCACGTGGGTAAACAGCCATTTCATTGGCTGTTTACCCTGATCGGGATGGGACTGTGTCCAAGGGACACTCGGCATCTCCGATCGGCGCGCTGCACGCCCCCGATGGCGCACATTGTGTGCCCAATTTGTTATGACATGTGACCGGCTGTTATTGGACACAGCCGATCACATGGTAAACAGCCAATTTCATTGGCTGTTTACCCTGATCAGGGATGCGCTGTGTCCGAGGGACAAGCCTCATCCCCGATCGCCGTGGTGCACGCCCCCGGGGGCGCGCAATAGAGGTGAATCCTGCGGATGTCATATGACGTCCAGTCAGGATTTTCAAACCACTTTGCCTTAGTCATTTTGCAATAGGGCGGGCGGCAAGTGGTTAAATCAGCAGCTCCACGAGAGTTATTGCTACTATATATATATATATATAGTGGCAGAGCAAGGCTCTGTCCCTATGAAAATGGGGTTAAAGTGGACACAGAGTCTGCATATCGGCTGAGTGCAGAGCTACAGAGCGTAAATTTGAAATAGAGAAAACTACTCTGGCAGTTTTGCAGTTTCTCCAGGTTTTGCTAGTTCCCTATGGGGCTCTGTAGTTTGGAGATCCTTCAGAGTCTTGGGTGGGACGGGATCTCCGACCCTGTGTCCGGGTCTTGTGGACAGCCACCAGGGTGTGTGCCCAGGTGCACACAGCCCATATAATGAAGGGCTGGTGAGAGCAGAATGAGGAGGAAGGTGGAGTGTGTGAAGCTTGTTACTGCTACTGTATCAAGACAAACCTGTGTCTGGAAAGCTGTCTGCCCTGTGTGAGATGACATCACTGGTAAGGGGGGACTTGGTGTCTGAAGGACTGGGAACGTTGGGACTGCTACAAGGGCCTGTGAGACCAGAGAAGGGTCTGGGAGAACCGAGGCGACTAGCAAGCCCAAGGGGGCTGAAGGAAGTCCTGAAGTCTGGGGGATAGTAAGCAAGCCCAGGGGTCTGGAGAGTTCTGTTGAGGCCAGGAGTAGGCCGGTTCAGCAGGAAACTGCAAGGCAAAGTACGCCTAGGAGCCAGGAGGCTTGGCATTTTCGGTTGTATGAATTTACTGGAGAAGAACCCCTGTGTGGGGAATCCTGTGTATAAACTTTTATTTTGTTCCTGTTAATAAAAATGGGCTTCCATGCCCTTAAACCTGATAACTGACTGCTGTGGACTCACTACGTGAAGATGCACCTACCACTGAGCTAAATACCCCAATGTCACAAGTGGTGCTCGAATGCGGGCATGTAGACAGTGGAATCTGGGTCCTTGCTCTATGATGAGTCGCATCAGGAACTACTGATAGCTGTGTGTGGCAGCCATGTGAACAGCATTGCACAGAAGTTTGATGGACTGTGTTGCATGCAGGTTGTGTACCTGTGAAAGGAGAATCACATTTTTTTTTCTCTCTCTGCTGTGAAGTGTGTTACAAGTTGCTGTGTGTAAGACAGCAAGGATGGGGCAATCAAAACAGAAAAAGGAAGCAATCCTTGCTGAAGCAAGGGAAAGGGTTCTACGGCTAGAGGGTATTTTACCACATGCCCCAGCCACGCCAGAGAATTTGTCCAAGTGTGCAATCTCTGTGACCTGGGGTAAATTAATCCATGTCATCCCCAGTTAAAAGGGAAATGAAAGAGGTTACCCCTGGCAACAGGAATCCAGGTGGACAACAGTGTGTGAAAAAGAGGAATATGGTCATCTGTGGAAATAGCGTCCAGGCCAACAGGGATGTCGGGGATCCAAGGAGTCTGTCTGCTGATGGTCATGACCAGTGGTATCCCGTGGCAACAGAGAGCCAGTCATTAAGGAGATTCCAAGAAAGTAAAGTTCAGCTTCCAGTACCGTGCTTGGAATGTGGTCAAGTGGGACATGGAATTTTTACTTGGCCAAGGTTCTGGAACAATGCTGAGGAGTCTAGAAAGGCTGCAGTGTCGTCCTGTGGCCACACAGAGGAAGTAGCTGGTATGGATGCAGCTGAGAGACAGCGCTCTCAAGTGAAGGGTATGATGCCAGCCACTGAAAATGGTAAGACTGTTTCAGTTTGTGGGACTGAACCTAGTGACATGGGAGTGTGTCCAGCAGGGAGATCCGCAGTGCAAATGGACATAGATTTGCTGCAGTGTGCTACCCGGAGCAATGGGGAGGCACATGGTGAAGCCCAGCTGACAACAAGGTTAAAGACTCAAATGGACATGGGGACTATGCATGTGCCTGCTATAATACAGCAGAGTGCTGGAGAGGTTAAACTAGGGGTGACCAAAACTGTTCTTGTGCCATGTTCCCTAGTGAAAGGTGCTGCAGAGTTGCCCAGGGAAACTTCAGAGGAGCTTGCAGTGACGGAGCAGAGAGTTTCCCAGGTCAGCTATGGAGCTGCCCAAGGAGGAAAGAGTTCCTCTTTAAAGATAGAGGGTGCTGTGAGGAGAGGCTCACAGGCTGTGGTGGGTAATAGACAATCCACAAAAGTAGCAGTTATGTCTACATGTAATGAAAATTCTGATGGTTATGCTGACAAATGTGTTACTGTTGGCAAATGTGATGGTATTGGTGATAATGACATTGAAAAATGTGTTCCCTTTAATGTCATGTCTGAAAATGTTGGAAATGATTGGAGTAGGATATCTACCGTGACAACCAGAAGCGCAGGATTGTTCATGGAAGTCTCATGGGGTCTCCATGTGTTGGAGCCAGAGGTTTTCCAGGATGGCTGTGGTGCTATTTTGGTGAAACAAAGGAAGACTGAGCCACACAGTGAGAGTGTGCGAGCGCAGCCCCACAACCCTAAGTGTAACCCAGTTGTCAAGGGGTTAATTCAGCCTGCAAATGCTGAAAGCGCAGAGCTGTGTGTGTCAGTAGCGCCCCCAGAGCAGGTAGGGCAAAAGCATGTATTACAGCCTGCCTTGTCAGATGATGTGTCAACCCAAGGGGATATGTATAGAAACGACACAGGTGATGTTTTGGCTAGTGAATCCCAGGTTCCTGTGGGGCCTTCTAGAGTAGGTGATAGAACCACAATAGACTGGGATAATTGGTTTGAGAATGCAATCGCAAAACTAAATAATGTGGTGGACATAACACCTGCTATGCCCAATGGAGGGATCGCAGATCGGCTGGTGGTCAAGGACACGTTTGTCCCTGCGAAGGTTAATGGCCTTCAGTCTGAAGGAACTGTTCAGGGTGCTGGCATAGCAGATGTGTTGTCCACAGCCCAACAGCTCAAGTGTCAAGGTGACAATGTGACTTGTAATGACCTGCAGAGGCTCATTGTTGAGTTGGAGGGGAAGAGGAGACATGTGGCTGACAGCGCTCCAGGGGAGAAACAGGCTGTGATGAGGGGTACCTCCAAGGAGTTGGAGGTCTCTTCAAATGTTTCAACCTCACAAGCTGCAGTGGATGAGCCCCTCCATGTCTTGGACAGGGGAAAAGTCCCTAGAAAGGTCTGGTATTTAGACATGGGATGTTTAGAGATGACAGAGACCTTACTTGAAATGCTGGAGTTGGTAAAAACGCACTAATTGTACACTTGGGTGTCTCCACCACAGTCGGACTAGGTGGTGCTGAGTAGTACCAATGGGTGGAGCCAAGTGGTACAGACTGTGCTGGGAAGCCTTGATCAAGAATTGTATTGGTGGGACCAATGCTTATTAGCAGTGTGGCAAATAGTCTTGAGGTGCGGCTGAGCAGTGGTCAATAGAGGGCATGGATACTGTCTCACCCGTTAAACCTCATGAGAAGGAAGGGCCCAAAATAGACGCAGCACTAGCAGAGATGCTTTCCATCACTCGGAAAGAGCTACAACTTAAAGTACCCGGAGACACTGTAAAGGAAAGTGCTAATGTTGGTTGCTGCAACAATGTAATGTGTACATCAGAAAGAAATATTTTGTGCTTGGATCAGTGTCATTTGTTAGATCAGTTACCCATGGAGTGTTGGACAACAGGTGAGGTGAAGCTGTGCTATGGACCCGTGGGGTGTAATCACTTGCCTGTGTTTTGTCCCTCCTCAGGTCTGGTTCTAACAAGTACTGAGATAGATGGCACTGATTGTATTCGACAGAGCGTCATTGAAATGTATGATCTGCTAATGTTTGGTGCTGTTAAAAGTAATATGGTTGCCGTGGGTAACCAGAAAGAGGTTTTTGAACCTGAAAGTACTGTGGTGAAAGATAAAACTGACTTCTGTAAGCTGAAAGGTAGGATCAGGGAAGGCAGAGTTCCCCCAAGAGAGGAGAGTATGCTCAGGAACCCCAAGAGAAGAGAGGGAAGGCAGAGTATACGAAATTATAGGACCCTGTTAGGATCCATGGCGGGACGTACCTGGAAGCAAACCCGAAAAAAGTGTTGGGCCTACGTGGCTGATGGCCAGCACAGAGGTGTCCCAACTGCTATGGTGGGTATGTGGCAGAGCAAGGATCGAAACAAGAGGGGGGGTATGTGGCAGAGCAAGGCTCTGTCCCTATGAAAATGGGGTTACAGTGGACACAGAGTCTGCATATCGGCTGAGTGCAGAGCTACAGAGCTTAAATTTGAAACAGAGAAAACTTCTCTGGCAGTTTCCTCCAGGTTTTGCTAGTTTCCTATGGGGCTCTGTAGTTTGGAGATCCTTCAGAGTCTTGGGTGGGACGGGATCTTCAACCCTGTGTCTGGGTCTTGTGGACAGCCAGCAGGGTGTGTGCCCAGGTGCAGACAGCCCATATAATGAATGGCTGGTGAGAGCAGAGAGGGGAGGAAGGTGGAGTGTGTGCAGCTTGTTACTGCTGCTGTATCAAGACAGACCTGTGTCTGGAAAGATGTCCGCCCTGTGTAGACACCAAGTCCACCCTTACCAGGGATGTCGTCTCAAAGGACTGGGAAGGTTGGGACAGCTACAAGGGCCTGTGAGACCAGAGAAGGGTCTGGGAGGCTGGGAGAGCCGAGGCGACTAGCAAGCCCAAGGGGGCTTAAGGAAGTCCTGAAGTCTGGGGGATAGTAAGCAAGCCCAGGGGTCTGGAGAGTTCTGTTGAGGCCAGGAGTAGGCCAGTTCAGCAGGGAACTGCAAGGCAAAGTACGCCTAGGAGCCAGGAGGCTTGGCATTTTCGGTTGTATGAATTTACTGGATTAGAACCCCTGTGTGGGAAATCTTTTCTTTTGTTCCTGTTAATAAAAATGGTCTGCCATGCCCTCAAACCTGATAACTGACTGCTGTAGACTTACTACGTGAAGATGCACCTACCACTGAGCTAAACACCCCAATATCCCAATATATATTTACATATACATGTCTTTTATATACACATGTATTAGTAGGTGATTTCTTATTGATATTTTTTCCATTCATCCAGTGTCGATTACGAGCTGACTATGCAGTATTTAGTCCGGCCTTTGTGTTATTAACAATTGCACAGCGACTATCACGTGACCAAGTTGCCTCTGATATGTTTTGAATCTGTTGGAGACGGCAGTGGATGCGCAGCATGTTGTTCAATAGCTGTGCAGGAACATTGATGGCTAATTGGCTGTGACACCTGTCATTCTACATAAATAATGGACTTTACGTCAGTAAATCAGGCCCTCAGACGAAGTCAGGAAGTGACGAAATGCGTCAGACGTGATCTACGACATCAACCGGAAGTGATGTGTGCGCTCCACAGGCCGAGGAACCAGGAAGTGTATCGCTGCTGTACACAGCGGTCGCTTTCCTCATCTTTCCGGCGACCAAGGAAATACACAGGCACACTGCACTTTACTTTTGCTTCATTTTAACTTGTATTTGGTACGCATAACTTGTAAGGGGGGTTTTGGATTTAATAAAACTTTTAAGCAGTACTACACTGTGGATAATTTATTCCCTTCACATGGTTTTACTGGAGCCCTATACACCGTGACTGACATCTGGTGGAAGTTTTAGCTGGAGCAGTGGAGAAGTGTCAGAAAGCATGAACCAGACCGAGACAGAAGTACAGTAAAATCACACTTGTTTATTTACCTTTTTATTTTTATTAATAGAGTAAGCATAATCAAAGCATAGCCAGAGTCCAGTAACCGGATCGGGTAATTAGCCAAGCCAGATTTCAGTAACCAGATCGGGTAATCAGCCAGGCCAGAAGTCAGGGATCCAAGTAGAGGAACAGCAAGCAGGATAAGGAGCCAGAAGGGATGTCAGCAAAGCCAGTCTTAAAACAGGAACGCAGGAGATGGTTTCTTGTGATGTAACCAAGGCGAAGGCAGGAATTAAGTGAGCTGGAGATCTTTAAGTAGGTGGGACTGACGAGCAGATCCACAACAGCTGGTTAACTGTGGAGAGAGGTGAGAGCTGGCAATTAGCCAACAGCTGAGCGGCCAGCTCAGAGAAGGAAGGGCTGAGCCAGCCCTGACAGTACCCCCATCCTAAACGACCCCTCCCCCTCGGAGGACCACCGGGCTTGAGGAGAAATTGTCTATGGAAATCACGAAGGAAGGCAGGAGCATGTACGTCCGAAGATGAGACCCATGAGCGTTCCACTGGACCGTACCCCTTCCAATGCACCAGGTACTGTATGCGCCCACGGGAGTCAACAATGGATTGTACCTCATACTCCTCCATGGTTCTCAACCTGTATAGTGTGAAGACGTGGCACCGAGATGGTAAAGTGGTTGCATACCAACGGTTTCAATAAGGAGACATGAAACACATTTGAGATGCACATACTAGGAGGAAGGTCCAACGTGTAAGCCACTGGATTAATCCTGTGAAGGATACGGAAAGGCCCAATAAACCCAGGTGCGAACTTCAATGAGGGAACACAAAGTTGGAAGTTGCGAGATGACAGCCAGACTCTGTCCCCAACCGGTTAGGAAGGTCGCAGCCAGTCATCTGCGGTCAGCATGGAGTCTGTTGTGGTCAGTGGATCCGCGCTACAGGCTATGTTTGCAACTGCAGCCCCCCTATGTAGGCAGGGGACACCAACGTGTACCCTCAAAAAATAGATATAAAAGTATATATAGGGAGTGGCGCTGTGCATAAAGGAATAATAAGCGTGTAATGATTGTCTAATAAATATGATGATAGTGTCTATAAGACATAGTATAGAGGATGGCAAAAACGGTAAAGATATGGATCCAATAATATATATCCCACATGGGAATCAATAGGTGCTGATAAAAGAAGTATGGATACAAGTAGGTGTTCAGTACAACCTTAATCCCATAAACAAATTAAAAACTAGTGATCTCTAGTGGTGTAATATAATGTGCATGACAAGTGCCAAAATATCAAGTGCAATCTAATTGAGTATTCCAGCACCTGCTTGAATGAACTACAAGTGATGTGTGAAGGAGGGGGTATCCACAACCCTCTGTGGTGCAGTTCTAAGAAATAAAAATAGATATAAAAAAGTATGTGAAAAAAAAAAAAAAAAAAATATATATATATATATATATATATATATATATATATATATATATATATATATATGTATATGTATGAGGTGTAGGTAAAAGTGGTATTTAAAAAATGAGATGTGGAAATAAAAACTGGTGGTTAATAAATTAATATATAATGTGACTCTGGTAAACTGATAATACCACAATTAATAACAGCACTGAGTCTCATGTGAAATGACACAAATAAGAGTAAATTCCATGTGAAATAACAAAGAGTTCATGTATTGTCTTCCACCCGATGTACTGCACCCAGATATAAGGCGTTGAGAGGACCAAGATGGCAGCGCCTCCGATGACGTCCGTGTGACGAAACGTGTAAGACGGGACTATCTTGGTACGCACAACGTCACTTCCTGTCTTTGTGGTTTCTGCTAGCTGACCGGTGGAACGCAAGCGGTAGTTGCGAACAACGCTGCGTCCCGGGTCAGCAAGGGGATCTAGAGAGCTTGTACGCTCCCTCCTCGCTTTTTAAACTCATTCCTTGGAATTAACTCCGCTTTGCTGGACTGTATGCTTTTAATAAATAAATGGTTTAAAAAGGAGTTACGCTATGTGGACAAAATTTCTTTATTCCATATAACATCTTTGGAGCGGATGTCCGGTTGGAGATAGGATCGCAACAGGGGATCATCAACCTCCCTCATCTCCTTCCTGTGTTGGAGAGGCTGATCTGGATTGGGGAACTAGAGTCGGGAGAATATCACCATACAAGGACTCGATTGGCACCCGGATGTGATCGGTACCTGGAATAGAAACATCTTATGCTTATACCCCTGCAGGGGTATAGCGTTCCGGTGAATGGAATCACATCAGGGGGGATTGTGTCTTTAGAAAGTCTGGAAGAAGTCATCATATTTATTAGACAATCATTACACGCTTATTATTCCTTTATGCACAGCGCCACTCCCTATATATACTTTTATAGCATGGAGTCTGTACCTATCATTAGCATGATGGAAAGCCTCCTGGACTTGTGCCCAAGTGGAACGAAGACCACGGAGATGCTCCTCTAGCGCAGGAATACTCTGCAGAACAAACGAGTCAGGCAACATGGAAGGTTGGAAACCATAATTCGCCATAAACGGAGACATTCGGGAAGCAGAATTCAAGTCACTGTTGTGGGCAAACTCTGCCCATGGTAATAGGTCTGACCAGTTGTTGTGATGGTCAGAAATATAGCAACGTAGGAATTGCTCCAAGGACTGATTGGCTCCTTCTGCTGCCCCATTAGACTGCAGGTGATACGCAGAGGAGAAAGCAAGCTGAATACCCAACTGTGCACAAAAGGCTCACTAGAACCGGGACACAAACTGACTACTCCTGTCCTAGAATATCACCTGGAGTAGCCCATGTAAGCGAAAGATCTCCCGAGAAAAAATGGAAGCCAGTTCCTTAGAAGTGGGCAACTTCTCAAGTGGAATACAATGACACATCTTTGAGAACCGGTCAACCACCATAAGGATAACTCTGTTGCCTTGGGAGTTGGGCAATTACACAATGAAATCCATAGACAGGTGGGTCCAGGGCCTCTCTCCATTGGGTATGGGCTGTAGGAGGCCCACTGGAAGGCGTCGCAGAGTCTTACTCTGAGCACACACGGAACAGGCAGCCACAAAGGCAGCTACAGCAGCACATAGACTAGGTTACCATAATTGTTGGGAGATGGCCCAAACGAGTTGATTCTTTCCAGGGTGGCCAGCTGCCTTGGGAGAATGGTAAGTCTGGAGCACGGCAGTACAGAGACACTCTGGGACAAAGCAGCAGTCACAAGGTTTCTCAGGACGAGCATCAACCTGAGCAGCAAGAATTTTGTCACCCAAAGGAGAAGTAAGACTGGTGCGAACTGTAGCCAGAATACGATCAGGAGGAATCATAGGAACCGGAACCAACTCCAACTTGGAAGTGGAGGAAAATTGTCATGACAAGGCGTCAGCCCTTACATTCTTAGTACTGGGTAAGAATGAGACAATGTAATTGGAACTTGACAAGAAAAGAGCCCACCACGCCCTTCTGGGAGAGAGGCGTTTAGCCTCAGACAAGAATGTGAGATTCTTATGGTCAGTAAGAATGAGAACCGGCACAGTGGTACCTTCAAGGAGATGTCTCCATTCTTTCAGGGCTAAAATGATTGCCAACAGCTGTCTGTCACCAATCTCGTAATTGCACTCATCAGGTGACAATTTCTTGGAAAAGTAGCCACAAGGATGCATATCGCTCTCAGAGGTAGAACGTTGAGACAGAAGGACGCCAAAACCAATCTCAGAAGCATCAACCTCAAGAATAAAAGGTAACGTAGGATCAGGATGTGCCAACACAGGAGCAGAAACAAAGGCAGCCTTGAGACTAGGGATGGGCTTTATGTTCGGGTCGAACATGAGTTAGACTCGAACATTGGCTGTTCGCCCATTCGCTGAATAGCGAACAATTTGGGGTGTTCGCAACAAATTCGAAAGCCACGGAACACCCTTTAAAAGTCTATGGGAGAAATCAAAAGTGCTCATTTTAAAGGCTTATATGCAAGTTATTGTCATAAAAAGTGCTTGGGACCCGGGTCCTGCCCCAGGGGACATGAATAAATGCAAAAAAAGTTTTAAAAACGGCAGTTTTTTCGGGAGCCGTGATTTTAATAATGCTTAAAGTGGGGTTCCACCCAAAAAAACAAAAATACCTGAAAAATTCTAAAAACAAAAACAAAAAAACATTTGGATATATTTTTTTTTTACTTACCTATAAATGCCTGTTGCTAGGTGGTCCCTCGTAGTCTGCCTCTTCCTTTGCCTGGGCTGGTGACATCACTTCCCCCTCGGCACAGGAAGGGCTCGGCTCTGCTCCCTCCCTCCTGTCAATCATCTGGGACCCATTACAGGTCCCAGGTGATTGAGCGGCCAATCGCGGCACCGCTCGCGCTTGCGCAGTGGGTGCCAGGCTGTGAAGCCACAGCCCGGCGCCCACAGTTGAAATCCTGGCGCCGATGAGCTGAGGGGGGGGACGAGTGGGGCTTAGATCCCCCGCATCGCTGGACCCTGGGACAGGTAAGTGTCCAATTAAAAGTCAGCAGCTGCAGTATTTGTAGCTGCTGACTTTTATTTTTTTTTTTTAATAGACCCCCTGGGTGGAACTCCTCTTTAAAGTGAAACAATAAAAGTGAAATATTCCTTTAAATTTCGTACCTGGGGAGTGTCTATAGTATGCCTGTAAAGTGGCGCTTTTTTCCCGTGTTTAGAATAGTCCGAGAGCAGAATAACATTTCTAAAGGGAAAAAAAGTCATGAAGTAATAGCGGCTATAGTGAATTGTCTATGGGAGAAATCAAAAGTGCTAACTTTAAGGGTTAATATGCAAGTTATTGTCATAAAGTGTTCAGTCCAAGTGCAAAATGACATTTCTAAAAGGAAAAAAAGTAATTTAAAAGTACTAGCGCTAGCGCCGGCTATAATGAATTGTCGGTCCGGCAATACACATAAAAGTTCATTGATAAAAACGACATGGGATTTCCCCACAGGAGAACCCCGAACCAAAATTTAAAAAAGAAAAAGGTGTGGGGGTCCCCCCAAATTCCATACGAGGCCCTTCAGGTCTGGTTTGGATATTAAGAGCACCCCACGCCAAATTTTTTTGTATAAAAATGGCAGGGGGGCCCCCCTCCAAATCCATACCAGACCCTTGAGGTCTGGTGTGGATTTTAAGGGGAACCCCGCGACAAAATTTAAAAAAATGGAGTGGGTCCCCCCAAAAATCCATACCAGACCCTAATTCGTTATACCGTTTTATAAGAACTGTCACCTGAACAGAAGCGTCACACAGTGGAAGACTCCCACTGAGGCGGATCATGGGGAGGACGAAGCGGAGAAGAAGCCGGAGGAAGATGCCGGATGAGACGACCGGAGCAAGAAGCGGAGGAAGAAGCAGGGGAAGAAGAAGATGGAGGAAGAAGAGGACCAGAATAAAGAAGATGGAAGAAGAAGCGAGGAAAGAAGAAGACGTTAATAAAAGAATTGTCAAAAACCGTCTCTTGTCTTTTTTCACCTTTTTGACACTTTTTTTGTGAAATGGTAGGGGTACCCCATTACCAATTCACACGGGGGGTGGGATCTGGGGGTCCCCGTGTTAAAAGGGGCTTCCAGATTCTAATAAGCCATCCGCCCGCAGACCCCCACAACCATCGGGCAAGGGTTCTGGGGATGAGGCCCTTCTCCCCATCAACATGGGGACAAGGTGCTTTGGGGGGCCGTTACCCCAAAGCACCCTCCCAATGTTGAGGGCATGTGGCCTAGTATGGTTCAGGAGAAGGGGGGACCCCACGCCATTTTTTTTATTTTGGCGCGGGGTTCCCCTTAAAATCCATACCAGACCTGAAGGGCCTGGTATAGAATTTGGGGGGACCCCATGCCTTTTTCTTTTTAAAAACTTGGTTCGGGGTTCCCCTTTGTGGAAATCCCATGCCGTTTTTATCAATGAACTTTTATGTGTATTGCCAGGCCGACAATTCATTAAAGCCGGCGCTAGCGATAGTAGTTTTAAATGACTTTTTTTCCTTTAGAAATGTCATTTTGCACTCGGACTGTTCTAAACACGGGAAACATGCGCCCCTTTACAGGCATACTATAGACACCCCCCATGTACGAAATTTAAAGGAATATTACACTTTTATTGTTTCACTTTAAGCATTATTAAAATCACTGCTCCCGAAAAAACGGCCGTTTTTAAAACTTTTTTTTGCATTGATACATGTCCCCAGGGGCAGGACCCAGGTCCCCAAACCCTTTTTACGACAATAACTTGCATATAAGCCTTAAAATTATCACTTTTGATTTCTCCCATAAACAATTCACTATAGCCGCTATTACTTCATGACTTTTTTCCCTTTTAGAAATGTCATTTTGCTCTCGGACTATTCTAAACACGGCAAAAAAAGCGCCACTTTACAGGCATACTATAGACACCCCCCAAGTACGAAATTTAAAGGAATATTTCACTTTTATTGTTTCACTTTAAGCTTTATTGAAATCACTGCTCCTGAAAAAACGGCCGTTTTTAAAACTTTTTTTTGCATTGATACATGTCCCCTGGGGCAGGACCCGGGTCCCCAAACACTTTTTATGACAATAACTTGCATATAAGCCTTTAAAATTAGCACTTTTGATTTTTCATGTTCGTGTCCCAAAGACTTTAACAGTGTTCGCGTGTTCGAACAAAGTTTTTGCCTGTTCGCATGTTCTGGATGCGAACCGAACGCGGGGGGGGTGTTTGGCCCATCCCTACTTAAGACTTTAAAAGGCCTTAATGGACTTCGGAAACAAACTCTGTGGTTTACTGTTCTTTCTGGTCATATCGGTCAGGGGCTTGACCAGAGACGAGAAGTTACGAATAAACTTCCGATAAAAGTTGGCAATACCCAGGAAACGCTGCAGAGGATGTAACCCCACGGTTCGAGGCCACTGTAGGACTGCCAAAAGTTTCTCTGGGTCCATCAAAAAAACAGCAGTGGAAATGACACAGGAATTTAACCTGTTCCCGATGGAACTCACACTTCTCCAGTTTACAATAGAGATTGTTCTCTCCTAATTTCTGAAGCACACGACAGACATCTGTGTGGTGGCTCTCCAGGGACTTGGAAAATATGAGGATATCATCGAAATAAACCACCACACATAACTGCAACAAATCTCGGAGGTCATCATTAATAAATTCCTGGAAAACTGCCGGGGTGTTACAAAGGCCAAAAGGCATTACGAGATACTCATAATGGCCTGTTCTGGTATTAAACGCAGTTTTCCACTCGTAGCCCTCCTTAATCCTCATGAGATTGTAAGCCCCTCTCAGATCAAGCTTAGTGAAAACCGTTGCTCCCTTGAGGCGGTCAAATAACTGTAATCAATGGGATCGGGTAGGCATTATTAATCGTGAAACGATTGAGACCCCTATAATCAATACAAGCTCTCAGTTCACCGCTCCTCTTCTTCACAAAGAAGAAACCAGCACCAGCAGGAGACAAGGATTTTCGGATGAAACCCAGAGAAAGTGCGTCAGCAACATACTCCTACTATCCTCCAAGACCGACAAAGGATAAACCCGGCCACGAGGGGGAGTGGCACCAGGTTGAAGGTCAATTGCGCAATCATATGGCTGGTGTGGAGACCAACTACCGGCTTGACCTTTGTCAAAGACATGGCTAAAATGACGGTACTCCTCTGGCAGGGAGGAGAGAGAAGAGGTACACATGTGGAATATGAAAAAAATATTATGTTAAGGCGCTCAGAGCTTTAGGATAGAACAGACAATGTCTCTGTAAAAACAAAAGTCCAATGATGATGGCAATGGCAGTAATATAGATGTTTCTTCAGTACTTAGGGCTACGACTTACAGATAGAAGCAATCTCTATGAAACACAAGCAGAAAAAAAAGGCGCCTCTAAGTGTAGAAGTTAAAACAGTTCAATGCCCCCAACGGGATTAAAAACACTTACAAAATCAGAAGGCAAGGAAAGCACATCATGACAGGTGGTTATTCAGCATTGGAAGGGTTCACAGCGGAAGGAGATCCCCAGGCCGTATGTGTGTGGTCACACCGATTCCAGTCAGAGTCAGCAGAGGAGTATCCAGGACGCTGAAGCCGCCGGCGGAAGTGACGCAGTCCGAGATTGGGAAGAGAGGACCCGGAGATGATGTCAGCACAGAGGGACAGCAACCAGCCTGGACCACAAACCGGATGTGGTCATAAGAAAGGGACGCGTTTTGGAACTCTATCTGGTTCCTTTATCAACCTATGAGTTGATAAAGGAACCAGATAGAGTTCCAAAACGCGTGTTTTTTAATCCCGCTGGGGACATTAAACTGTTTTAACTTCTACACTTAGAGGCGCCTTTTTTTTTTTTTTTTCTTTTTGCTTGCTTCTAAGAGGTACGCAGGACCTTGGCTACCTTCCGGAAGCATGTTTCACTGCATAGTGGAAACTTAGGAGAGGAAATCACTTGGAATTGGATTATCTCATGGTGAAGAGCCCCTACGGCCATGAACAACGCAACTGTCTCATGAGTCACATGGGCAGGCTGTAGAGGTCTCCCGTCAGGAGCCTTAATGGCAAGTGGAGTGTCACGCAGCTGCAGTGAAATCGAGTGCTTTGATACAAAGGCAGCATCAATGAACAGGCCTGCACAGAGACTGGCACAGCAGCAGGGACGGCCTGCAACTCAGATTGTACCGGAGCATCCACAGTGGGGGATTCCAGGTGAGCCTTGCGACTCAGGAGCGTTTGTAACGCCATGGCAAACTGATCCATGTGGTGATCCTGCTCATCCAATCTGGAAAAAATATTACCAACAAGTGGATTGGCTGTATCTTCTGAATTCATGGCCTTCGCCTACTGTCAGAAACCATGAACCAGACCGAGACAGAAGTACAGCTAAATCACACTTATTTATTAATAAAAATAAAAAGGTAAATAGAGTAAGCGTAGTCAAAGCATAACCAGAGTCCAGTAACCGGATCGGGTAGTCAGCCAAGACAGAGTTCAGTAACCAGTTCGGGTAATCAGCCAGGCCAGAAGTCAGGGATCCAAGTAGAGGAACAGCAAGCAGGATAAGAGCTGGTTCACACGGGGGCGACTTGTCAGGCGACCTAGCCGCCTGACAAGTCGCCTCCCGTTCTGTACAATGGAACCGTTCTAATCGGAGCGACGCAAGTCGCTCCGACTTAGAAAAAAGGTTCCTGTACTACTTTGGGGGCGACTTGCATAGACTTCTATACAGAAGTCGTCTTGCAAGTCGCCGTGGCAGTCGTGTGCAGGTCGCCTCGGTGAGGCGACCTGCAAGTCGTGCCGCTTCTAGTGTGAACCGGCTCTAAGGAGCCAGAAGGGATGTCAGCAAAGCCAGTCTTTAAACAGGAATGCAGGAGATGGTTTCTTGTGATGTGACCAAGGCGAAGGCAGGAATGAAGTGAACTGGAGATCTTTAAGTAGGCAGGACTGACGAGCAGAATCAACAACAGCTGGTCAACTGTGGAGAGAGATGAGCGCTGGCAATTAGCCGACAGCTGAGCGGCCAGCTCAGAGAAGAAAGGGCTGAGCCCAGCCCTGACAAGAAGCTTTTACAATTAAAGGCGCATTATTGCTGTATTTTTGGTGAGTGCACCCCCAAAGAGGAGATTTGACAAGAGCGCTGCTGCAATTTTTTAAAGGACTATATGGTTTACAGTTTTTTAGTACTGCATTTACATTTTATGTTGTACAATAGTCATCCCACCACAGGGGGGACTGTGGCTAAAATTTCATGCTGTAGACTTGCAACTTTGACTTGCCATGCAAATTTGCTACAAATTGGGAAAGCGTCAACTAGAACTTGTGCTTCACATGCTCTGCAAGTGTACAACTTGGCAGTGAAAATGTGCAGCAAATTAACAAGACTTACAATTCAACATTGCTACAAATTTGTGGCAAGTTCTTTGCTATCTGGGAGGAGATAATGCTAATGCACCTGGGGTGATTAGGGGGTGCCCTGAGACATCTGGCACACCCCCTGCGCACACCTATAATTTACTGATTATTTACCCGTACTACACCCTTATGCCCCGTACACACGGTCGGACTTTCCGATGGAAAATGTGCGATCGGAGCTTGTTGTCGGAAATTTCGTCCATGTGTGGGCTCCATCAGACACCTTCCATCGGATTTTCAGGCACACAAAGTTTGAGAGCAGGCTATAAAATTTTCCCACAACAAAATCCGATCGCGTCAATTCCAACCGTGTGTGGACAATCCCGACGCAAAAAGTGCCACGCATGCTCAGAAGAAATTCTGAGACGGAACAGCTCGGTCTGGTAAAATTAGCATTCGGAATGGATACAGCACTTTCGTCATGGTGCAATGTAAAACATGGTTTAATACAGCGCACTTTGTTCTTCTTTATAATGTGAGAAGAATGAAGTCGTTTTGATGCTCATATTCACACACACTTCTCACAAACTTCTTTCTTTATTATTTATTGTGATTCCCTCAATATATTTTGATTTCTC
The DNA here is from genome assembly GCA_037952925.1 of Lithobates clamitans. Classification (NCBI taxonomy): domain Eukaryota; kingdom Metazoa; phylum Chordata; class Amphibia; order Anura; family Ranidae; genus Lithobates; species Lithobates clamitans. The sequence continues at coordinate 111,766 of JBBGZY010002724.1, forward strand.
ACATCTGACAAAAAATATATATATTATTTTTTTTTGGGTTTGTATTTTTTTCAAGGCTGATCTTTGTTTTATTTTATTTTTAGTTTTACTCCATAATATTTTTGTGTGTGTTTTGTGTGTCAAGTTACCACAACACCATTATTATCTTGTATTATTTAATCTCAAGGAGATTGTTTGGTGTTGGTGTCTCTTGTTAATTTCACATTGTATTTTTGAAATGTACCTGCCTCCTCACAAACAAACTGTCCTTTAGGAAGGAAAACACACATAGGCAAGTATAATTGAAACAAAAATTCCTTTATTAAGGGCTCAGAACCAAACAAAGAGGGAGGCAACGCTGGAGAAACAGCAGAAATTGGCAAAGCCTGGGACCCCCAGGGCACACATCAAATATTTAACAGCAAAATTGGTGGCCTGAGGAGTCCTTATATAAGGGAGTGCAGTCTGGTCCAGAAGCCCCAGAGATCATGAAAGCAGCAGATGACATCTGTGTCCCCAGGCTGTGGTCATACAAGAGACTGCATCTTTTGCCAGACCAGACTGAACCCAGGTCATCACTCTCTGGTCTTCCTTCCACGCTTCCTTCCACGCTGTGGCTGTGGTGGTGGAGTTGTGGCAGGAGGAGGAGGAGGAGGAGGAGGAGGAGGAGGATGGTCCAACTCACTTAGGTGGGTATTGGGTGTGATTTCGCCCATCACCCCCTTAGTTAAGACTTTATAAAGAAGGTCCTCACACAGGAGGCATTGGCCCTCCTGCATGCCCTGCAGTTTGGTGACAGCCATGCAGGCAAAGGCCTCTTCAGGAGTGGGGGTGGCTCTGAGGGACGCCAAAGCCTCTTGTATGAGAATGAGTGCTGAATCCTGCACTTGACTCCCGTTCCTGGGTCTCTTGTTTGGAAGGCGGAGGGGAGGGACCTGCGATTCGGTCAGGCTCCTACTGGGTCCAGGCTTCTCCTGGCTGTCACTTAGCTCCGCCTCCTCCTGGCTGCCACCAACCTCCACCTCCTCCTGTGTGGCACATTCCATAGCCTCCTTCTGGCTGAGGTCTTCCTGTGTATAAAAAAGGGACATAGTTTTAGTTTTTTATCCATCAATCACACACAATTTTCACCTCATGACTGTTGCTATTTCAAAGTTAACAAATATAACAGACTATCATTCTGAGCCCAGCATTTTTCATTATTGTCCCAATTATTTTTGCCCACTACTGTCTATTGATATGTAAAACACTTCATTAAATCAGCAATTAGTGATCAATAATAACATCTAGTAAACATCATTTATTTATTGACCAGAAATCTGTAGAAGAATGCTATACCAGACTCCAGCTGGGCTCCTCCACTTCTTCCTGGCTGGAAGTCCCAGGTTGGACATCGGAAGCCTCAGCTGGGGTGGAAGGAAGCGTGGAAGGAAGAGTAGAGAGGGATTCCCTGACTTCAGTCTGGTCTGACAGAAATCGCAGTCTCTCGTAGTACCACAGCCTGGGGACATAAACGTCATCTGCTGCAGCTCCGGATCTCTGGGAATCTGTGACCTTCTTGCCCTCCCTTAGATAAGTGCTCCTCAGGCCACCAATTTTGGCTTTTAAATAGGGGATGGTTGCTGTGGGGACCACCGGCTTCACCAACTCCAGCAGTTTCTCCAGCGCTGCCTGCCTCTTCTGTTTATGATTATAATGCGGGTGTTTCACCTGCCACAGACAGGGCAGCTCCCTGTACTTGTCTATGAACAGGGCGAGGAAGTTGTGGTCATTGAACCCATCCATTTTCTCTGCAAGACACAGCACAAGACAAGCCCTAATGTCAGGTGAAACTCTCCTAATATAGTTAAAATATAGGCCTCAATCTAGAAGCAGTATAGGCGCAAGTTTAGATCTTACCTTCGTTATCATGATCAGCGCCTCCAATACTCCTTCCTCCGCTCACAGATCGTACATACTGCGCACGCATGTTACGCTTTATATACACTGCGCATGCGTGAAACTCAGCCCACCCCTGACGTTCTTTCTAGTCTATTCCCCGTCCCTTCTCGTTCGGCGCAGTGGGGAATAGCGCATGGTGGAGACACAGCAGGTGCGTGATAATTACAGCAACGAGGAGGAGGAAAGCCCGGAGCCAGAAATGTCCCGATCCAGAAGGAGACGATTTAAGGCCTCAAATATGTCCTTTGGGGAGATGTTGGAGATGGTCAACATCCTGAAGAGGGCCGACTATGACGGGAAGTATGGACCTTACCCCAACCCCAATGTCAGAAAGGCCAAGATCATGGGAAAAGTAGTCAAGAGTCTGCACCGGAATTTCGGGGTACGATGATCGAAAGATCAGCTCAGGAAGCGGTGGTTGGACCTGAAATTAAGAGAGCATGACCAGTACAGAAGGATCAGGAGAGTGCTGCAAAAAAGTAAGTAGTTGTGCTGTGTTCCTATTCTTTATTTTTATTACGTTCGTGCTGCTCCATGTGTTTTTCTTAACTGTTGTACAGTTTAAAATGGCAACTTTCATGTTCATGGGCACATTATTCGTTCGTATGAAACATTGTTCGTTCGGCCTAGAAAACACCATTTTTTTTGCCATATGCATTTGAATAGATTTTTTATGGCCTACTTCTCTTAAAATAATTTGGTTGTGTAGATGGGTTTGTAACTAGAATGAAATGCAAACTATATTCTGTGTAAGGAGAGGACACTCAGCAGCAGTTTTCACATCTAGACGCTGGAGCACTATAGTGTGGGACACCAGAACACCCTTTTTATTAGGGGGCCCACACAGGTGCTCCAGTGTATACTAAAGGGGGGTCTCCATCTGTGAAGCTTGTAAAAAACAGGTAAGTATTCAAGCTTTACAAAGGACAAAAATATTTCTTCATCTTGGAACTCTGCCAAAACAGACAATTGTACCCCACTTCCAAACAATGTTTCATATTCCTATTTATGTCATTAAATATCTGTGTGCTAAGTATACCTATTTTTTTTACATAGGGGAGAAAAGACTCGGAGGACAACCCTCATCTGAGGAGACCACAGACCCCCCACCTCTGGAAGAAGGTGAAATCCCCCAAACACAACAGGAGGAGGAGGAGGAAGGAGATGTGGTGGAAATTGTCACCACAACAGGTGAGTGTCTGCGACCACAGGCTCAGGTAAGAGATGGATGCCGGCATATTTATAATACATGGTGTGTTTTTGTTTCTATCTTCTTAGGTGATCGTGATGTTGTGGATCCAGGTCATTTCACCTCTGAAAGAGCACAGATCCTGATCGGAGAGATCATGGGGTGTAATAGGGACTTGGAAAACATCCATAAAAACATCAATGATGTTCAACATAAAATGAAGAACATCATTGATGTTTTAGGGAGAGTTTAAAACCCCTCGAAATCCTTTTACTTTTTTGCGCTTTTTGGGCTCTAAAATTTTCTAACATTTTTTGACAGATTCGAGAAAAGCCAAATTTTGAAGAGGCACACAGTGTGTCAACATGTGCTATCTGCCAATAACAATAACAATTTTTGGGGTCACATTACTAAAAGTAGAAATGTCCATTTAAGACAAAACAGGCATGTTTAAAACCAACAAGAAAGACACAAATCTGGAACTTACAAAGTTCAACTTGTAAAGAAATTGAAGGCAATATCAGACATGAGTATTTATAAACTGTGTTTGATATTGCGTTCAGATGGGCTGAAGTCACCCCTGGAAAAGCCAAATTTTGAAGATGCACACAAATTGGCGAATGTCAACATGTGCTAGCTGCCAGCACGGGAGATCAATGGATGCGTTTTGGGGGTGCAACCCCTTCCTCAATAATAAAGTAGCTGGGAGGAACGGGTTGCACCCCCAAAACACATCCCTTGATCACCCGTCATGGCAGCTAGCACATGTTGACATTCGCCAATTTGTGTGCATCTTCAAAATTTGGCTTTTCCAGGGGTGACTTCAGCCCATCTGAACGCAATATCAAACACAGTTTATAAATACTCATGTCTGATATTGCCTTCAATTTCTTTACAAGTTGAACTTTGTAAGTTCCAGATTTGTGTCTTTCTTGTTGGTTTTAAACATGCCTGTTTTATCTTAAATGGACATTTCTACTTTTAGTAATGTGACCCCAAAAATTGTTATACAACAAACATGTTAGTTTGTTTTAAAAACCTTTTACAAATGCACATGTGATTGTGCTGATATTAAAAAGATTGATACTCAAGAATGTATGGATTATTGTTTCAACGCTCCAAAAATTTTGGGCTCAAATTGGTGTTTTCGGTGACAATGGGGGTTATTTCCGAAGGGAAAATCCACTTTGCATTACAAGTGCAGTTTCAGTGCAGTTTCAAGTGCACTTGTAGTGCAAAGTGTCTTTGCTTTTAGTAAATAACACCCAACAGTGCTTTGTAATGTTACCCAATCACGCCGATTTCAGGACTCACCACATTTCTGTCAGGGTCACTTAAAAGAAACACAAGCAGTAAATGTCACCAAAGATTTTAGAAATTCAAATGATTTTCTTATTTAAAAAATGTTTCAGACATTGTCTGGCATATTGATGCCCCCCCCCCACCTGCAAAATAATCAAGGTATCTTAGATGGACCTCACGGGCACTTGGGGGGGCAAGCCAGGATGGCCACTTTCAAGCGCCATCAGGGTTGGTTCATTAGGAATTCCGGCCTCAGGCCCAACTGAGCCAGCATAGTTGGCAGAATTTTGCCTTAAAAAGTTGTGTAGAACACAGCACGCCAGGATGATATGATTCAGTTTATACTCCGCCATGTGTATGGGTGTAAGAAATAGGCTGAACCGGCTGGCCATTAATCCAAATGTGTTCTCCACCACTCTTCTGGCTCTGGCCAGCCGGTAATTAAAAACCCTCTGGTCCGGGGTGAGGGTTCTCATAGGGAATGGCCGCATAAGATGGTCCCCCAGTGCAAATGCTTCATCAGCAACGAAGAAGAATGGGAGTCCTTCTGGAGGTGGCAAGTCCAATCTGCCATTTTGGAGACGCCTGTAGAACTCCGTCTGGGCGATGACTCCACCATCGGACATCCGGCCATTCTTCCCCACGTCCACATACAGGAACTCGTAAGTAGCCGACACCACTGCCAACATCACAATACTATTTAACCCCTTGTAGTTGTAATAGTATGACCCCGAGTTGAGTGGTGGGACAATGTGAACATGTTTCCCATCAATTGCCCCTCCGCAGTTAGGAAAGTCCCACCGCTGAGCAAAGTGGGAGGCCACAGTCTGCCATTCCTGTGGGTTGGAAGGAAACTGTGGAGTCAAACAAGAAAAATAAATTAATCATTTTGCACATAAACAGGGAAAGCAGATTAGACACAAACATTCTTGGCCAACATCAGTATAACATTTATTTTAGGGAGTTTGGAAAGACCAAGGTATAAGGTCCATCTATCAGATTCCCCCTCTCCCCCTTCTCATGGGCCATTTCTAACATTTTAGGGGGGAGCTCTTGGACAGGTAACCCTCTCCATTTCATTGAGAGATGAATGCCTAAATAATGTGTATTACTTTGGCCAGCCCCTCCTTATTTAAACTATTGACAGCCCACTGGACAGGTAAAAAGTGTCATAATACAAAGATATATAAATACACACTGTACACATTTTAGCACATTTGGACATTCTGCTATTACCTATCAAGATAATAATAGGATACAAAAACTTTAAACAGTACCATTTGAAAGTATACAGGCAGGCCCTTGCACCACATGCTTTGGGGAATTCATACATCTGACCACAAAAGAGATGGGTATAGTGTGTATAGGTTTGGCAAAGTCAGCAGATAGATTATTGAGGATAGATAGAGATAGAGAATTGGGATCAGCTGACTTAGCAGTTGGGGGAGGGAGGGTTCCAAATGATTTGGGGACACCAAAAAAAAAGCCTCTGGCACTCTGCCTGAATTTAAAGCACAAATCACAATTTTAAACATTTTATGGGGTTTTTAGGGTAAAGCACTACTATGGAGCTGATAAAATACATTGTTAAGTGACTACATGAGGTGAATATAGGGCCAGGAGAGCATGCTGGGGAGGTAAGTGAAGGCAAATATGTACGAAGGACAAAAAAAATAATTACATAAAAATCCAGCATGCATGAGGACAAAGGGGACATTCACAGCATATTACAATCATGGTAATTAGGGAATGAGGAAAGAAATACAATACATTAGCAAACATTCTATACAATAAAATGTGATGTTAAAGGATAAAAATCTTACCTTCATATACTCCTTCTGTAGGACCTGGATGATGGCAGAACAGGTCTCTGGGATAATGATCCCCAGAGCCTGGGGGTAGATGCCTGTTGAGAACTTCAAGTCCTGCAGGTTTCTCCCCGTCGCCAAGAACCGCAGGGTGGTGACTAGCCTCTGCTCCGGAGTGATGGCTTGCCTCATGCAGGTATCCCGCCTGCTAATATAGGGGGTCAGCAAAGCCAACAAACGGGGAAATACGGGGTCCGTCATCTGGAGAAAGTTCCTGAAATCATCAGGATTATTCTCACGGATCTCACGGAGCAAAGGCATATGACAGAACTGGTCACGCTGAAGCAACCAATTCTTGGTCCATGAACTCCTCCCCACCCTGTTCATGGACTGGACTTGTGTCAAGGTCAGGACCCCAACACCAAGCCCCCGCACAGCACGAACTCTACGAGGAGTACGTATACGCAACATGGCTAGAAAACGGTCAGCTGCTCAGAACGAAGTAACAGAACGCACTGAAGAGCAGCAAGGCCTGTGAAGAGCGACCTGAAAAACAGTAACGAACAAAAATACAATGACTAAGTCACGCGGAACTTGCTGCATGCACTGAAGAGCAGATACAAACCCACAAGCACAAACTGAACAGCAGAAAATGATCTGAAAACCACGAGTCTGAAAGCGCGAATCGTCTCTCACCAAACTTTTACTAACATGAGATTAGCAAAAGGAGCCCAAAGGGTGCCGCGCTTGGTTCTGAACTGGCCTTTTCTAGTCTCGTTGTACGTGGTGTACGTCACCGCGTTCTTGGCGAGCGGAAATTCCGACAACTTTGTGCGACCGTGGGTATGCAAGACAAGTTTGAGCCAACATCCGTCGGAAAAAATCCATGGATTTTGTTGTCGGAATGTCCGATCAATGTCCGATCGTGTGTACGGGGCATTAATCCAACACTATCAAAAATGCTGTATAAGATACCGTATATCTAGAACAATATAAATACAAAGATAGAGCACTCAGTATACAAGAAACGTCTGCTAATAGAGTATAATAATCTGAGCAATTAGCCAGTTACCAACCGGCCCATAGCCAAATGACGGCTGCAGGGCAGTTGGATAAGTCTGGGAGGACGTACTATGACGTGATCCCAGAAAGCCGCTCCCGTGCGCCCCCCGATCGCGCCCGTTTACCATGTGATCGCTTCGTCATATCATGACGCCGGTTCCTCTCTCCCCTCTCTGTACCGATCAGTACAGAGGGGGAGGGATCGGATGGCAGTAGCGCTGTGGGCTGGATGTGTAGTGCCCATAGCGCTGCTCTGTGACGTGTATTCACAGCCATGGATCCATCCATCCATGCTCAGCCATCCCTCCATGCTCAGCATTACCCTGCACTACTCTGCAAAACTCTGCAATTCCCTGTGCAATACTCTGCAATTCCCTGTGCAATACTCTGCAATACTCTGCAATTCCCTGTGCAATACTCTGCAATTCCCTGTGCAATACTCTGCAATACTCTGCAATTCCCTGTGCAAAACTCTGCAATTCCCTGTGCAATACTCTGCAATAGCCTGCAATACTCTGCACTACTCTGCAATGCCTTGCAATACTCTGCAGTGCCCTGCAATGCTCTGCAATACCTTGAAATACCCTGCAATACTCTGCAATACCCTACAATACCCCGCAATATTCTGCAATACCCCGCAATACTCTGCAATACCCTGCAATACCCCGCAATACCCTGCAATACTATGCAATACCCCGCAATAATCTGCCATACCCAGCCACACTCTGCCATACCCAGCCATACCCTGCCATACTCAGCCATGCTCAGCCATACTCTGCCATACTCTGCCATACTCTGCTATACTCTGTCATACTCGGCTGTACTCGGCCTCTGTATGTGGCTAGGCTGTGGAAGTCTCACACATGTGGTATCGCCGTACTCAGGAGGAGTAGGAGAATCTATTTTGGGGTATCATTTTTGGTATGTACATGTTATGTGTTAGAAATATTGTATAAATGGAGAACTTTGTGTTAAAAAAAAAAAAGTGTTTTAACCACTTCCCGCCCGCCGGCCGTCATACGACCTCCTTGACTTTGTGCAGGGATATCCGAATGACGGGTGCAGCTACAGGCATCATTCAGACATCAGCTTTTTTAGCCGGCGATTGAAACAGCCCCCGGAAGGAATGGAGAATAAGCCCGCACTGGTTTGAAGTAATTAGAAAGGAGGATGGGGTTCTCCCATCTCTGAGGGAGTTTGTAGGCTGCAATCAGGGAACAGTGTCACCCACTGTGCTATGGGACACTCTTAAGGCTTTTCTTAGGGGGGTCTTAATACAGCAGATGGCCAAATTTAATAAAGAGGCTAGGAGGGAGGAAGAGAACTCGCTAAGGGAAGCACTAGAGGCTGAAAATAACTTCATTAGAAATCCAACGCCAGAGAAGGAAAAGGTATGGCAAGAGAAACAACAAGCGTATAAGCTGGTTATCATGCAGAAGGCAGAGACTAGGCGGTTTCTCCAGCGACAGGTATCCCTGGTGGAGGGGGAGAGGGTGGGAAGAGTGTTGGCACAGTTGGTGAAATCCAATACGACTCCATCAACGGTCCTTGCTATCAGAGCACAGAGTGGAGATATACTTTCAAGCTCCCCAAAAATAGTGCAAACCTTTTAGGGATTACTATAAAAAGCTGTACACCTCTCAGAAAAAAGGTAAGGAAGCCGTGATGGAGGACTTCCTGGGGAAGTTGTCGATCCCGGTCTTATCACAAGAGGAAAGGGACTTATTAGAATCCCCAATAACAATCGCAGAATTACAACAAGAAATTGGGAGTATGGCGTGCCTTAAGTCGCCAGGTCCCGATGGATTACCAGTCGAGGCCTATAGGCACTATGGGGAGGTGTTAATCCCTGAACTGCTGAAGGCATTGGGAGACGCATTTGAGGGGGGCCGACTGCCTGCATCAATGTTAGAGGCAACAATTATAGTGCTACAGAAAGAGGGGAAAGATCCCCTAGATGTGGCTGCTTATATGCCAATCTCCCTATTATGTACAGATGCTAAAATCCTGGCCAAGGTCCTGGCTGCCAGATTGAATAGTTATTCATAAATTAATACACGAGGACCAGGCGGGCTTTATGGCCAATAGATCCACAAGTTTTAACGTCAGGAGGGCCTTCTTGAACCTACAGTCTCCTATGGAGAATGAGGGTTCAAGAGCCTTATTGACCCTAGACGTCTCCAGGGCTTTCGATAGTGTGGAATGGGGTTATATGTGGCGTGTGCTGGGGAAATTTGGTTTTGGTCCCTCCTTCATTGGATGGATTAAAATGCTTTATAACAGCCCTAAGGCAAGAGTAAAAATAAACAATGAGTTCTCGGATTGGTTCGAGCTGGAGAGGGGGACGAGACAGGGGTGTCCACTCTCCCCACTGCTTTTTGCATTGGCGATGGAACCCCTGGCTATCTCCATTAGAGCGAGCCATGAGTTAACAGGTTTCCAGAGGAGGTCGAGTGAAGAAAGAATTGCGCTATATGCGGATGACATCTTGTTATTCTTGGGAGATATTAGGAACTCAGTGCCGGGTGCAATGAGAATAGTGGAGGAATTTGGCAGCTTCTCCGGGCTGGAAATAAATTGGGAGAAATCCGAGTTCCTACCACTGGACCCCTTAGGTGTGCCAACAGTATACGGATTGCCTCAGGTGGCAATAGTGGAAGCATTGAAGTATTTGGGAATTGTCTTGACGAAGGACCCCAATCAATATATTAGTAAAAATCTTGTACCTCTTTTGTTAAAATTCAAACAAAAGATAAGCATATGGAGACGCCTCCCCTTGTCAGTAGCAGCATTATGTAGCTTAATAAAAATGATTTGGATGCCTCAACTGCTGTACGTCCTGCATAACTCCCCAGTCTGGATTTGTAAGAGCTGGTTTAAAAGAATTGAGGCTCTTTTCAGGGAACTGATATGGAAAGGGGGACAGGCCAGGATACGGCTTCACCTACTCCAGCTCCCTATTCGGGAGGGGGGGTTTGCTCTTCCCCACCCAGAGCATTGTTTTCTTGCAACTCAACTGCAGCAACTAATGGGGTGCGGGATCCCAGAGGGTGGTACTCCGAATGGTACGCTAATATTGACAAGTGCCCAGCATAATACGCTAATTGAGGCCCTGGAGGCGGACATGTTTTATCATGAATCCCCAACAATTAAATTGTTAACTAAGCTCTGGAAAACTGTTATGAAATTAATGAGACATGAGGGGCTTACAGACTATACCCCTATCTGGAATAATCGCAATTTACAGGAAATACTCAAAATTGGAAAAGCTAGAGGGTGGTAGACTTGCGGTATGAAAAGGTTAAGACAACTTTATTCAGGTAATACTCTAAAAAAATTCCCTGAGCTAGTTAGGGAATTTAAGATTCCACAGAGTTCTCTCTTTTTGTATGGCCAGATAGAACATGCCCTCAAAGCTCAATTTAGGGATCAGCCTCCGAGATGGGAGGAAATGCCCATTCTTCGAAATATACTTCAGGTAGTCCCCACTAAGGGGTTAATATCTAAGATCTATGACCAACTAAGTAACTCAGAGAACAGCGGGGGAGTACTCCAGAGGGTATAAGCTAAATGGGAAGAGAATTTGGGAGTATTGTCCCAGGAACAATGGAAGAGGATACTGGAGATGGGGTCTTTGGTGTCAGTGTCCCCCTCACAGAAGATTTCGCACTTGATGCTGCTTAACAGAGCTTATTATACTCCAAAACGGCTCTTTAGGTTCGGTAGAAGGCCCAACGATAGCTGTCCCAGGTGTCGGGAGTCTGGGGATCTTACTCACATGCTCTGGAGGTGCCCCAAGCTGTTCCGATACTGGGAGGGGGTGACTAGCAGCCTGGGAGATGTTTTTGGTACCTTAGAGAAAAGGGAGGCTGTGGTATGTATCTTGGGATATAGATGGGTAGAGGGGGAGAGGAGGAGTACCACACTGGCAATTTTGAGAGGCTTGTTTAAAGCTAGGAAAATGATAACGCTAAGGTGGCAATCAAAGGATCCCCCGACTGTGAAAGATTGGATAGTTACACTAAGTGATTCCCTGTGTAGGGAAAGATTGGAATACATTAAGAGAGGAAATCCCCAGGAATTTGATAGAATGCGGAGGCCGTGGGAGGAAAAGGTGGGGAAGGGCCTCAAGGGCCTCAAGGGCCTCAAGGGAAAGGTTGGAGAGTAGCAGAGCGGGCCATAGTCTCAGTACGACAAGTCCGGTAGGAATATGGAATTTTGGATTGCACTGGGTGAAATAGGGATGGTGGTGACATGCTATGTTGGGCAATAGTAGAAATCATGTAAATCCTGTGTTTGGGTAGGTTTCTGTATTAGGTGGTGTATGGGAAAGGAGGGGGGCGGGATTGGGGGGAGTGGAAGGGAAGGGGGTAAATATGCCCATTTAATGGTACACCATTGGCTTTATCAGTGGGTGTGGGGAGCCCGCTAGTCCAGCTCCTCCTATGTGGTTTTTTTTTTTTCTGTCTTCTCTTGTTTTCTTTTTATGCGTAGGGTAGTGTGTTATACTGTAAACCCGGGAATCGTGGTCAGTGAGAATCAGGGTCTGTGTACATTTGTGGGCTCAGGTCGAGATGTTTGGGTAGTTGAGAATTAGTAAGTAATTAGAAATTCTTTTTAGTAAGTTACTTAATAAAGCTTTATACAATGTCTGTTTTTATTTAATAATAAAACAAAGCAATTACCACAATGATGTGAATCTAAGAAGGCGATAATGAATGTTACGCTGATTCTGCCCGCTAGTGGTGTTCGCTGATGTGGTTAAAAAAAAAAAAAATGTTAAGTCCCATGTATCTTATGTCTGATTAATATAAAAAAAATCATATTGTAACAAAACGCAACACAGGGAATGGCCCCCACTTCTTCGACCAATCTTTTCAAGACTCGTGGGTCATATCCCCTGGCTTCAAATCTTTCAGTGAGAATTTTGGATTTTGTTAAGAAATTAATAGTCTCGGAACAATTCCTCTTCACTCTCATGATTTGTCCTTTCGGAATATTTTTAAGCCTTATGCCCTGTACACACGGTCAGATTTTCCAACGGAAAAAGTGCGATCGGATTGTGTTGTCAGAAATTCCGATCGGGTGTGGGCTCCATTGGACTTTTTCCATCGGAATTTCCGACGCACAAAGTTTGAGAGCAGGCTATAAAATTTTCTGACAACAAAATCCGATCGGTTAAATTCCAATCGTGTGTACACAAATCCGACGCACAAAGTGCCACGCATGCTCAAAATAAATTAAAAGACGAAAGCTATTGGCTACTGCCCCGTTTATAGTCCCGATGTATGTGTTTTATGTCACCGCGTTCAGAACGATCGGATTTTCTGACAACTTTGTGCGACCGTGTGTATGCAAGACAAGTTTGAGCCAACATCCGTCAGAAAAAATCCTAGGATTTTGTTGTCGGAATGTCCGATCAATGTCCGACCGTGTGTACAGGGCAATAGGGGATGATGGCCGCTGGAAGTAGGGAGATAGCTTTTTCTGTCAGTTTATCATTCTGCCGATACACATTTACATCTAGAAAATTAATTGCTTCCTTATGCCAATCAGAGGTTAACCTTATATTGTTATTGTTAATATTTAATTGCTGTAAGAAAAGATCCAAAGACTCAGAGGAACCAGCCCAAATAAAAAAAGAGATCATCAATAAAACGTTTGTAAAAAATCAATTCACCCTGGAGTGAATTATATCTATGTACCATTTCCTTTGTAAACCTGCTTTTCTAGGTATTGTTCTAAATTGAGTGTGTGAATATTTGTTATTTACTTATTTCATTTATTCAGTTTTCATTTTGAGCCGACTATGAATGATATTTTTTTATAGTTTTGTTTTTATGTTACTATTAGCAGCCGTACGGTGATTATCATGTGACGAAGACGCCTCCGATATGTATTCTGCTGGTGGTGGCAGAGGATACGCTGCATGCTGTTTGATAGATGTGCGCTGGCATTGATGGCTGATTGGCTGTGATATTTTTGCAGTTTTACATAAGACCGGGCTCCATGTCAGTAGATCACACCCTCAGACGAAGTCAGGAAGTGACAAAACGCGTCAGTGGCATGATTTACGACATTGACCTGAAGTGACGTGTGCACTCCACGGGCCGAGTAACCGGGAATTGGATCGTTGGTGTATACAGCGGTTCCTCTCCTTTCATTACCGGCGACCGGGTGACTATATAGGCACATTGCACTTTATTATCGCTCCAAGATAACGTGAATTCTGTACGCATAACTTGCAAGGGGGGTTTTTGGTCTTAATAAAAACTTTATGCAGTATTACACTATGTGGATAATTTATTCCCTTCACATGTTTTACTGGAGCCCTATACAACGTAACTGGTATTTGGTGGAAGTTTTGGTTGGAGCGATGGAGAAGCTTTTATAACTAAAGACGCATTACTTTCTGGTGAGTGTACCCCCAAAGGGGAGAATCTCCTCACGTGGTGAAGTGTATGGTGGAAGGTGTTTTCAACATATCACAACACAAACTATAACAGATCTCCTTTGTTCCTACTGACTCATATGAACTGTATATGGAAGCTTGTCATTGGATTTTATTTGACAAGAGCGCTGCCACAATATTTTAACCACTTCCCGCCCGCCCTATAGCGGATTGACGTCCGGGAAGTGGTTCTGTTATCCTGACTGGGCGTCATATGACGTCCAGCAGGATAACATGCCACAGCGCGCCCCCGGGGGCGCGCATCGCGGCGATCGGTGGAGCGGTGTGTCAGTCTGACACACCGCTACACTGATCTTGGTAAAAAGCCTCCGGCGGAGGCTCTTTACCACGTGATCAGCCGTGTCCAATCACGGCTGATCACGCTGTCAATAGGAAGAGCCGTTGATCGGTTCTTCCTCACTCGCGTCTGACAGACGCGAGTAGAGGAGAGCCGATCGGCGGCTCTCCTGGCAGGGGGGGTCTGCGCTGATTGTTTATCAGCGCAGCCCCCCCGCAGATCACCACACTGGACCACCAGGGATCGCCACTAGGACCACCAGGGAAGGGGCAACATGTGGATGGCCAGGTATGTACCCCATGGCCATCCACATGTGCCCAGTGTGCCAAATCTGTGCCAATCAGTGCCCACAAATGGGCACTGATTGGCACTATTATGTTGCAGTGATGCCCAGCAATGCCACCCTTAGGGGCATCACTGCAAACAAGCAGGGTCACCAATGCCACCCATCAGTGTCCATTCGTGCCACCTGTCAGTGCCCATCCATGCCCATTAGTGCCCATCTATCAGTGCCCATCCATGCCCATCTGTGCCAACTATCAGTGCCACCCATAAGTAACCATCAATGCCACCTACGAGTGCCCATCCGTGCCACCTATGAGTGCCCATCAGTGCCGCATACCAGTGCCACCTATCAGTGCCCATCAGTGCCACCTATCAGTGCCCATCAGTGCCGCCTATCAGTGCCCGTCAGTGCCACCTCATCAGTGCCACCTCATTGGTGCCACCTCATCGGTGCCCATCAGTGCCGCCGTATCAGTGCCCGTCAGTGCAGCCATATCAGTGCCCGTCATTGAAGAAGAAAACGTACTCATTTACAAAAAGTTTTAACAGAAACAAAGAAAAACTTGTTTTTTTTCAAAATTTTCGGTCTTTTTTTATTTGTTGCGCAAAAAATAAAAACCGCAGAGGTGATCAAATACCACCAAAAGAAAGCTCTATTTGTGGGAACAAAATGATAAAAAATTTGTTTGGGTGCAGTGTAGCATGACCGCGCAATTGTCATTCAAATTGCGACAGCGCTGAAAGCTGAAAATTGGGTCGGGTGGGAAGGTGTCTAAGTGCCTGGTATTGAAGTGGTTAAAGGACTACATGTTTTAGAGTGTGCTTTTTAATATTGTTTTTCTCTATATCACAGTACATGTTGGCATTCATGGTTCCCTCAATGATCTGTAGCTCCCCAGTGCCGGCAGCACTCATACAGCCCCAGACCATGACACTCCCACCACCATGCTTGACTGTAGACAAGACACTCCTCACCTGATTGCCGCCACACACGCTTGTCACCATCTGAATCAAACGTTTATCTTGGTCTCATCAGACCGCAGGATATACATAGTTACATAGTTACATAGTAGGTGAGGTTGAAAAAAGACACAACTCCACCAAGTCCAACCTATGTGTGTGATTATGTGTCAGTATTACATTGTATATCGTATTGTATGTTGCTGTCATTCAAGTGCTTATCTAATAGTTTCTTGAAACTATCGATGCCCCCCGCTGAGACCACCGCCTGTGGAAGGGAATTCCACATCCTTGCCGCTTATACAGTAAAGAACCCTCTATGTAGTTTAAGGTTAAACCTATTTTTTCTTTTAATTTTAATGAGTGGCCACGAGTCTTGTTAAACTCCCTTTTGTGAAAAAGTTTTCTCCCTATTGTGGGGTCACCAGTCCGGTATTTGTATATTGTGGGGTCACCAGTCCGGTATTTATACAATGAAATCATATCCCCTCCCAAGCGTCTCTTCTCCAGAGAGAATAAGTTCAGAGCTCACAACCTTTCCTCATAACTAAGATCCTCCAGACCCTTTATTAGCTTTGTTGCCCTTCTTTGTACTCGCTCCATTTCCAGTACATCCTTCCTGAGGACTGGTGCCCAGAACTGGACAGCATACTCCAGGTGCGGCCGGACCAGAGTCTTGTAGAGCGGGAGAATTATCGTTTTATCTCTGGAGTTGATCCCCTTTTTAATGCCAATATTCTGTTTGCTTTGTTAGCAGCAGCTTGGCATTGCATGTCATTGCTGAGCCTATCATCTACTAGGACCCCTGGTCCTTCTCCATCCTAGATCCCCCCAGAGGTTCTCCCCCCAGTCTATAGATTGCATTCAGATTTGTGCCACCCAAATGCATTATTTTACATTTTTCTACATTGAACCTCATTTACCATGTAGTTGCCCCTCCCCCATTCATTTGTTCAGATCTTTTTGCAAGGTTTCCACATCCTGCGGAGAAGTTATTGCTCTGCTTAGCTTAGTATCATCAGCAAATACAGAGATTGAACTGTTTATCCCATCCTCCAGATCGTTTATGAACAAATTAAATAGGATTGGTCCCAGCACAGAACCCTGGGGGACCCCACTACCCACCCCTGACCATTCTGAGTACTCCCCATTTATCACCACCCTCTGAACTCGCCCTTGTAGCCAGTTTTTAATCCATGTACTCACCCTATGGTCCATGCCAACGCACCTTATTTTGTACAGTAAACGTTTATGGGGAACTGTGTTGCAAAATCCAGATGCACCACGTCTACGGGCCTTCCTTTATCTAGATGGCAACTCACCTCCTCATAGAAGGTTAATAGATTGGTTTGGCAAGAACGATTCTTCATGAATCCATGCTGATTACTGCTAATGATACCGTTTTCTTTACTAAAATCTTGTATATAGTCCCTTATCATCCCCTCCAAGAGCTTACATACTATTGATGTTAGGCTGACTGGTCTGTTAATCTCAGGGATGTATTTTGGGCCCTTTTTAAATATTGGTGCTACATTGGCTTTTCTCCAATCAGCTGGTACCATTCCAGTCAGTAGACTGTCAGGAAAAATTAGGAGCAATGGTCTGGCAATTACTTGACTGAGTTCCCTAAGTACCCTTGGGTGCAAGCCATCTGGTCCCGGTGATTTATTAATGTTAAGTTTTCCAAGTCTATCTCTAATTCTGTCCTCTGTTAACCATGGAGGTGCTTCCTGTGATGTGTCATGAGGATAAACACTGCAGTTTTGGTTACTGAAGCCCCAGATTCACTCGTGAAGACCGAGGAGAAGAATAAATTCAATAGCTTTGCCATCTCCCCATCCTTTGTAACCAGATGTCCTTCCTCATTCTTTATGGGGCCAATATGGTCTGTCCTCCCTTTTTTACTATTTTCATACTTAAAGAATTTATTGGGATTTTTTTCACTCTCCTCCACTATGTGTCTTTCATGTTCTATCTTAGCCGTCCTTATTGCACCCTTACATTTCTTATTGCATTCTTTATAAAGTCTGAATGCTGATGATGATCCCTCAACCTCCTTTTTTTTGGTAGGCCTTCTCCTTTGCTTTTATATGCATTTTTACATTGGAGTTAAGCCATCCAGGATTTTTGTTCGCACTTTTACATTTATTTCCAATTGGGATGCATTGGCTAATGCCCTTATTTAACCGCTTGCCGACTGTCGCCTGTACATTTACGTCGACACAATCGCTTGGACAGGCAAATGGGCGTACAGGTACGTCCCTTTAAATTTCCCACCATGCCATCGCGCGCGAGTTGGCGGCGGCACGCGCACGCCCGCCGCGAGCTCTGTGAGTGTGATCGCGTGTCTGCGGGGATACCCGCGATCGTCTCACGGAGAGGAAGAACGGGGAGATGCTGATGTAAACAAGCATTTCCCCGTTCTGCCTAGTGACAGGACACTGATCACAGCTCCCTGTAATCGGAAGCGGTGATCAGTGTCATGTCACACATAGCCCCTCCCCCACAGTTGGAATCACTCCCTAGGACACATTTAACCCCTACAGTGCCACCTAGTGTTAACCCACTTCACTGCCATTAACATTTACAAAGTAATCAATGCATTTTTAATCGCACTGATATAAATGTGAATGGTCCCAAAATAGCGCCAAAAGTGTCCGATGTGTCCGCCATAATGTCGCAGTCATGATAAAAATCGCTGATCACTGCCATTTCTAGTAAAAAAAAATATTAATAAAAATGCCATAAAACTATCCCCTATTTTGTAGATGCTATAACTTTTGCGCAAACCAATCAATAAACGCTTATTGCGTTTTTTTCCAAAAATATATAGAAGAATACGTATTGGCCTAAACTGAGGGAAAAAAAAAATTATATATTTTTTTGGGGATATTTATTATAGCAAAAAGTACAAAATAATGCGTTATTTTAAAAATTGTCGCTATTTTTTTGTTTATAGCGCAAAAAATAAAAACCGCAGAGGTGATCAAATACCACCAAAAGAAAGCTCTATTTGTGGGGAAAAAAAGGACATCAATTTTGTTTGGGAGCAACGTCGCGCAACTGTCAGTTAAAGCAACGCAGTGCCGAAAAGTGCTCTGGTCTTTGGCCAGCCAAATGGTCCGGGCTGAAGTGGTTAATATGCTCTTAAAGCAAACCCATCTCTCCTCCGTGTTCTTTGTTCCTAAGATTTTATCCCAATATATGCCTTTTAGCAAGGTTTGTAGTTTAGGGAAGTTGGCTCTTTTGAAATTCAGTGTCTTTGTATTCCCTTTATGTTTCCTATTTGTGTGATTTATACTGAAACTAATTGACCTGTGATCGCTGTTACCTAAATTGCCCCGTATTTCCACATCCGTGATCAGGTCTGTATTGTTGGTAATCAGTAGATCCAGTAATGTTTTATTTCTAGTTGGTGCGTCTACCATCTGACCCATAAAATTGTCCTGCAAGACATTAAGGAACTGGCGAGCCTTAAATGAATGCGCGGTTCCCTCCGCCCAGTCTATGTCTGGATAATTAAAATCCCCCATTATGATAACACTTCCCATCCTTGCTGCTAATCCAATTTGTGATAGGAGATCCGTCTCCACTTCCTCCTTCAGGTTAGGGGGCCTATAGCATACTCCCAGTATTATTTTCCCCTTAGCTCCCCCCCCCACCGTGTACTCTTCCCCCCCTTTTCCTATTCCTCCTTTTCTCTTTTTTAGCTTTATTTAACTTTAATCGGCATTCTTGACTTTATATATTGACAATACATTTCCACCTCTATTACTAAACATCATGTGATGACGTATAATACCACCCAGCATAGAATGACCATTCATTCCGGTCTCATCCCTTGTTTCATCCAATCAATCAATTTTTTAATTATTTAATACTTTCCTATTTTTTATTAATTTTATATTTTTTATTTTTCAATCTTTTTAATTTTTAATTTTCTATTTATTTTATATTTTCTTAAATTCATTTTCCACATTCTTTTCCATTCCCTTTTTGTTCCCCCTTCTTTCATTGCCAAACAATGCCCCCCCTTCTTCATTATTGAAAGGTTTTCTTTCTCAATATATATTTCTTCATATACATATCTGTTTTACACTACTAGACATCATGAGATGTCTGTCATTAGCATTCAGCAAAACGACCATAATCTCCGGTCCTATCCCCAATACATCCCATTTCCATTTATTATAATTTTTCTCCTACCCATCGTTATTATTTTTTATTATTTTCTATTATCTTATTCTCCTCTTTTTTTTATGGTCATTCAGTGTCACCCGTCACTTGTAAAATAGTCTTCCCGGTCAGATTATATTTTCTCTCTCTCCCTTTCGCCTCCCTCTGCCCCCATTCCCCGCCCCTCTCTTCCCTCATCACTCGTTCAGCCACTCCTTCTCTTTCCCCTTTCGTCTATCTCCCGCCCCATCCTCCTCCCATCATCTCCTTATATATTGTTCTCCAGCCCCCTGCCTATCAGCTTGAAGAAAGAGCTCAGCCGTCATGCCATTCACGGCTAGCCGGCTCAAGAAACGAGTTGCACATGGTGTGACGTCATCCACCCTCGCCTGGACCTACGCTTGCTTCCCAAGCCTCGCTCTGGTGTCTCCCTCCGCTGTCGGCCGTCATTACATCCAGCACTTGTGAACCAGATTGTCGATGCATCCATGGCAGAGAGAGATGACTTCACAGCCCCTCTTTTGATAGTCTTGGGACTTTTTAAACGCCTGATATTCTCATCTTAAATGTGAGTGCAAACTATGTTGTTGCCTTTTTAATTAAAATTTGTTTTTACAGTCTGCACCCAGAGGCGCTTCTGTCTTCCTTGTTTTCTACCCATAAGGATTCCACCTCCTCCCTAGCTCCCTCAGTGATGTCATCTCTCACATTCACTTGTACATTATTCTTGATATATAGGCATACCCCTCCCCCTTTTTTACCCTCTCTATCCTTGCGGTATAGGGTATACCCTTGAATGTTTGCCAGCCAATCATGAGAGCTGTTGAACCAGGTCTCTGAAATTCCCACAAAATCCAAATCCTCCTTGTACAACAGTATCTCTAGTTCACCCATCTTGTCCGCCATGCTCCTGGCATTGGTGAACATGCCACATAGTTTAGACCGGTCGCATATTGTCCTCGTATTCAGTGTTCCAAGACTGCAACTAGGACTACAGCTATGACTAAACACTATTGAGAGTGTGAAATGCGTCAATTATCTATCCTGTACCCTGCTGCTGTTTGAACTTTTGTTATTTTATACAATAAAGGTGTTTATATTGAAGTGCGGCTGTCCAGATTTTCCTTCCTCATGACTTGCTACTATACTTACCTCGGGTTTATGTGCTTTAGGCGACCTACCACTAATGCCCCCAATACTACCCTCTGGAATATGTTCTGCACTGACTATCTCTACCTCTGGACCCTCCCCCCGTCACCTAGTTTAAAAACCCCTTTAACTTTTCGGCCATCTTCACTCCCAGCAGATCTGCAGCCATTTAGGTGCAGTCTGTCCCTTCCATAGAACTGGTAACCGAATGAGAAGTCGCCCAGTTCTCCAGGAACCCAAACCCCTCCTTACTACACCAGCTCCTCAGCCACTTGTTTACTTCCTCTAATCTCCCTCTGCCTTTCTGGTTCCAGCAATCCATGTCCTTAGTCTGCTTGTCTTCAGCAAACTGTTTGCGGACTTTCTTGTACATCATCTTTAGAAGAGGCTTCCTTCTGGGATGAAACCCCGCGCAGACCAATTTGATGCAGTGTGCTGCGTATGGTCTGAGCACTGACAGGCTGACCCCCCACCGCTACAACCTCTGCAGCAATGCTGGCAGCACTCCTACGTCTATTTCCCAAAGACAACCTCTGGATATGACGCTGAGCACGTGACCTCAACTTCTTTGGTGGACCATGGCGAGGCCTGTTCTGAGGGGAACCTGTCCTGTTATACCGCTGTATGGTCTTGGCCACCGTGCTGCAGATCAGTTTCAGGGTCTTGGCAATTTTCTTATAGCCTAGGCCATCTTTATGTAGAGCAACTATTCTTTATTTCAGATTCTCAGAGAGTTCTCTGCCATGAGGTGCCATGTTGTACTCCCAGTGACCAGTATGAGAGAGTGAGAGCGATAACACCAAATTTAACACACCTGCTCCCCATTCACACCTGAGACCTTGTAACACTAACGGGTCACATGACACCGGGGAGGGAAAATGGCTAATTGGGCCCAATTTGGAGATTTTCACATAGGGGTGTACTGACTTTTGTTGCCAGCGGTTTAGACATTAATGGCTGTGTGTTGAGTTATTTTGAGGGGACAGCAAATTTACACTGTTATACAAGCTGTACACTCACTACTTTACATTGTAGACAAGTGTCATTTCTTCAGTGTTGTCACATGAAAAGATAGAAGAAAAGATTTACACAAATGTGACTGAGAGGTGTACTTACTTTTGTGAGATACTGTGTGTGTATATACACACACGGTATACATATCAACTTTATAATATATATATATCTATATCGTAAATGATGCCAGAATTGGGTCCTGAAAGGCCGGTATGTTTCCATGTTATTTGGGTTGTGGTCCCATTAAGGGGAATGATGTAAATGCAGTTTTGGAGTACTCAAGGGTTAACCAACCTGCACAGGAGACTTCAAAGAGAAGAATCGGCCTATATACACACACAGTATATATCTCCTTTATCACTAGGCACTGTTTGAATAAAGATCTCATGTTCATCTTTACAAATATGTTTTAGAAAGTCCCCAATTTCCATGGGGTGTACTTACTTTTTCACTGACAGTATGATCCCTATGGCCCCCTAGTGAGGTCAGAAGTTTACATGAAATATAACTGTCCATTCCTTACCTTTCTTTATAAATCTGATGTAGAGGAAACCCAATAAACCCAGAAATGACACGGCCAGCATTGCCACGAGCACAGCGGTGATAACGGCTCTGGAGTTATCTTCTCTCTCTGTAATGATAAAGGACATATAATGATCTGGGTGTAGAATACATATGAGGCACTTTGGTTTGTTTTTAGAGCAACACAGACAGTTCCTTTTACACAGCGGAGAACCTGGAGCCTCATATAGAGGAGGAGCTCTGTGTTTTATGGTGAAAGGATAAGAGACCCCGAATAATAAGTACCCTGTACAGTATGTCCGGGGGGAGGTGTGGGTTATCTCCAGTATTAGGAGTGCGGTACTATGGCCGTGTCCTCCTCCGGTGGATCTCCATGGAAGGTCGTACTGCCAGGATCTCACCTGCTGAGCTGTGATGGATGGGATATCTCTGTAGATAGTCAGCAGTGCGGTATAAAGGAGTTGGAATGGAAATTGTCTAATAACATAGATGTTGAAGTTGGTGTAATACAATGTCTGTATTTACTCCACTTCTTTTTCTCCCTGGAATAGTCACCATCCATGGATGATATTTGTCATTAATCTTCAGAGACTGAGATCCTCCTACAGAGCGGAGTGTTGGGATCTACATCCCAGTATCAGCTATAAGGGGTTGTAAAATAATATATATATTTTTAAATAACAAACATCTCTATACTTACCTTCTATGTGCAATAGAATTGCACAGAGTGGCCCTAAATCTCCTCTTCTCAGGTCCCCTGCTGGTCCTCCTGGCTCCTCCTCTCTGTCCGGTGCCCCTATGGGAAGCCACCTCCATTGACACAGACAGCGGGACTCGGCCCTGCCCCCTCGTGACTGGCTTTGATTGACAGCAGCAATAGCCAATGGTGCCCCAACAAAGCCAGAGAGACCCGGAAGTGAGGGGAGAGAAGAGCTGAAGACATGCACAGCGCTGGATCCAATGAGGGCTCAGGCAAGTATAAGGGGGAGGGGATTCTTTTTTTTAAAGTCAGCAGCTACAAATACTGCAACTGCTGACTTTTAAAATATGGAACCTTACCTGTCCGAGCACCCGCAATGTCCTCACCCAAAGCTGACCTGTCCCTCAGCTCCCGGGTGGAGGCACCGCCATCTTCAGAAAAGGAATCAGGAAGTGAAGCCTTGTGGCTTCACAGCCTTGTTCCCTACTGCGCATGCGCAAGTCGCGCTGCGTGTCCTGATTGGTCCCTGCTGTCTTTTGGGACCTGTGTATCTCCCAGAAGACAGAGGAGGGGATTGAGGAGGGGCTGGACATAACGTAGATCGCCGCAGATTCTGTGGCGACCTATCGCCAGAAGTGGGAGCAAATACCCTCAATTCCCCGCCTTTCCTGACCTTCATGCTCGGATAAGGGTCGGGTATGGATTTTGGGGGGGGGGCCCCCCACGCCATTTTTTTTTACATTTTGGCATGGGGTTCCCCCTCAAGATTCATACCAGACTCAAAGGGCCTGGTATGGTCAGATCAAAGTCTGATCCCGTTCATTTAAGTCAGACATGAAGTTGCAGAGCAAAGTCAGAGCAGAAGTCGTGTGACTTTTGTGTCGGATCAGTGTGAACACTGCCTCAAACCTGGAAGTGACAACAAGGAGAGGGGCGCCTCTGAGTATGTATCATAAAAACATTTTATTGAAACAATAATATCCACTCACATTAAAGCTAGAAGATTTGCATTCCGGTCTATTAGCTGGGCTAAAGAGATGCAGTGGGACTACAGGTAACAGCAGTTCCTGCAAGGCTGATTCCATGTCGAATCCAGAAGAGGAAGGATGGGATGGTGCAGCAGGGTGCAGTCTCTTACAGCTTACAGTCTAATACAAATCCTGCTATACTAGGAGCCTGATGGTATCCAGAGTGCAGAGATGAGTGTTCCAAACGGGGGGAGGTGGGACGCCAGAGCCGCCGGTCAGCCGCACTGCTGCTCTGCACTGGATGGTGAAGCCTCTGGGATAGAACATGGCCGGCCGTGTAAAGGACCAAAACGAGGCTTGGGGAGCAAGCACAGCGCGGCGCCCAGTGATGACGTCACACGTATGCGACGCGTTTCAGAACAAGCTGGCCATTGGTGAACGAATGGCCGCATTCCTTTTATAATCTTTAGAGTCAGTCTGTGCATGTGGTAGAAGATTTGAGCCACCTATCCCATATTTTGTTATATTTATCTGGACAGCCTCTATTAAGATACATAAATCTCTTATATGGTAGGGTAGCATTTACGTCCGCTTTCCACTCAGAAAAGCTCTGGGGAGTGGACCTCATCCAGTGATGGGCAATAGCCTTCCTAGCTGAGAAAAGTGTTTCGTGTAGAAACAGTTTTGTATACTTGTCAAGACTCGGATCCGGAAAAATGCCTAGTAGGCATCTCTTGGGGTCTAGGGACACAGGAGAGCCCATTTCGTCATGCAGGAAATCCACGATCTGCTTCCATAATCTCTGCAGCACAGGACACTGCCAGAGCAGATGGAAAAAGGTACCAGACACCTGCATACACATTGGGCAAGATGTGGGAACTTCAGGCTTAAAACGAGCAATTCTAATGCCCCGTACACACGGTCTGACATTGTTCGGACATTCCGACAACAAAATCCTAGGATTTTTTCCGACGGATGTTGGCTCAAACTTGTCTTGCATACACACGGTCACACAAAGTTGTCGGAAAATCCGATCGTTCTGAACGTGGTGACGTAAAACACGTACGTCGGGACTATAAACGGGACAGTGGCCAATAGCTTTCATCTCTTTATTTATTCTGAGCATGCGTGGCACTTTGTCCGTCGGATTTGTGTACACACGATCGGAAATTCCGACAACGGATTTTGTTTTCAGAAAATTTTATAGCCTGCTCTCAAACTTTGTGTGTCGGAAAATCCAATGGAAAATGTGTGATGGAGCCCACACACGATCGGAAAGTCCGACAACAAGGTCCTATCACACATTTTCCGTTGGAAAATCCGACCGTGTGTACAGGGCATTAGAGGGGTAAGGTACGTTCTGTGTAGAATATATATTTGTGAAAGTCTATCGGATAATTTGGGGGAGACCAGTTTACAGGCTTCCAGTGCTTCATCCCAGTCTTCATCTTCTAGCGGGCCCACATCCCTTTCCCATCTTGGTTTGAGGTTATATGTCAATACAGTAGCCGATGGAGTGAGGAACATATTGTAAAAGTCAGAGATTAATTTACGCGGGTCTGATCCCTTAATCACTGCTATGAGAACATTAGGAGTAGGCTGCAGAGGGGTCCGGGCAAATTGGGAGCGTGCTGCATGGTTCAATTGGAGAAATCTATAGTGCATAGATCTAGGAAGCTCATATTGGTTTTGGATGTCTTCAAAGGTTTTAACCTTCCCTTCAGATAGTATGTGATGTAAATAATATATTCCTCCCCTACTCCACACCCCTGTATTGTATTGTATTGATCCGTCAAAATTCAGGTAGTGATTTGTTATTCCATAGAGGGGTGTAGTCAGTAAATATGGGAATCTTAATTATCTTAGTGGAGATGTCCCATATGCTTCTAAAGTGGTAAAGAAGAGACCTACGGTCACCCTCAGATTCATTGCCCCCCCTCCCCACTGCGATTGCAGTGAGGGGATCCATAGTATGTTGGGCCCACTTCGGGCAGAGGAGTGTAAGAAACCGATTCCTGTCGGTTTTATCTATATGGTATAATTGGGACAATTGGGATGCAAGATAGTACAGATTGAAATCTGGGAGTGCCGTTCCACCTACGTCAGAAGGGTTCATTATTGCCTTCCAAGCCAATTTATGTCTATCTTTACCCCATACAAATGTTTTAAGTAGGGTCTCCATCAATTTAAAATATTTCAAGGGTATGTATATAGGCGTGTGCCAGAGCATGTACAGCACTTTAGGTAGTAGAATCATTTTTATGACGTTAATGCGTCCCCAGACCCCCAGCGGTAGCCGAGACCACACCTGGGTTTTGGATTTAATTAGAGTGAAGAGCGGTTCTATGTTCATAGATATGTAATCAGCTGGTGACCTGGAAACAGACACCCCCAGATATTTAATGGAGCTGACTCGTTGCAGTGGTAGGTGTTCTTGCAGTTTAGGGGCAGGGAAGCTATCTATGGGCAATATTTGAGATTTGTCCCAATTAATTTTGAGACCGGATAAGGATCCAAAGGGTTCTATAGTTTGCAGTGCTGTTTGTAGGGAGATGTCGGAGTCAGCTAAAAAAAGCAGCGCATCATCCGCATAAAGGCTAATTTTTTCTTTTAACGAACCCAGACGAAGCCCACGAATCATAGGGTTGCCTCTAATAGAAATTGCTAGGGGTTCGGCTGCCAGAGCATACAGCAATGGAGAGAGAGGGCAACCCTGTCTAGTGCCTCTGGTCAGATCAAAGGGCTGTGAGGTCCAACCATTAGCCACCACTCTACCTCTTGTGGCCTGGTACAGGAGTTGGACCCATTTAATGAAGTTTGGGCCAAACCCCCTAAGGCAGCCCCAAAGATATTGCCACCCTACAGAGTCAAATGCCTTGGCTGTGTCCAAGGCTACAATGGCTCGGGTTCCGACATCAGCATGCACTGCCTGCAGATTGATATAAAGCCTCCAAAGGTTGAATGAGGTGTTTCGTCCTGGCCTAAAACCAGCTTGATCAGCATGGATTAGGCTTAATATCACCTGGTTCAAACGGAGCGCAAGAATCTTAGCAAGAATCTTTACATCAACCTGCAGGAGAGATATAGGTCTGTACGATTCTGGAAGACCCGGATCCTTCCCTGGTTTTGGTATAAGAACAATGGTTGCCTCTCTCATAGATGGGGGCAGGGTAGAAGTTTTAAAGAGGTGGTTATATAGGGATAATAATTTAGGGGTGAGTTGTTCACTATATTGTGCGTAAAATTCTATGGGCAGCCCGTCAGAACCTGGAGCTTTAGATATGTGAAAGCTGGCGATTGGTTTAGCCACTTCATCGGACGTGAGGGGTCCCTCTAAAGCAGCAACCTGTGTGTCAGTCAACTTTGGAAAGTTAATTCCGGCCAGTAAATTTGCGAGTTGGTCAGTTGATCTAACCTTTTGGGAAGTGTATAATTGGGAAAAAAAATCTCTAAACCGGTCAGTACCTGCCTGTGGTTCTGTGATCTTATTTCCGTCTGGACCTGTAAGTGTAATAATAGTCCAGGGTTTGTCCTCTTTATGAACTAGATATGCCAATAGTTTACCTGCCTTTTCCCCGTGTTCAAACAGTTTCTGCTTAGCAAAGAACAATTTGCGTCTGGCTGCCTCATATTGGATCTGTTCTACCGCTCTGGTCTGTAAACGAAGTTGGTCAGCTCCAGCGGCCGAAGGATTGGATACATACAATCGCTCAGCGGCTGATAGGTCACTTAGAGCACTATCTAGAGTAGCAGCAGAGTCTGTTTTAAATCTATTGATTCGGGATGTTAATATCATACGGGCATGTAGTTTAAAGGATTCCCATACCATGTCAGGGGAAGTAGACCCAGCATTCTCTGCAAAATAATTAGTTCAAGAGTGCAAGAGTCCTTCATCCTCCGATAGTAGGGAGAGCCAGAAAGGTTTCAGCCGCCATAGGGGAGGAGGTTTATCAGTAGGGATGGAAAGGGTAATCCAATAAGGACTGTGGTCTGAAAGCAATCTGGGGGAGAACTCCGCCGCCATCAGTTTTGGAGCAAGAGTAGCTGTTATAAGTATAAGGTCAATGCGGGACATGGTATTATGAGATGCCGAAAAGCATGAGTAGGCTCTCGTATAGGGGAATTTGTGACGCCAAGTGTCAATAAGGTTAAAGGTGGAAATAAGTCTGGAGAGTCTGGAGTGTGTCGGAGTTGTAGTGTGTGGTGGCATTGGCTGGGGTCTGTCAAGGCTGGGGTTTAGGGTAGCATTAAAATCCCCCAACCAAATTGCCTGCGTGGATGGGTATCGGTCCATAAACAATAAACCCTCCGATATAATAGCAGAGCTAAATGGGGGAGGCACGTAGATTGCCAATAACAGGAAGGGTTCCCCATATATCTTTGCCAAAAGGAATATATATTGTCCCTGAGGGTCAGAGAGTATATCACATAACTCAAAGTGCACTGATTTGGCGATCAGGATTGAGACTCCGCAAGCCTGGGATGAGTGGGTCGAATGATATGCCCACCCTATCCACGGTTGCTTGAGAGCCAATTGGAGTCGGCCATCCACGTGTGTCTCGGTCAGTACCACCACATCTGCTCTTTGCCTTTTTAGACATGTAAACACCGCGGATCGCTTAATTTTGTCACCCAAACCGCAAACATTCCAGGTAAGTAGCTTTAATGCAGTCATCTAGCCGAAATAAACACGGGTGCTTTAGCAATGTAAGCCCCCTCTAGCAATCTACAGTGTAAATTGTCTGGTATACCGAAGCTATCATGAACTAAGCACAAGATTGAAGAAGCATAATGTAAATATATGATATTATTCACTTTTTTAAATACTAGTACATTTTCCATGAAATCAAATGTATTACCATTGTACCTAAGAATAATAACCAACCCCTCCCCCCACCCCACCCTGCATCAACCCCAACTGATGCGTATAACCCAACACAAAACAGAAGAGAACAACCAAAAAGAAAAAAGGGGTCACATCCTGCCTTCGGATAATAGCATTACATGGAGAGATTAAGTTCAGGGACCCAGAAGGTTCATAGATCAAGAACATAAGGTCACACGTCGCTGCCCTATAGACCACAAGTATAAAGTGGAATACATGCAGGTAGAGTCACCTCTGGAACCTGAAAAAGAAGTACTTTTCTTGGTTGTTAAGGAGGGGGGGGGGGGGGCAAAAAAAGGCTGCATGAAGTATGTAAAATGTAGGACTGAATTTGCTCCTTTTTCATGTCCCCAGAAGCTCAGAATGTGCAGAGTATAGTACCTGTAGAATTGATGAATATCCACCCAGATTCAGTGTCGCGAGCAGGGAGCACGTATGACTGGGGCTACATAGAAAGGACAGTGTCGCTCCAGGGATCCGGAGCAAGGTAAAAAGGACCAACAAGGGGAGGGAGAACAAATATAAATGTGTTAGCAAACCTAGTCTCCATTTCCCTGAAGGGCGAACACAGCAACAAGAAGGCACATGGGTTGTAGAGAGCGCCAGACAACCGTCACAAGGTACTCCACGACTACTCAGCAGCTCTTCTAGGAGAATCAGGACGTTCCAGCCAGGACAGGACTTTCTCTGGATCTTCAAAGAAAAATACTCAACCTTCTCTCTCCACTCTGAGGCGAGCCGGGAAGAGCATAGAGTATTTGAGATGTTTGACCCTGAGTCTTCTCTTCACTTCTGTGAAATGTTGGCGGCAGCGTTGCACATCTGCGGAGAAGTCCGGGATGATTGCAATTCTGGAACCGCCAAGCTCAATGTTGCCTTTCACCCTGGCCAGTCGCAAAATCGCATCCCAATCTTTAAAATTCAAAAACTTGGCAATAAACGTGCGGGGTGGAGCCCCTTGCGGGGGAGCTCTGGCTGGCATACGATGAGCTCTTTCTACCGCAAAGGCTGGGGAGAAGGCTTCGCGGCCATAAGTAGTAATAAGAAGTTGTTCCAAATAAGTAGTTGGGTCTTTGCCCTCCGCTCCTTCTGGCAGGCCGATAAATCGGAGATTGCATCTCCTAAGCCTATTTTCCATGTCGTCTTGCTAATGAATAAGCTGGGAGAGTTGTAGCTGTATGCGATCGGTTTCCGTTCGGAGCGGATGGACGGTGTCCTCCATTTCACTAATGCGGGTCTCGGCCGACGTGACTCTCTCTCTAAATTTCTGGAAATCCTGCCGTATGAGAGAGATGTCAACCTTAACCTCCTCGATTTGCGTTGTTAATGAGGTGCAGACTCTGATGTAAGGGGGGCTCTGTGCAGACTCTGATGTAAGGGGGGGGCTCTGTGCAGACTCTGATGTAAGGAGGGCTCTGTGCAGACTCTGATGTAAGGGGGGGCTCTGTGCAGACTCTGATGTAAGGGGGGCCTCTGTGCAGACTCTGATGTAAGGGGGGGCCTCTGTGCAGACTCTGATGTAAGGGGGGCTCTGTGCAGACTCTGATGTAAGGGGGGGCTCTGTGCAGACTCTGATGTAAGGAGGGCTCTGTGCAGACTCTGATGTAAGGGGGGGCTCTGTGCAGACTCTGATGTAAGGGGGGGCTCTGTGCGCCCCCTTCCAGGTTCCATTATACTACTTTGTAGTCTCTAATGGGGCCTGGAGGAGAATCTTTCTAACAGACGCTCTGTTGTACTTTGTATGAAATGTGGGGGCGGGGCCAGGAGCCGGTCATGTGTGGGCCCTGACAGGGGACCCTTGGTTTATTTGTTCCAGGGGCCCTGAGTGTTGTCAGTCCATCCCTGCCGGCAAGTGTACCATAATGCTCTCCTTGTCAGGGATCTCCGCCCGAGAGGAGCTTCCTAGTTCCTTCCCATCATGACGTCATTCAGAGGCCGGGATAGAAGAGGAGGAGTGCTGTTGTGACCAGCGGGGAGCGTCCACTACAGTGGGTGAGTGAGCGGCTGAACATTGCTGCACTGCTTTGATCTTACTGAAGTGGTTAATTTAAAAAACAAATTGGGGTAGGGGGTTAATTAATCTACAATGATATTTCGATTATGCAGCATGGAGGGGGTTAATGTATTGCTATTGATCACTGATGCATTTGTGACCAGTGGCAGTTAATTAACCTCTTTGTGCTGCAGCATAAAGGAGTTAATTAGCACTGACACTGGTCACAAATGCATCAGTGATCAAAAGCAATACATTAACCCCCTCCATGCTGCATAATCTAAATATCATTGTAGATTAAAGTGGTTGTAAATGTTGTTTTTTTATATAAAAATAACAAACTTGTCATACTTACCTGCTTTGGCAAATGGTTTTGCACAGAATAGCCCAGACTCTTCTTCTGGGGTCCCCCACCGGCACTCCAGGCCTCTTCTCTTCATCCCACCTCCTGTCACCTTAAAATCATCACATAGGGGACTTTTTGGGCCCTATGTGATGAAAAAAATAACTTAAGGAAACAAGTTACACCCAAGCACATAAACCCCCCTCCCCCCAAATTTTTTTGAAGCTCCCCAACCCCCACATATACACATGATCGAATGTAAACGCATGGCTCAGGGGAGCCTATGTGTGAAAACGTGATTGCGATACACGTTACAAATTACCGTGCACTACGGAATGAGGGCAACACAAGACCTCCTCCGTAACACTAAACTGATACCTATAGGGGGATTTTGAAGCTTTGCCTATAGAAAATATAGGGTGCTGAAGTTTGCCGCCATTTCACACAAAATTAAGGTTTGACATGTTGGCTCTATTTACTTGGTGCAACCTCTAAGTCTTTTATATATTACCAATAATTTGGGTAATTTATTGTGTTTGTTTGCCCTAAATTTCACTTTAGTGTGTTTTTTTACAGAAATTTTACGTTTCCTAGACCTTTGCGGTAATATTGTGTAAAAAAACTTAAAAACTACCACTATTTTATTGTCTATGGTGTCTGCTTTCAGAAAATATATCATGTTTGCGGGTTTTGTGTAATCTTCAGGCCTAAAATGATTTTTTAAATGTGTGCAAAAATGGCTCTGGCTAAGAAAAGGTAAATTAAGGTGGATGACAAAAGTGGGAGTTGGGAGGAGGCAGGGAAGAGGGAGAGTGGGGCAGAGTTGCTCCACCATGGGCTTCTGGGTTATACTTGCCCCTGGGCGAAAAGATGCCAGTCAGCCCCTAGCAGGGGCTCTGGAGGGCCACACTGTCCTCCCCCCACTCTTGTGATCATGAAAAATCTTAGACTGTTTTCCTCGATCCATCACTTTTCCACGCTCTATGGGCCACTTGACTGGACTTGCCCCCCAGGCCTAAGGCTGCCAACCCTCCCCTGCGAGAGGCTGTGAGGCGGGTGGCGGTGGCGGTGGGCAGAGAGAGGCAGCTGAGCTCAGCTAACGATGTCCAGCAGCAGAAACAGAGGGGAAGCAGATCCGATCGTGGGGTTACCAGTGCCTTCAACACAGGAGTGCTTTGGGGGTGTCTGTGAATAGACTACAATGCACTTTGGCCCTCTGGCATCTTGGTCATAAGTTAACAAAATCAGCAGCCAGCAGCCAAGTCATGTGACCCACTGTGACAGAGCCATGATAGAGAGCCTGCTGCCTGTGAGTTATCATAATGCTGATGATGTTAACCAGTTGCCGATCGCCGATAGCAGATTTACTGCTACAGGTCGGTCGCGCTGCAAAGGATTACGTATATACATGATCCTGCATTTCTGGGTTCACTGGTACCCACTGATTGTTATGTAAACAAGGCAGATCGCCGCTCTGTCAGTATGGGAGACATTGATCCTCATCCCCCACATTGATAAAACACTTGTTAGGTACACATTTAGCCCTTTGATTGCCCTAGATGATATCCCCTTCCCAGCAAGTGTCATTAGTACAGTAACAGTGCATATTTTTAGCACTGATCACTGTAATAATGTCACTGGTTCCCACAAAGTGTCACTTAGTGTCCGATTTGTCTGCCGCAATATCGCTGTCCCGCTATGAGTCGCTGATTGCCCCCATTACTAGTAAAAAAAAAAATATGTCCCCGGATTTTATTTAAAATATCTGGTCACCTTACTTTAACCACTTCAGCCCCGGAAGGTTTTACCCCCTTCCTGACCAGAGCACTTTTTCCAATTTGGCACTGCGTCAATTTAACTGCTAATTGCGCGGTCATGCAATGCTGTACCCAAACGAAATTTACGTCTTTTTCTTCCCACAAATAGAGCTTTCTTTTGATGGTATTTGATCACCTCTGCCGTTTTTATTTTTTGCGCTATAAACGGAAAAAGTTTTGAAATTTTTTGAAAAAAAATGATATTTTCTACTTTTTGTTATAAAAAAAATCAATAAACTCAATTTTAGTCATACATTTAGGCCAAAATGTATTCGGCCACATGTCTTTGGTAAAAAAAATGTCAATAAGTGTATATTTATTGGTTTGCGCAAAAGTTATAGCGCCTACAAACTAGGGTACATTTTCTGGAATTTACACAGCTTTTAGTTTATGACTGCCTATCTCATTTCTTGAGGTGCTAAAATGGCAGGGCAGTACAAAACCCCCCCAAATGACCCCATTTTGGAAAGTAGACACCCCAAGGAAATTGCTGAGAGGCATGTTGAACCCATTGAATATTTATTTTTTTGTCCCAAGTGATTGAATAATGACAAAAAAAAAATTTACAAACAGTTGTCACTAAATGATATATTGCTCACACAGGCCATGGGCATATGTGGAATTGCACCCCAAAATACATTCAGCTGCTTCTCCTGAGTATGGGGATACCACATGTGTGGGACTTTTTGGGAGCCTAGCCGCATACGGGACCCCGAAAACCAAGCACCGCCTTCAGGATTTCTAAGGGCGTAAATATTTGATTTCACTCCTCACTACCTATCACAGTTTCGGAGGCCATAAAATGCCCAGATGGCACAAAGTAGACACCCCAAGCTATTTGCTGAGAGGCATGGTAAGTATTTTGCAGATCTCATTTGTTTTTGAATTTTTTTTTTTTCTTTATAATTTTTTTACTTTTTTATCTTATTTTTAAACTGTTCCTTTCATTTTTTTTTAAATAATTTTTATTGTCATCTCAGGGAATGTAAATATCCCCTATGATAGCAATAGGTAGTGACAGGTACTCTTTTTTGAAAAAAATTGGGGTTTATTAGACCCTAGATCTCTCCTCTGCCCTCTGACCACACCAAGATCAGTGTGATAAAATGCCTTCCCAATTTCCCAAGGGCGCTGTTTATATCCGGCGAAATCTAAGTCATGAAATGCTCGTAGCTTCCAGTTTCTTAGGCCATAGAGATGTTTGGAGCCACTCTGGTCTCTGATCAGCTCTATGGTCAGCTGGCCGAATCACCGGCTGCATTCTCAGGTTCCCTGTTGGGACAGGAGAGCCAGAGAAAAACACGGAAGACTGTGGGGGGGGGGGGCATTCCCTCTCACTGCTTATAAAAACAGTCTAGAGGCTAATTAGCCGCTAGGATTGCTTTTACATCAAAGCTGACCGCTGGCTGAAAAGAATGATACCAAGATGATACCTAAACCTGCAGGCGTCATTATGGTATAACCACTCAAAGTCCAGCAACATACCAGTACGTTGCTGGTCCTTGTTGGGCATATATTGTAATGTTATTTTTTTCATTCAGCCTATGGGCTGAACGAAAAAAAGATAGTGATCGGTGGGTATGCCCACCATTAGAATACCTCCCTTCATCCACCCACTTCTAATGATGGGCATACATGCACCGTATATATATGCCGAAGCATGGGGGCATCCTCCCGCAAAAGGTAGAAGCAAATCGCTCCTCCGCCCACTGCTGCCCCCATGCTTCAGCATATATCACCTGTAACTTTTATAACCGTAACCGGTACCAGGTTCGGGTCTCTCAAAATGCGATGGCATCTTGGGAGACCCTGTGAAAGTGTGCCTAGTCTGTGCAATGCTGTACCCTACGCTAATACTCAACTAGTGAATGGTAGCGTTGCGTTTGGTCTTTCCGACCAAATTCCACTCAAGCTTGCCTTGCATACACACAGTCACACAAAAGTTCTCTGAACATTTGACCGTCAAGAACGTGGTGACGTACAACACTACGCCGAGCCGAGAAAATGAAGTTCAATGTTTCCGAGCATTCGTAGGAATCTTGCACGTCGGAATTGCACACAGACGAACGGAGTTTCCGATAGAAACTTTTTCCGTCAGAAAAATTGAGAACCTGCTCGCATTTCCGCCAGCAAAAGTCCGATGGAGCGTACACACGGTCGCGTTTTCCGACCAAAAGCTCTCATCGGTCTTTTGCTGGGGGAATTTCTGATCGTGTGTACGCGGCATTAGTGTGTTCATCCGAGCACTAATACAAGGCCCAACAAGAATTCTCTTGCCTTTGTGGCTGTGTGTGGTGAAGAGATGATCTGGGGCGTGTTATTTGGATATACCGTATTTATCGGCGTATAACACGCACCTTCATTTTAAGAGGGAAGTTTCAGGAAAAAAAATAAATTTTAAGTAAAGAACTGTGAAGCAAAATAAGGGTCAGTGCCCATCAATGCAGCCTAATCAGTGCCCATCTGCAGCCTCACCATTGCCATGAATGCAGCACCCCCATTGACATGAATGCAGCACCCCCATTGCCATGAATGCAGCACCCCCATTGCCATGAATGCAGCACCCCCATTGACATGAATGCAGCACCCCCATTGCCATGAATGCAGCACCCCCATTGACATGAATGCAGCACCCCCATTGACATGAATGGAGCACCCCCATAGCCATAAATACAGCACCCTCATTGCCATGAATGCAGCATCCCCTTCGACATGAATGCAGCCTCACCATTGCTATCAGTGCCTCCTGATTCATGCCCATCTGCAGCCTTGGAGGAGACGGGGGGGTGGGATGAGCCCTTACAGACATACAGGAGAAACTCCTGTTTTCTCGGCGGCCTCTTTAATACAAAGTCCCGCCTCCTATGATGGACAGAACAGTTGTCCAATGGCAGCGCAGGAGATGGGACTTCCGTTTACTGAGGCCGCCGTGTAAACAGGAAATTCTCCTGTTTGTATGGCACTCATCCTGCCCCCTCCCCATCCCCTCCAAGGCAGCCAGCATGTTTATCTTTTGTGGCTCCGGCGCTCGGGGATTCATTGGGGGCCACAAAAGATAAACATGTCCAAATTACCAGGCGGGCCATTCGAAAACCGGAATGCAGGCCGCAATTGGCCCACAGACTGGACTTTGGACATGCCTGCTCTACAGTGATACAAGGATGTCTGAACCCAGAGTGTCAGGTGGGTTGGACTGTACACCAGGTCATGGACATGCAGATGAGCAGGTAATTCCAAGCAGTCTCTTAGGGGGCCGTGCTACACAAGTTCTGCATAAAAAAACCCTAAAAAATACCCTAGACTGGTCATTGGAGACAACGAGCAGAAGAGTGTGTGTATCTGGCTGTGTGAAAATACTGTGTAACTAGTTGCAGGATAATCAGTGGGAAGCCCGGGTACAAGTATTCCAGCAGTTCCTGCGGGAGCAGTTCTACATTTACATTATTTATATATATATATATATATATATATATATATATATATATATATATATAAAAATTATAAACAAAAAAAGCTTACATCAGCAGATATCAGAAAATTAAAAAAGGAGATAAACTGAATTTCTTGTATGTATAAGAGAGGACTCCGTCATCAGCCACCTTACAGACTCCTGTGACAAGGATATATGCTGATGAAGTGGGAGAGTGTGCGTTGCTCGGAGAGTACAGAAAGAAGAGATGGAGGTCCACATCATGGAGGAGAAGCTGGAAATACCTGATATCAGGAGTCAGTGAATGTTCTGGAAGGAAGACGATGTCCAACAGACTGTACTGAAGAAGAGATATAGACCTTTGACCAGCTGCCACCAATAGAAAGAAGATGGCCAATACCTGATGTCATCATGAGTCAAGGAATGTTCTACCCACAAGAGGAGATATTGTGTGAGAGGCTGAAGGAATAGTGTACAAACAAAAAATGCTCCTCACCTACCCAACATACAGATTTATAGAGATAATCTCAGAGTGGGCGGTATGCAGGAAAATTGCCCCCACTTGGTAATAAGACCACAAGATTTATGGGTGCACACTGACCAATCATCACCCACGTATGGAGGAGCCTACAAATCATATTGCACTTAGTTGTGCCACCGATGTGAGTGAATGAAAATTTCCCGGAAGTGTGCTGGTGACATCTCTTGGTGTTTAGAGTCCGGGTACTTCACCCAACCAAACACCTCACCTTCTATATGACAGGCGGGTAGTTACCATGAAGTCTATGGTATGTAATGT
The DNA here is from genome assembly GCA_037952925.1 of Lithobates clamitans. Classification (NCBI taxonomy): domain Eukaryota; kingdom Metazoa; phylum Chordata; class Amphibia; order Anura; family Ranidae; genus Lithobates; species Lithobates clamitans. Next base: position 148,837 of record JBBGZY010002724.1, read on the forward strand.
AAAATAATAATAGATATTACTGACCTGTCACTGTGAGGGTGAGATTCCAGGACAGTTCAGTCTGCAGAGATCGGTGACTGATAATACAGGAATAGATGTTCCCATTGTCCTCCATCTTTGGGCTCAGGGTCAGTAGACTTGTCACATTGTACGTCCCGTCTGAATTCATAAGCCAACTCTTTATAGAAATCCACATTTCCAGGAGCTCATAATCAGAAGAATCCTTACGATATTGACCCCAGCGTATGGAAATATCTTTTGGGTAAAAACTGTGAACTTCACACATCACCGTCTTCTCAGTCCCCAGCTCTACGGTTGGATCTGCTGGTGTCACATCAGCCGATGGAGGAGCTGTACAGAGAATAATCATTATTGATCTAATCTGCAGAAAACACAGAGATCATATCCACAGACTGTGCAGATTATATCAAGAAGAACCCATTGTAATGGTGGATCAGATGGAAGGGGACAGGAGACCCTCCAGTCAGTAGATGTAGTCATTGGGCTCCCTCTAGTCTCTCACTTCCACCACTAGAGGGAGGACTTCTCTGGGGGAGATCCCTCATAAGGGCTGATTTACTAAAGGAGTAGAGAATGTTCTCTCAGGAAAAGTCACTTACATTTTCCAATTATAGTATAAGAAAATTCCTGTTTATTTATTTAATCTGCACATGATTGGAGAATTCAAAATGAACACAACGACAATTTATGGAGCGAAGATTCTCAACTCTCTTAGTAAATCACCCCAGAGCCATATAACACAGTATGGGGGAAGGGAGGGGCAATGTCATTGTCACCATCACTCACCTGATCACCATCACTCACCTGATCACCATCACTCACCTGACACCTGTAGGGTAGCTCTACCCTCCCCTTTATCCGGAGTGTTTATCACTGTACAGGTGTATTTCCCCTCATCAGAGAACTGGACTCGGGGGATGTGGAGCTCGGCGTTTCCTTTCCGGATCTCTGTATTATCCATGGAACTTCCCGGTCTGTATACCGTCACCTGTCCTTCACTGTATTCAAACACATCGTTCTCAATGCCGTCCTCTGATATCCTGCTCCATAGTACTGCAATGGCACTCCCAGGATTTAGATCAGATATATCACAGTGAATGGTGACATCCTCATCTCTCAGTACTGACACAACTGATGTCCTCATTCTCACCCACAGAGCCCCTATAAAATACAAATAAAGTTATTTGTACCCAAAACTGGGGGAGAAAATATTATTATTACATCAATATCAGATCAGAGACATTCTGTACTCCTACAACTCCTCTCATCCATGTAATGTGCTGACCTTCCTGTAACGTGTCACCTGACCCGTGTGAGGTTTGCTGGTTAAATTGTATAGCTTAATACAAGGTAATAGCATCTGTAGGTGTGAGTGCTGGTTGAAGTTGTGGGGGAGGGGGGGTGTGCTCTGTCATTTAAATACCTTCCCCTGCAGCTGAGAATTGCTGCTGCCAGATGCCGGTATTTAAAGCAGTATTAAACCCAAAACCAAAATGTGGTGGCTGCATTCATTTTCTTTTTTAGGCTTTTTCCCCTCTCCTCTCTCCAACCCTAAGAAAGTCACACGATTTGTGATGAAACGCATCGGGAGGAGCCGGGTGACGTCACTTCTGGTTACGACCGAGACCAGAAGCTCAGCCATTTACTCCCTTGGAGATTTGGAGATCTCCTTATGATTATCATTGTGTTTTTAATGTAAGTTAATACGGTTTTAATAAATATTACTTGGAAAGTACTTCACTATGGTGATCTCTATCATTGCATACCATGATCGTTTGAGGAGAGGAGAATCCTGTGGAGAAGGATTGAATATCTTGTATGACCTGTATGAGAATACGGCTCTCTATTTCAAGGGAACTGATAGATTGTACAGAAGTGAAAGACGGATTGTTTTTCTGGAGTGGAATCACATCACAGGCTGGCTTAGAGCTGTTCTCATATAGAGAGGATGAGAAGTGATTATTATTATTATTATTATTATTGTTGTTGAGGTCAGAGTTCAGTTCACTAGTCTGTATGGAATGGAAAACTCCTTTTATCCCAAAAGCAAATTATTCCCACAGCAACTTGGTTTATCCAGAGAGATATATTTATTGAGTCCCATCACAGAATAAAGTCTACAATATACAGAGCCTTGAAAAAGTATTCATACCCCTTGAGATTCCCCACATTTTGTCATGTTACAAACAAAAACATAAATGTATTTTATTGGGATTTTATGTGATAGACCAACACAAAGTGTCACATAATTGTGAAGTGGAAGGAAAATGATAAATGATACAAATAAATATGTGAAAAGTGTGGGGGGGGGGAATTTGTATTCAGCCCCCTTTACTCTGATACCCCTAACTAAGATCTAGTGGAACCAATTGCCTTCAGAAGTCACCTAATTAGTAAGAAGAGTCCACCTGTGTGTCATTTAATCTCAGTATAAATACAGCTGTTCTGTGAAGCCCTCAGAGGTTTGTTAGAGAACCTTAGTGAACAAACAGCATCATGAAGGCCAAGGAACACACCAGACAGGTCAGGGATAAAGTTGTGGAGAAGTATAAAGCAGGGTTAGGTTATAAAAAAATCTCCCAAGCTTTGAACATCTCATGGAGCTCTGTTCAATCCATCATCGGAAAATGGAAAGAGTATGGCACAACTGCAAACCTACCAAGACATGGCCGTCCACCTAAACTGACCGGCCGGGCAAGGAGAGCATTCATCAGAGAAGAGCCAAGAGGTCCATGGTAACTCTGGAGGAGCTGCAGAGATCCACAGCTCAGGTGGGAGAATCTGTCCACAGGACAACTATTAGTCGTGTTCTCCACAAATCTGCCCTTTATGGAAGAGTGACAAGAAGAAAGACATTGGTGAAAGAAAGTCATAAGAAGCCCTGTTTGTAGTTTGTGAGAAGCCATGTGGAGGACACAGCAAACATGTGGAAGAAGGTGCTCTGGTCAGAGGAGACCAAAATTCTACTTTACGGCCTAAAAGTAAAACGCTATGTGTGGGGAAAACTAACACTGCACATCACCCTGAACACACCATCCCCACCGTGAAACATGGTGGTGGCAGCATCATGTGGTGGGGATGGTTTTCTTCAGCAGGGACAGGGAAGCTGGTCAGAGTTGATGGGAAGATGGATGGAGACAAATACAGGATAATCTTAGAAGAAAACCTGTTAGAGTCTACAAAAGACTTGAGACCGGGGCGGAGGTTCACCTTCCAGAAGGACAACGACCCGAAACATCCAGCCAGAGCTACAATGGAATGGTTTAGATCAAAGCATATTCATGTGTTATAATGGCCCAGTCACAGTCCAGACCTAAATCACATTGAGAATCTGTGGCAAGACTTGAAAATTGCTGTTCACAGACTCTCTCCATCCAATCTGACAGAGCTTGAGATATTTTACAAAGAAGAATGGGCAGAAATGTCCTCTCTAGATGTACAAAGCTGGTAGAGACATCCCCAAAAAAGACTTGTAGAGAAAGGGGGTTCTACAAAGTATTGACTCCAGGGGGCCCCATACAAATGCCCCCTCCCCCCACTTTTCACATATTTATTTGTATCATTTATCATTTTCCTTCCACTTCACAATTATGTGACACTTTGTGTTGGTCTATCACATAAAATCCCAATAAAATACATTTAAGGTTTTGGTTGTAACATGAGAAAAATGTGGGAAATTTCAAGGGGTATGAATACTTTTTCAAGGCACTGTACATCCTGTCACTACATTATATCAGTGGTCTCCAAACTGCCTTTACTTGCCTTTATCTAGCCCTTGGGGCACTATTCCTCCCACTGATATGAGACATTATTCTGCCAACTGACACCAACATAATGGGACACTATTCCTTCCAATGATATTAAATATGGGGCACTATTTCTCCCCCCTAATACCAAATGTAGTGATGTTTACTCCCAATTATTGCCAGGAATATTTCACTCCCGCTGGACACAGTTCGGCCCCACTAAAGTCTGAAGGACAATAAACTGGTCCTTAGTTTAGAAAGTTTGGAGTCCCCTGCATTATATCATAGAATACATATTATAACACTGCAGTGCCACCTGCTGGATAGATAGGTATAATGCATACAGTATATAGTCACATTATATATAAGCAACTTTGCTGCTGTTCTTCCACCAATTTGTACCCCAATATATTTACAAAGAAAATTTAATTTTAAATCTGTATCAGATGGGAGACAATCTGTACTCCTGCAGCTTGTAGGCAGGTTGCCTTTTGAATTAGCAATAGTGCTGCCCATGCGCGTCTGAAGAACTTTTTTTCAGGGAGGGGGGGGGCATCATTTTAAGGTGACCCACACTCTGTCATTTTTTGACAATGTCATAAAGGGGAGGGGCTTAGGCATTTTCGCAAAAAACTTAATAGAGGGATCAAGTGGCCGATGTCTGATTAGAGATTTCTAATCTGTCATGTTTCCAGAGGTTTCCATTATTATTATTATTATTATTATTATTATTATACTAGATTTATATAGCACCAACAGTTTACGCAGCGCTTTACAATGTATAAGGGGGAAAGTACAGATACAATACAGTTCAATACAAAAGGTACAGGAGGGCCCGGCTCGTAGAGCTTACATTCTAAAGGGAGGGGGTGGTGGTACAAAAGGTAATAGCTGCAAAGAAGGATTTGATGGGGGTGGCTCAGGGACAGTTATGTGGGTGTGGGATAGGCTTCCCTGAATAAATGAGTTTTCAGGGATCTCCTAAAGGTGGACAGGTTATGGGCTGATCGGACATACTGGGGCAGGGAGTTCCAGAGGATGGGAGAGGCTCTGGAGAAGTCCTGAAGGCGAGCATGGGAGGAGGTAACAAGGGAGCTAGGAGAGCAGGAGGTCCTGGGAGGAGCGGAGGGGGCGATTTGGGCGATATCTGCAGATGAGGTTGGTGATGTAGATGGGGGGCGATGTTGTGAATGGCCTTGTATGTTATGGTTAGCATTTTGAATTTTACACGGTGGGGTAGGGGAAGCCAGTGAAGGGATTGGCAGAGAGGGGCAGCAGTCACGGATCGATTAGTGAGGTGTATTCGTCTAGCAGCAGCATTCATAATAGACTGAAGGGGGAGGAGCCTGCGTAGGGGTCGGCCATTAAGGAGAGAGTTGCAGTAGTCGAGGCGGGAAAAAATTGCTTTGTGGTGTCATTAGTCAGGAAGGGTGGAATTCTGGAGATGTTGCGGAGGTTAAGGCGGCAGGATTTAGCCAGTGATTGGATGTGGGGGCTGAAGGAGAGGTCAGAGTCAAGGATTACACCCAGGACTCTGGCATGTGTGGAGGGACCAATGGTTGTGTTGATGATATTATTGGTGAAGTCACAGGAGGGGGGCCGGGAAGGAGGAAATATAACAAGCTCAGTTTTAGAACGATTGAGTTTGAGGAAGTGGTGTGACATCCATACCGATATGTCATTCAGCAAGTTTGAGATCTGTGAGGAGATAGTGGGGGTGAGTTGAGGAGTGGAGAGATAGATCTGTGAGGAGATAGTGGGGGTGAGTTGGGGAGTGGAGAGATAGATCTGTGAGGAGATAGTGGGGGTGAGTTGAGGAGTGGAGAGATAGATCTGTGAGGAGATAGTGGGGGTGAGTTGAGGAGTGGAGAGATAGATCTGGGTGTCATCGGCGTAGAGGTGGTATTGGAAGTCATGGGAGGTCATCAACTGGCCCAGGGAAGAGGTATAGAGTGAGAATAGGAGAGGCCCAAGGACGGAGCCTTGGGGTACCCCAACAGAAAGAGGAAGGGGAGTGGAAGAGATGGAGGTGTAAGTGACACTGAAAGTGCGCTGAGATAGGTAGGAGGAGAACCAGGATAATGCAGAATCACGGAGGCCAAGGGAGTGGAGTTTGCTGAGGAGCAGCAGGTGGTCATTACTGATTTTTCTTTCTGAAAATGCCAACACCATGGCTCTGTTGTTCCAATATTTATATTTATTAACCCGGACGAGGTATGCAGATAAGAATTTTTACCTTTCCTTAAACTTTTGTGATGTGCATACAGGTTCTGGCTTAGAAAGCATACAAACCCACGAGTCAGCATTACTGCCAGGTAAAGAGCATTTTTAGAAGGTTAGCAATGATATTTCCTGCATATCTATCATGAAATAATTCATTTAACCTCTTGACCACAATTATACAAGTATTGCTGTTAGATGAGCTCCAGAACATGGACACCTCAGGCAGGTAATGGTGCAGGTGGACCGCTCACACTCAGCTCTTCAGGCGTGCTTCCTTTAATCCATTGGAATCTGCCTTTAATTATTAATGGATGTCAGCTATCAGCGGATCAATGTCCATCGCTGTGGGCTATTCCAGAGTCTACATTCATACCCAGGTTGTGCAGGCTGTATGTTGGCCAACATTCCTGTATTAGGAAAGAGGGCGGTAACGTAACCAAGGCCACTATTTGTTTAAACTTGCAGATTTGCACTGATCTATTGCAACATACAACCTGCACAACCTGGGTATGAATGTAGACTTTGGAATAACCCACAGCGATGGACATTGAGCCGCTGATAGGCTGACTTCCATTAATAATTAAAGGCAGATTCCAATTACCATTATCTACTTCATCCCGATTAAGGCATTTATCTTTGGCAGTAATCAACAAAGCACTGTGTGATCATCTATTCACTTTTGAATATATTCTGTAAGAGATCTCTGATTTTTATTCTATCAATCTATTTTTTGGAATGGACCCATTTTTTGAACGAAATGTTTTATCATATGTTTGGACTTTGTTTCATTCCATTCAGTAAGAACTAGTAGTATTTTGTGGAGACCCTACAGCCTATTAACCTCTTGTGTAGCATATTACTCCTTGGTAGGTTTATCTTTAATTAGTGCTCCGCCACCCCGGGGGCCACGCATGCACAATATCCCCTTGCAGTTTATTTATTCTGTTCTTTACTTTTTCATTGGCGTTTTGCCATTAGGGATCCTGTGCATCCGTGATTACTTAGGCGCCTGCACCGAATGTGTTATTTGTATGTTACTGTCTGTCTCTTGTTTGTGTGTCTGTTTCATGGGCATACCACATGTTATCAAGCATTTGTTATGCCTTTTTATTGATGTATATAGGACCAGCTCCATTTAAACCTTTTTAGGAGCATACTTTTGTGCAATTATAGCTTTTGTTATTTCAATAAATTTTGAGATTTTATCTACTCTCCTACCATTGCCCCCTTTGTCCATAGTAGCTGTCTTTGTTCCAGGGGGGTCATCCCTTCTTGTGATTCTCCCTGGAACACTATTTTTCCTATTTATTTAGGGAGCAGAGTTTTTGCCTTTTCCTTTGTTGTGCTAAAGACTTTCAGTAAAGCCTTTGAATTATTGTTCTGCCTGGTGTGAAGTTATTTAAAGGGGTATATGAAAGTAACCAGCACACTACACATAACCTAGGTGGATGCAGCATCTGTCCCCTGCCGCCTCTACACTGAGAACTGAGAGATCAAACATCTCCAATCACTCGGTTCTCACAGTTCCCCGAGCAGAGAGCTGCAGACTGTCAGTCACATCTCTCCTCTCTGCTCCTCCTCACTCACTGGAGCGCTGACCTGTGGAGGGGGAGGGGAGCGGCTCACTGAGAGGCTGAGCCGGGTGTCAGTCCAGGCACCTGGCAGATCCAGACTTTATTGTCGGGATGACACGGAGCCTGGACTGAAATCTGTGAGGTCAGCAGAGAGTGGACTTTAGCCCGCTCTCTGCTGAAAACGGGTCACAGGAGTGCAAAACGAACTGCATGTGATTCACAGGGGAAGCCCAGCCAAACCAGCTTTGGCTGGACTTCTCCTTTAATACAGCATTTCCCTGATTCATGTTAAACAAGTACAGAGCCAGCAGGGCCTCACCTGCCATGAACATAAAAAAGATTGAGCTTCAAGGGTTGTAGCTCCGCGACCTGTGGTCACAGAGACACCAAATTTGGGGGGTAGGTAGCTGAAGTCACTGGGACTCCTATCATCTATGGTCTGGAGATACGGGGCTCCTTGTGCAGCCTGTCAGAAGCTACATACAGAGCGGCCAGTATAAATACAAGCCGACACACTCAATTTGCAGCAGACTGAGAGGATGAGTTCACAGAGCCTCTCCTTACTTCATGTCAGAGGCACTGAGCTCAATGGACAGCTTGGAGTCTTGGACCAATGGTAAAGTACCATTGGCCCAATCTGTCCAATAGATGCACGCCTCTCACTGCAGTGTCATAGAAGGGGGTGTGTCTAAAAGACAAATGCTCCCTTCCAACCCAGCCCTCCTAACTACAAGTAAAAATCATGTGTTTATGTGTATAAGATTTACCCACAATCCCATGTTTTTCTCACACAGTTAAGAGGGAGAATGAGAATCTGCTGCTGCTGGAAAGGTACAAACTAAATCATATATTATTATTCTATATGTTATAAGATCATCATTTATTATTTAGATAATTTCCTGTGAAATTTCTGGTTGGAAGTTATAACTTCAAACTTCAGTAATTTGTCCATTAAGTCACCTGCTTGAGTACAGATTTTGAAAATATAGTAAATTACCTTAAAAACAATATATAATAATTATTTGTATATTACTTATGGTAATTAACCCCTCGCCACCCAGGCCAATTCTGACACTTCTCTCTTACATGTAAAAATCATCATTTTTTTTGCTAGAAAATTACTCAGAACCCCCAAACATTATATAATAGGATTTTTATAACAGCTTACCTGTAAAATTCTTTTCTTGGAGTACATCACGGGACACAGAGCACCATAGTAATAACTATATGGGTTATACGCCACCTGTAGATGAATGGACACTGGTACACTCAAAAAAACAGGAAGTCCCCCTCCCTATATAACCCCTCCCATACAGGGAGTACCTCAGTTTTTGTAGCAAAGCAATATATACTTATCCCAATAAGAGGGGTGGCGGGATCTGTGTCCCGTGATGTACTCCAAGAAAAGGATTTTACAGGTAAGCTGTTAAAAAAAAACTATATTCTTTATAGTACATCACGGGACACAGAGCACCATAGTAATAACTATATGGGATGTCCCAAAGCAATGCCACCTGAGGGGAGGGAGACACAAAGCAAAACAGCCACCACCAAGCTTGAGGACCTATACTGCTGCCTGCAGCACACTGCGCCTGAAGGCGGTGTCCTCCTGCCACCCTACATCCATTTGATAGAATCTAGTGAATGTATGAACTGATGACCAAGTAGCAGCCTTGCAAATCTGAGCCACAGAGGCTTGGTGATGCACTGCCCATGAAGCACTGACTGCCCGGGTAGAGTACGCTTTAATCTTAAAGGGAGGAACCTTTCTTTTCAGACCATAAGCCTGACTAATCACCTGACAAATCCATTTAGCAATAGTAGATTTCGATGCTGCCTGACCCTTTCTGGGGCCTTCTGGCAACACAAACAAAACATCAGTTTTCCGTATCTGACCTGTGGCTTTCAGATAGGCCTTAACTGCTCTCACTACATGGAGAGAATGCAATAATTTTTCTTCTGCAGAACGAGGTTCTGAAAAAAAGAAAGGTAGGGAAACATCTTGATTCAGACGAAAACCAGATACTACCTTTCTTACAAAGGTTGGGTGAGGAGGCAGCACCACCATATCCTTATGCATGATTAAAGCGGTTGTATAGTTTTTTTTTAACTTTTACCTACAGGTAAGCCTATAATAAGGCTTACCTGTAGGTAAAAAAATATCTCCTAAACCTGTACAGTTTAGGAGATATTCCCCTTGCGATGAGCCGCAGACTGCAGCAGCGCATGCGCACAGGGGATTCTCGGCTGAAGGCCCGGCAACTGCCGGACCTTGCCAGGAAAGAAATCTCCCGCGTGCATGCGCGGGATTGATTGCGGCTCCAGCCACTCACAGCGATGGAGCCGCGATACCATGAAGACACGCATGAGGCAACATGTCAGCTACCAGGTAAGATACCGACGCCTCGTTCTAAGGTAAGTATTTCATAATGAGCTAGTATGCGGTGCATACTAGCTCATTATGCCTTTTGCTTTACAGGGGTAAAAAAAAAAAATTTCTGCGGGTATACAACTGCTTTAAGTATGGCTCTTTACAGGAGAAAGCAGCCAACTTTGAAACTCTTCTTGCGGAGGTTACCGCAACTAGGAATACCAATTTCCTTGTCAAAAGGAGCAAAGGAATATTACATATAGGTTCAAAGGGTTGTATTTGCAACACTGACAAACCATATTCAAATGCCATGGGCACAAGGGTGCTCTAATTGGTGAAGTTATCCGAGTTACCCTTTGTATGAATGCCCGGACAAAAGAATGTGAAGCAAGCGGCCTTTGGAAAAATACTGCCAAGGTCAAAATCTGACCCTTGATCGTACTCAAGGCAAGCTTCATTTCTACTCCTAACTGTAGAAAGGCCAGAATTCTTCCTATGACATAATTTCGAGGATGCCAACCCTTGGTTTCACACCAGGAGACATAGGCCTTCCAGACCCTGTAATAAATGGTCCTGGAGACTGGCTTTCTGGCATTAATCAGGGTGGTTACTACTGAACCTGAAAGCCCCCGATTCTCTAGAATGTGGGCTTCAATAGCCACACCGTTAAATTTAGCGACTGTAAGGCAGGATGGAATACCGGTCCCTGCGACAGCAGGTCCGGACGAGATGGAAGAGTCCATGACTCCCCTACTGCCATTCTCACGATCCCTGCATACCAGGGTCTTCTGGGCCATGCCGGGGCTACTAAGATTACCGGCTTCCCTTCTTCCCTAATCCTGTGGAGCAGCCGTGGTAATAGCTGAACTGGAGGGAATGCATAAATCAGTGAAAACTGATCCCATGGGGTTACTAAGGCATCTATTCCGAGTGCAAGTGGATCCCTTGTTCTCGCCACAAAGTTGTCCAACTTCTTGTTGAACCTGGACGCCAACAGATCTACATCTGGCGTACCCCATCTTTGGCATATGGCCAAAAAGACATTGGGATGTAGAGACCATTCTCTCAGCAACAACTGTTGACAGCTCAAGAAATCTGCCTGCCAATTTTCCACTCTTGGAATGTAGACTGCAGACAGGCAAGGAACATGTTTCTCTGCCCAAGACAGAATATGGTCCACCTTCCTTTGGACTGCGTGGCTTCTGGTGCCCCCTTGGTGATTAATATAGGCCACTGCTGTGACATTGTGGGATTGTATCCTGACAGTAGAACTCCGCAAGCTGAACGTCCCGGCTATTAGAGCCAGGCGTACTGCCCAAATTATAGTAGTAGTATATTGATGGGCAAGGTCTTCTCAGACTCTGACCACTTTCCTTGAACCGTGGTCTCTTCTAGAACTGCTCCCCAGCCCCATAGGCTGGCATCCATTGTTACTACTCTCCAGGAAACTGGAATGAAGGATTTTCCTTTCTGTAAATTCCTGATTATCAACCACCAATTGAGACTCTGGCGTACTTTTGGAGCCAAATTCATTGGACAATCCAAGGCTTGGATCTCTTTGTTCCAAGCAGACAGAATACTGTGTTGCAACAGTCTTGAATGAAACTGGGCATAGGGAACCACTTTGAAGAAAGCTGCAATCTTCCCTAGTAATCTTATGCAAAGGCGAATGGAAGGACTCTTCCTTGCCTTGACCACCTGGACCAGCTCTCTTAGCGCGTTGACTTTTGCCTGAGGCAAAGACACCCTTTCCTGGGTTGTGTCTATGACCAGGCCCAAATACTCCAGCCTTCTTACTGGCCGCAAGGATGATTTCTCTAAATTGAGAATCCAACCCAGGTGTCCCAAATAACTGACCGTTCTGGACACATCATGGTTTAACCGTGCTATTGACTGATCTACCAGTAGCAGGTCGTCTGGGTATGCCATTACTGCTGTACCCTGGCCCCTTAGTCTTGCTAGTACAGTACTGGGGCTAGAACCTTTGTAAATACTCAGAGTGGTGGCTAACCCGAAGGGCAAGGCCACGAACTGAAAGTGGCACTGCTCTACCGCAAACCGCAGAAACTTCTGGTGAGCGGGAAAAATTGTCACATGTAGATACGCATCTTTTATATCTATGGATGCTATAACTTCTCCTCCCCGTAGGGTGGATACAACTAACCGGATTGACTCCATTTGAAAGGAGCGGATATTTAGGAAGTGATTCAGATCTTTTAGATCTAGAATGGATCTGACATCTCCATTTGGTTTTGGTACTGAAAAGAGATTTGAATAAAACCCCATGTCCCTCTCTTCTGAGGGGACCTCTATTATTACTCCCTGAGACATTAACCGGTCCAGTGCCAAAAATAAGGACTTTTTCTTTACTGGGTCCTTGGGAACGTTTAATCTTAGAAAACGAGACGGTGGAAATTCTTGGAACTCTAGTTTGTAGCTCAGGGCTACCACAGAAAGGACTCATTTGTCTTGGATTCCCCTTTGCCAAGTTTCTGAAAACCACCGAAGTCTCCACCCCACTCGATCGAGCGGGGGCGCCCCTTCACAAGGAAGCCTTGGGATTCTGTTTTGTGGACTTCTGCCCCCAGGGCTTTTTATGACCCTGTGTTTGGTAATGAAGCTTACTCTTTGCCCCTGACGGTGGAGGCCATCACTAGGGATGAGCCGGACACCCCCCGGTTCGGTTCGTACCAAAACCTGGGAACGGACCGAAAATTCGCACGAACGTTAGAACCCCATTGACGTCTATGGGACTCGAACGTTCGAAATCAAAAGTGCTCATTTTAAAGGCTAATTTGCATGGTATTGTCCTAAAAAGGGTTTGGGGACCCGGGTCCTACCCCAGGGGACATGTATCAATGCAAAAAAAACTTTTAAAAACGGCCGTTTTTTCGGGAGCAGTGATTTTAATGATGCTTAAAGTAAAAAAAAAAAAAAAAGTGAAATATTCCTTTAAATATCGTACCTGGGGGGTGTCTGTAGTATGCCTGTAAAGTGGCGCGTGTTTCCCGTGTTTAGAACAGTCCCTGCACCAAATGTCATTTTTAAAGGAAAAAATCTCATTTAAAACTGCTTGCGGGTTTAATGTAATGTCGGGTCATGGCAATATGGATGAAAATCAGTGAGACAAACGGCATGGGTACCCCCCAGTCCATTACCAGGCCCTATATACACTGAACAGCAGTATACAGGCGGTGCAAACAAGACAGGGGCTGTAGATTTGTTGTTAAGTAGAATCTGTTTGTCATTTTGAACGGGTACATTTTTAACGTGTTTAGCTCCAGCCAAAAAATCTTTTTTAAGCTTTTTGGAAAACATAGGGAAGGGTTATCACCCCTGTGACATTTGTTTTGCTGTCTTTCCTCCTCTTCAGAAGATTTCACCTCACTTTTTGTCCCAATGACAAATGTTTTTTGAAAATTTGGGCTTTTTTGTGGAACAAGGATTGGAAAGCATCAGTGGAAAGGAGAAATGTTTTTCCCATATTAACTCTTACAGGAGAGAATTTCCCTTCCTAGGGGTAGATTTCATCTCACTTCCTGTTGTCTCCTTCTGTTTGCAAGTAGGAGTCGTTTGTAAGTTAGATGTTTGAAAGTAGGGTCCTGCCCTATATACTCAGCAGAAATTTGGGCCTTAGGTGTTGTTGTGGCCACAACACTGTAAGCCCTCACAGGGCCCTGCTGTGAAATATTAGATCAAGAATTGTAATTACATGCCCCTGTTGAACAGGGGCAGAAAAACTGGGCCTTTGGTGGTGGTGGTGGTGGTGCTGGTGCCACAACACTGTAAGTCCTCACTCGCTCTTGGTGGGTGCAGAAATGGGCCCTGCTGTGAAATATTAGATCAAGAATTGTAATTACATGCCCCTGTTAAACAAGGGCTGAAAAATTGGGCCTTAGGCACTGGTGCTGGTGCCACAACACTGCAACCCCTCACAGACACTCTAGTTGGAACGCAGGAACGAGCCCTGCTGCAAAGTATTGCATCAAAAATTGTAATTACACGCCCCTGTTAAACAGGGGCAGAAAAATTGGGCCTTAGGCACTGGTGCTGGTGCCACAACACTGCAACCCCTCACAGATACTCTAGTTGGAATGCTGAAATGAGCCCTGCTGCAAAGTATTGCATCAAAAATTGTAATTACACGCTCCTGTTAAACAGGGGCTGAAAAATTGTGCCTTAGGCACTGGTGGTGGCGCCCAGAACCAAAAATGTTCTTACAAGCTATCAGCGTGATCATTGAGGAGGAAGAGGATAATTACTCAGGATAGTCACTCAGCATCAGCATAGGCAGTCTTTGAAGGGATCTGAGATTTTAAAAAAAATTATTCGGTTACATCAGCATCAGGTGCTTGGTAGCTGGTGGTGATCCAAGACTGATTCATTTTTATGAAGGTCAGTCGATCGACCGAGTTGGTGGACAGACGCACCCTGTGATCGGTTACCACGCCTCCAGCTGCACTGAATGTGCGTTCCGAAAGAACGCTGGATGCAGGACAGGCCAGTAGCTCAATTTCATACTGTGCAAGCTCTGGCCAGTGATCCATCCTCAAGACCCAGTAACCCAGAGGATTTTTGGTGGCAAAGGTGTCCAAGTCTGATCTTGCCCCTAGGTATTCCTGCACCATGTAAAACAGACGCTGGCGATGGTTGCTGGAACCGATCATACCTTGGGGCTGCGGACCAAAAAATTGTCTGAACGCATCGGTCAGACGGCCACCTTCTCCACCGCTCCTTCTTTGACTGACCGAAGCCTCAGCAACACGTTGTCCAGAAACAGAAGTTTGTAACCTCCCAGTCTCTGGGAACGCGTTGCACAGACCTTTCTGCAAGGCCTCCCGAAGATGTTTCATCCTCTGCTCCCTCTGCGATGGCAAGATAAGGTCCGCAACCTTACCCTTGTAACGTGGATCAAGGAGGGTTGCCAGCCAGTATTGGTCCTTCTCCTTGATACTACGAATACGAGGATCCTTACGCAGGCTTTGCAGGATTAGGGAGGCCATGCAGCGTAGGTTTGCTGAGGCATTCAGTCCGGAGTCCTCTGGGTCACTAAGGACGACATGGTCCGCAGCCACCTCCTCCCAGCCACGTACAAGTCCATGTGTTTCTTGGCACTGATCCCTTAAAGACTGCTGCTGATGCTGAGTGCCAGGCTCCACCTCCATACTGACACAATCTTCCTCCTCCTCCTCCTCGTCCTCTTCCTGTGTGATCGACGGGCACGCAGGAACACTGTCTGGATAAAGGGGGCCTTGAGAGCTAAGGAAGTCCTCCTCTTCCTGCCTCTGTTCTGCCTCAAGTGCCCTGTCCATTATTCCACGCAGCGTGTGCTCCAACAGGTGGACAAGGGGGACAGTGTCACTGATGCATGCACTGTCACTGCTCACCATCCTTGTGGCCTCCTCAAATGGTGACAGGACAGTGCATGCATCCCTGATCATGGCCCACTGGCATGGGGAAAAAAACCAAGCTCCCCTGACCCTGTCCTGGTGCCATAGTCGCACAGGTACTCATTGATGGCCCTCTGCTGCATGTGCAACCGCTGCAGCATGGCCAACGTTGAGTTCCACCTGGTGGGCATGTCACAGATTAGGCGGTTCTTGGGCAGGTTAAACTCTTTTTGGAGGTCCGTCAGCCGAGCACTGGCATTATATGACCGCCGGAAATGCACACAGACTTTCCTGGCCTGCCTCAGGACATCCTGTAAGCCCGGGTACCTGCCCAAGAACCTCTGCACCACCAAGTTAAGGAGGTGAGCCAAACAGGGCACATGGGTCATTTGTCCCTGTCGGAGGGCAGAGAGGAGGTTGGTGCCATTGTCGCAAACCACCATTCCTGCCTTAAGTTGGCGTGGCGTCAACCACCTCTGAACCTGCCCCTGCAGAGCTGACAGAACCTCTGCCCCAGTGTGGCTCCTGTCCCTCAAGCACACCAGCTCAAGCACAGCATGGCATCTTTTGGCCTGCATACTTGCGTAGCCCCTTGAACGGCTACGGAGCACCGCTGGTTCCGAGGACAAAGCACAGGAAGAGGCCATGGAGGAAGAAGAAGAGGAGGGGGTGGAGGAGAGAGGTGTGTCACAATCATTAGCATTTTGGAGGCGTGGTGGCGGAACAACCTCCAACACTACTGCACCTTGTCCTGCATCCTTCCCAGCTGCCAGCAGAGTCACCCAATGCGCCGTGAAACTTAGGTAACATCCCTGTCCATGCCTGCTGGACCATGAGTAAGCGGTAATATGCACCTTACCGCTGACCGCCCTGTCCAGCGAGGCATGGACATTGCCTTCCACATGCCGGTAGAGAGCCGGAATCGCCTTCCGTGAGAAAAAGTGGCATTTGGGTACCTGCCACTGAGGAACCGCACATTCCACAAACTCACGGAAGGGGGCAGAGTCTACCAACTGAAAAGGCAGCAGTTGAAGTGCTAGCAATTTTGCCAAGCTAGCATTCAACCGCTGGGCATGTGGATGGCTGGGAGCAAACTTCTTTCGGCGGTGCAGCAGCTGGGGCAGGGAAATTTGCCTGGTACAATCTGACGTTGGTGTACCAAAAGCAGATTGCCCACAAGTACTCGGCTGTGACACACCTAATTCTACACCTTCATTCCTCTCACTGCAGGTCTCAGAGAGGACTGAAGGTCTAGTGGGGTTGGAGATCTCAGCTGATGAGGAGCAAGGAGAGGTCCTCTTTGTTCTTTGGTGTGGGTCTTTTAGATACGCTTACCAATGAACTGCATGGCAGGTCAACATATGTCTGGTCAAGCATGTGGTGCCCAAGCGGAAGATGTTTTGGCCACACAAGATACGCTTGAGACATATGTTGCAAATAGCAGCGGTGCGATCTGATGCACTCGTCTCAAAAAAGGCCCACACCAAAGAACTTTTTGAATAATGCGCAGAGACTGCAGCGCCCTGCACATGTGGAGCTTTGGGGTGTGATGCAGTCAATGTGCTGCCCTTATGCTGGCCCCTGGAGGGCATCCTGCCTCGTTAGTGATGTGCCGCCTCCTCCTCCTCCTCCTCTCTCCTATCAGGCACCCACGTTGAGTCAGTGACCTCATCATCCCCTCCCTCCTCATCACTGGAGCAAACCTGGCAGTATGCTGCAGCAGGGGTAGCATGACTGCCAGAATGCTGTCCTTCTTGGGCACCCCCTCTGTCCGTGCTCATGTTACTGCCTTCATCGAGCTCAGTATCATCATCAGAGCCTGCCAAACGCTGGGCATCCTTCTGGAGCATGTACCCAACACTGTGGTCAAACAGTTTGAGGGACTCCTCAGGAGGACATGGTGGGGCTAGGGAAGGAGTCAATGATGCCATTGAGCCGAGGGAAGAGGCCACGTTGGCAGCTGCTCTGCCAGACAAAGTACCCTGAGCATGGGTGAAAGAGGATGAGGAGGATGAGGACGGCTTGGTCATCCACTCGACCAAGTCTTCCGCATGTTGCGGCTCAACACGGCCAGCTGCCGAAAAAAAGGCCAAGCGTGTCCCACGGCTACGTGCTGATGAGGATGCACCGTCTCCACGACCAGCACTAGACACAGAGCCTGCTTGCCCTCTCTTATTGGCTTGTGACTGTCTGCCTCTCCTTCTTGGCCTTCCAGACATACTAATGGCCTTTAGCTGCACTAAGCTGGGATATATATATATATATATATATATATATATATATATATATATGTACTGATACTGCAGCTAGCAAAATCAACTGCCTGCCTGTAGTATGAGAACACCACCAACCTTCTACAGGTAGCTTTAGCTGAACACTGTGAGGTGGATGCATCCCACTAACTTGTAGGTTTAGCTGAACACTGTGAGGTGGACGCACCACACTAACTTGTAGGTTTAGCTGAACACTGTGAGCAGGACGCACCACACTAACTTGTAGGTTTAGCTGAACACTGTGAGCAGGACGCACCCCACTAACTTGTAGGTTTAGCTGAACACTGTGAGCAGGACGCACCCCACTAACTTGTAGGTTTAGCTGAACACTGTGAGGTGGACGCACCACACTAACTTGTAGGTTTAGCTGAACACTGTGAGCAGGACGCACCCCACTAACTTGTAGGTTTAGCTGAACACTGTGAGGTGGACGCACCCCACTAACTTGTAGGTTTAGCTGAACTCTGAGCAGGACGCACCCCACTAACTTGTAGGTTTAGCTGAACACTGTGA
This sequence comes from Lithobates clamitans, assembly GCA_037952925.1. Lineage (NCBI taxonomy): Eukaryota > Metazoa > Chordata > Amphibia > Anura > Ranidae > Lithobates > Lithobates clamitans. The sequence continues at coordinate 166,948 of JBBGZY010002724.1, forward strand.
GCAGGACGCACCCCACTAACTTGTAGGTTTAGCTGAACACTGTGAGGTGGACGCACCACACTAACTTGTAGGTTTAGCTGAACACTGTGAGGTGGACGCACCCCACTAACTTGTAGGTTTAGCTGAACACTGTGAGCAGGATGCACCCCACTAACTTGTAGGTTTAGCTGAACACTGTGAGCAGGACGCACCCCACTAACTTGTAGGTTTAGCTGAACACTGTGAGCAGGACGCACCCCACTAACTTGAAGGTTTAGCTGAACACTGTGAGGTGGACGCACCACACTAACTTGTAGTTTTAGCTGAACACTGTGAGCAGGACGCACCCAACTAACTTGTAGTTTTAGCTGAACACTGTGAGCAGGACGCACTGCACTAACTGTAAATAGTCTAGCTGCCTGACTGTGGAACTAATAGGATCAAAAGAACACCAGTAATTTTCTTCAGGTAGCTGTAAATACTGTAACAAGACAATACTGCCTGTCAGTAGGAAGATAACAGGAACGGATCTAGCTAAACTGAATACAGTGTATATATATATATGCAACACCTGGGATGCATATATATACACAATACACTGTAAATGCAGCTAACTGACTGACTGTTCTGCCTAATCTATCTAACTCAAATCAAATGTCACTGTCTGTCTCTCTCTCTATATGAACGCCGGAACACACTACACAGGGCAGCTGTGCAGGCGGCCTTATATAGTGTGGGGCGTGTACTAAATCCCCTGAGCCATAATTGGCCAAAGCCTCCTTGGCTTTGGCCAATTACGGCTCTCTGTTCAGACGGCGCTGTGATTGGCCAAGCATGCGGGTCATAGTGCATGCTTGGCCAATCATCAGCCAGCAATGCACTGCGATGCCGCAGTGAATTATGGACTGTGACACGCCACACGAATTTGGCGCGAACGGCCCATATCGTTCGCAATTCGGCGAACAGACGATGTTCGAGTCGAACATGGGTTCGACTCGAACACGAAGCTCATCCCTAGCCATCACGACTGCCTGGAGGCAGTTAACCCAGGCATGGGGGGAAGTATATTTGAAAGAAGGAACGTTTATTCTTTTTCTTAGCCGGCAGAAGGGTACTCTTACCCCCAGAAATCTTTTGGATATATTTATCCGAATCTTCCCCAAATAACCTTTCACAATGAAAGGGAAACCCAGCCAAGAGCTTCTTGCATGGTAACTCGGCTGACCAGAATCCTACGCATATGTATCAACATAAGCGCAAGGCAAGACGCCTGATGGATAGAATCCTTGATAGCGTCCACTGCAAAACATAAGGCTCTAGGTGGCTCAGCTAAACTTTGGGCCTCTTCAGTTTGAGTAGGAACTCTTTTAATAACCTGCTTGAATTTGTCCCTAAGGGATTGACATATGCCTATTGCTGATACTGCAGGTTGTGCTACCGCACCAGCTACAGCAAATGAGGCTTTTAGTAGAGATTCCAACTTCTTATCAGCTGGATCTCTAAATACTTGGACATTGTCCACTGGACAAGTTTAACTCCTGTTCACAGAGGAGATAGCAGCATCTACCGCCGGCCAATCCCACCTCTTTGTAAACTTTTCTCCATAGGATAGAGAAGAGAGAACTTCTTAGGAGAAAACTGCTTATCTGGGTGATCCCAATCAGCATAAATCAGTTGCTCCAGTAACGGGTGTATAGAACAAGCATGTGAACCCTGTGGGGGTCTTAGGGAACCCAAAAAGGAGAAGGAAACCTCATCCACCTCTGCAGGGGGCAACTTGTATCCAAAACGGTCCAAGTAAATTAGGGATTGGATTAGCAATTTCTGAGATTGCAAAGTTGAGAAAGGTTCTTTAGATGCTGAACCCCCAGAAGAGGCGTCATCCGAACTTCTTTCTGCCTGATCCCCCAAAAGATATCCCCAATACCTGCCCCTTCTGGTTCCAATACTGGAAGGTCAGGGGCGGGAGAGACCAGCAGGAAGGTATGTATCATTAGCATCTGGGTATCCTTGGCTTGTTTGACACCAGTGGTGGCCGGTGCTCGAAAATTCGGGGGGGGGGGGGGGGTGGCAGACCAAGGACAATAACCCCCCCTGCAGGAAACAAACACCATTCACTATTATCGCACAACTGGGTGGGCTTCGGGCCCAGTGCTCTGCTTACTTTTTTATAGCCTATTGGCTGTAATCATGTGCTTGAAATAAACACACCCCACCCCATTGGAATCCATGCATGCGGTGCCCTGTATGTAGATCAGGGTTCTGGATGCATGACTAGGGGGTGGTGCCCTGTATGTAGATCAGGGTTCTGGATGCATGAATAGGGGGGCGGTGCCCTGTATGTAGATCAGGGTTCTGGATGCATGACTAGGGGGTGGTGCCCTGTATGTAGATCAGGGTTCTGGATGCATGAATAGGGGGGCGGTGCCCTGTATGTAGATCAGGGTTCTGGATGCATGACTAAGGGGCGGCGCCCTGTATGTAGACCAGGGTTCTGGATGCATGACTAAGGGGCGGTGCCCTGTATGTAGATCAAGGTTCTGGATGCATGACTAGGGGGCGGTACCCTGTATGTAGATCAGGGTTCTGGATGCATGACTAGGGGGCGGTGCCCTGTATGTAGATCAGGGTTCTGGATGCATGAATAGGGGGGCGGTGCCCTGTATGTAGATCAGGGTTCTGGATGCATGAATAGGGGGCGGTGCCCTGTATGTAGATCAAGGTTCTGGATGGATGACTAGGGGGGGCAGTGCCCTGTATGTAGATCAGGGTTCTGGATGCATGAATAGGGTGGCGGTGCCCTGTATGTAGATCAGGGTTCTGGATGCATGACTAAGGGGCGGCGCCCTGTATGTAGATCAGGGTTCTGGATGCATGAATAGGGGGCGGTGCCCTGTATGTAGATCAGGGTTCTGGATGAATGACTGGGGGGTTGGTTCCCTGTATGTAGATCAGGGTTCTGGATGCATGAATAGGGGGTGGTGCCCTGTATGTAAATCAAGGTTCTGGATGGATGATTAGGGGGGTGGTGCCCTGTATGTAGATCAGGGTTCTGGATGCATGACTAGGGGGGGCGGTGCCCTGTATGTAGATCAGGGTTCTAGATGAATGAATAGGGGGGTTATGCCCTGTATGTAGATCAGGGTTCTGGATGCCTGAATAGGGGGCAGTGCCCTGTATGTAGATCAGGGTTCTGGATGCATGAATAGGGTGGCGGTGCCCTGTATGTAGATCAGGGTTCTGGATGCATGACTAAGGGGCGGCGCCCTGTATGTAGATCAGGGTTCTGGATGCATGAATAGGGGGCGGTGCCCTGTATGTAGATCAGGGTTCTGGATGCATGACTGGGGGGGTGGTGCCCTGTATGTAGATCAGGGTTCTGGATGCATGAATAGGGGGGTGGTGCCCTGTATGTAGATCAGGGTTCTGGATGGATGATTAGGGGGGCGGTGCCTGTATGTAGATCAGGGTTCTGGATGCATGACTGGGGGGGGCGGTGCCCTGTATGTAGATCAGGGTTCTGGGTGCATGAATAGGGGGGCGGTGCCCTGTATGTAGATCAGGGTTCTAGATGCATGAATAGGGGGGTGGTGCCCTGTATGTAGATCAGGGTTCTGGATGCATGAATAGGGGGCGGTGCCCTGTATGTAGATCAGGGTTCTGGATGCATGACTGGGGGGGGGCGGTGCCCTGTATGTAGATCAAGGTTCTGGATGGATGACTAGGGGGGCGGTGCCCTGTATGTAGATCAGGGTTCTGGATGCATGACTAGGGGGCGGTGCCCTGTATGTAGATCAGGGTTCTGGATGCATGAATAGGGGGGCAGTGCCCTGTATGTAGATCAGTGTTCTGGATGCATGACTGGGGGGGGCGGTGTCCTGTATGTAGATCAAGGTTCTGGATGGATGACTAGGGGGGCGGTGCCCTGTATGTAGATCAGGGTTCTGGATGCATGACTAGGGGGCGGTGCCCTGTATGTAGATCAGTGTTCTGGATGCATGACTAGGGGGAGCGGTGCCCTGTATGTAGATCAGGGTTCCGCGTGCATGACTAGGGGGCGGTGCCCTGTATGTAGATCAGGGTTCTGGATGCATGAATAGGGTGGCGGTGCCCTGTATGTAGATCAAGGTTCTGGATGCATGAATAGGGGGCTGTGTCCTGTATGTAGATCAGGGTTCTGGATGCATGAATAGGGGGGCGGTGCCCTTTATGTAGATCAGGGTTCTGGATGCATGAATAGGGGGCGGTGCCCTGTATGTAGATCAGGGTTCTGGATGGATGACTGGGGGGGCGGTGCCCTGTATGTAGATCAGGGTTCTGGATGGATGACTAGGGGGGCGGTGCCCTGTATGTAGATCAGGGTTCTGGATGGATGACTGGGGGGGCGGTGCCCTGTATGTAGATCAGGGTTCTGGATGCATGAATAGGGGGTGGTGCCCTGTATGTAGATCAGGGTTCTGGATGCATGAATAGGGGGCGGTGCCCTGTATGTAGATCAGGGTTCTGGATGGATGAATAGGGTGGCGGTGCCCTGTATGTAGATCAAGGTTCTGGATGCATGAATAGGGGGCTGTGCCCTGTATGTAGATCAGGGTTCTAGATGCATGAATAGGGGGCGGTGTCCTTTATGTAGATCAGGGTTCTGGATGCATGAATAGGGGGGCGGTGCCCTTTATGTAGATCAGGGTTCTGGATGCATGAATAGGGGGGCGGTGCCCTGTATGTAGATCAGGGTTCTGGATGGATGACTGGGGGGGCGGTGCCCTGTATGTAGATCAGGGTTCTGGATGCATGAATAGGGGGTGGTGCCCTGTATGTAGATCAGGGTTCTGGATGCATGAATAGGGGGCGGTGCCCTGTATGTAGATCAGGGTTCTGGATGGATGACTAGGGGGGCGGTGCCCTGTATGTAGATCAGGGTTCTGGATGCATGAATAGGGGGCTGTGCCCTGTATGTAGATCAAGGTTCTGGATGGATGACTAGGGGGGCGGTGCCCTGTATGTAGATCAAGGTTCTGGATGCATGAACAGGGGGGCTGCCCTGTATGTAGATCAGGGTTCTGGATGCATGAATAGGGGGCAGTGCCCTGTATGTAGATCAAGGTTCTGGATGGATAAATAGGGGGGGGGCGGTGCCCTGTATGTAGATCAGGGTTCTGGATGCATGAATAGGGGGGTGCCCTGTATGTAGATCAGGGTTCTGGATGCATGAATAGGGGGCGGTGCCCTGTATGTAGATCAGGGTTCTGGATGCATGACTGGGGGTGCGGTGCCCTGTATGTAGATCAGGGTTCTGGATACATGACTGGGGAGTGGTGCCCTGTATGTAGATCAGGGTTCTGGATGCATGAATAGGGGGGTGGTGCCCTGTGTGTAAATCAAGGTTCTGGATGGATGATTAGGGGGACGGTGCCCTGTATGTAGATCAGGGTTCTGGATGCATGAATAGGGGGCGGTGCCCTGTATGTATATCAGGGTTCTGGATGCATGACGGGGGGGGCAGTGCCCTGTATGTAGATCGGGGTTCTGGGTGCATGACTAGGGGGCGGTGCCCTGTATGTAGATCAGGGTTCTAGATGCATGAATAGGGGGCGGCGCCCTGTATGTAGATCAGGGTTCTGGATGAATGAATAGGGGGGCGGTGCCCTGTATGTAGATCAGGGTTCTGGATGCATGACTGGGGGGGGCGGTGCCCTGTATGTAGATCAGGGTTCCGGGTGCATGACTAGGGGGCGGTTCCCTGTATATAGATCAGGGTCATGGATGCATGAATAGGGGGCGGTGCCCTGTATGTAGATCAGGGTTCTAGATGCATGAAAAGGAGGAGGTGTCCTGTATGTAGATCAGGGTTCTGGATGCATGAATAGGGGGGCGGTGCCCTGTATGTAGATCAGGGTTCTGGATGCATGAATAGGGGGCAGTGCCCTGCATGTAGCTCATGGTTCTAGATGCATGAATAGGGGGGCGGTGCCCTGTATGTAGATCAGAGTTCTGGATGCATGAATAGGGGGCGGTGCCCTGCATGTAGCTCATGGTTCTAGATGCATGAATAGGGGGGCGGTGCCCTGTATGTAAATCAGGGTTCTGGATGCATGAATAAGGGGCGGTGCCCTGTATGTAGATTAAGGTTCTGGATGGATGACTAGGGGGGGCGGTGCCCTGTATGTAGATCAAGGTTCTGGATGCATGAATAGGTGGGGCGGTGCCCTGTATGTAAATCAGGGTTCTGGATGCATGAATAAGGGGCGGTGCCCTGTATGTAGATTAAGGTTCTGGATGGATGACTAGGGGGGGCGGTGCCCTGTATGTAGATCAGGGTTCTGGATGCATGAATAGGGGGCGGTGCCCTGTATGTAGATCAAGGTTCTGGATGCATGAATAGGGGGGGCGGTGCCCTGTATGTAAATCAGGGTTCTGGATGCATGAATAAGGGGCGGTGCCCTGTATGTAGATTAAGGTTCTGGATGGATGACTAGGGGGGGCGGTGCCCTGTATGTAGATCAAGGTTCTGGATGGATGACTAGGGGGGCGGTGCCCTGTATGTAGATCAGGGTTCTGGATGCATGAATAGGGGGCGGTGCCCTGTATGTAGATCAAGGTTCTGGATGGATGACTAGGGGGCGGTGCCCTGTATGTAGATCAGGGTTCTGGATGCATGAATAGGGGGGGGGGGGTGCCCTGTATGTAGATCAAGGTTCTGGATGTATGAATAGGGGGCGGTGCCCTGTATGTAGATCAGGGTTCTGGATGCATGAATAGGGGGCTGCCCTGTATGTAGATCAGGGTTCTGGGTGCATGACTAGGGGGCGGTGCCCTGTATGTAGATCAGCGTTCTGGATGCATGAATAGGGGGGCGGTGCCCTGTATGTAGATCAGGGTTCTGGATGCATGAGTAGGGGGCGGTGCCCTGTATGTAGATCAGAGTTCCGGATGAATGACTGGGGGGGTGGTGCCCTGTATGTAGATCAGGGTTCTGGATGCATGACTAGGGCAGGGGGCGGTGCCCTGTATGTAGATCAGAGTTCCGGGTGCATGACTAGGGGGCGGTGCCCTGTATGTAGATCAGGGTTCTAGATGCATGAATGGGGGGGCGGTGCCCTGTATGTAGATCAGGGTTCTGGATGCATGAATAGGGGGTGGTGCCCTGTATGTAGATCAGGGTTCTGGATGCATGAATAGGGGGCGGTGCCCTGTATGTAGATCAGGGTTCTGGATGGATGACTAGGGGGGCGGTGCCCTGTATGTAGATCAAGGTTCTGGATTGATGACTAGGGGGGCGGTGCCCTGTATGTAGATCAGGGTTCTGGATGCATGACTGGGGGGGGCGGTGCCCTGTATGTAGATCAAGGTTCTGGATTGATGACTAGGGGGGCGGTGCCCTGTATGTAGATCAAGGTTCTGGATGCATGACTGGGGGGGGCGGTGCCCTGTATGTAGATCAAGGTTCTGGATGGATGACTAGGGGGGCGGTGCCCTGTATGTAGATCAAGGTTCTGGATGCATGAACAGGGGGGCTGCCCTGTATGTAGATCAGGGTTCTGGATGCATGAATAGGGGGCAGTGCCCTGTATGTAGATCAAGGTTCTGGATGGATAAATAGGGGGGGGCGGTGCCCTGTATGTAGATCAGGGTTCTGGATGCATGAATAGGGGGGTGCCCTGTATGTAGATCAGGGTTCTGGATGCATGAATAGGGGGCGGTGCCCTGTATGTAGATCAGGGTTCTGGATGCATGACTGGGGGGGCGGTGCCCTGTATGTAGATCAGGGTTCTGGATACATGACTGGGGGGTGGTGCCCTGTATGTAGATCAGGGTTCTGGATGCATGAATAGGGGGGCGGTGCCCTGTATGTAGATCAGGGTTCTGGATGCATGAGTAGGGGGCGGTGCCCTGTATGTAGATCAGAGTTCCGGATGAATGACTGGGGGGGTGGTGCCCTGTATGTAGATCAGGGTTCTGTATGTATGACTAGGGGGCGGTGCCCTGTATGTAGATCAGAGTTCCGGGTGCATGACTAGGGGGCGGTGCCCTGTATGTAGATCAGGGTTCTAGATGCATGAATGGGGGGGCGGTGCCCTGTATGTAGATCAGGGTTCTGGATGCATGAATAGGGGGTGGTGCCCTGTATGTAGATCAGGGTTCTGGATGCATGAATAGGGGGGCGGTGCCCTGTATGTAGATCAGGGTTCTGGATGGATGACTAGGGGGGCGGTGCCCTGTATGTAGATCAGGGTTCTGGATGCATGAATAGGGGGCTGTGCCCTGTATGTAGATCAGGGTTCTGGATGAATGAATAGGGGGGCGGTGCCCTGTATGTAGATCAGGGTTCTGGATGCATGACTGGGGGGGGCGGTGCCCTGTATGTAGATCAAGGTTCTGGATTGATGACTAGGGGGGCGGTGCCCTGTATGTAGATCAAGGTTCTGGATGCATGACTGGGGGGGGCGGTGCCCTGTATGTAGATCAAGGTTCTGGATGGATGACTAGGGGGGCGGTGCCCTGTATGTAGATCAAGGTTCTGGATGCATGAACAGGGGGGCTGCCCTGTATGTAGATCAGGGTTCTGGATGCATGAATAGGGGGCGGTGCCCTGTATGTAGATCAGGGTTCTGAATGCATGAATAGGGGGGTGCCCTGTATGTAGATCAGGGTTCTGGATGCATGAATAGGGGGCGGTGCCCTGTATGTAGATCAGGGTTCTGGATGCATGACTGGGGGGGCGGTGCCCTGTATGTAGATCAGGGTTCTGGATACATGACTGGGGGGTGGTGCCCTGTATGTAGATCAGGGTTCTGGATGCATGAATAGGGGGGTGGTGCCCTGTGTGTAAATCAAGGTTCTGGATGCATGACGGGGGGGGTAGTGCCCTGTATGTAGATCGGGGTTCTGGGTGCATGACTAGGGGGCGGTGCCCTGTATGTAGATCAGGGTTCTAGATGCATGAATAGGGGGCGGTGCCCTGTATGTAGATCAGGGTTCTGGATGAATAGGGGGGCGGTGCCCTGTATGTAGATCAGGGTTCCGGGTGCATGACTAGGGGGCGGTTCCCTGTATATAGATCAGGGTCATGGATGCATGAATAGGGGGCGGTGCCCTGTATGTAGATCAGGGTTCTAGATGCATGAAAAGGAGGAGGTGTCCTGTATGTAGATCAGGGTTCTGGATGCATGAATAGGGGGGCGGTGCCCTGTATGTAGATCAGGGTTCTGGATGCATGAATAGGGGGCAGTGCCCTGCATGTAGCTCATGGTTCTAGATGCATGAATAGGGGGGCGGTGCCCTGTATGTAGATCAGAGTTCTGGATGCATGAATAGGGGGCGGTGCCCTGCATGTAGCTCATGGTTCTAGATGCATGAATAGGGGGGCGGTGCCCTGTATGTAGATCAGGGTTCTGGATGGATGAATAGGGGGTGGTGCCCTGTATGTAGATCAGGGTTCTGGATAGATGAATAGAGGGGCGGTGCCCTGTATGTAGATCAGGGTTCTGGATGCATGAATAGGGGGGTGCCCTGTATGTAGATCAGGCTGGGGGGGGGGGGGGTTGCTGGGCAGAGAACACAGGAGAGCTGTGGCTGGGGGGGAAGTTAAACCACATGCAGCGCTGTAGAGCGGGGGCTTCGGCTGGCTCGGCAATCTCCGCTGGGATGAGGTCTCTCCATCAGGGGGCGTGGTTACACATTTTGAGGCTCCACCCCTTTGTCAAACCATAGGGAAAGGGTGAGTACTCTTTGGTGCACTGATTTTATAGGGAAAATGGGGAGGAGTGTTCTCAGTGGCTCCTCCCTCATAGTCTATATGACATCTCATGAGGCCAAGTAAAATGAGAAATGTGGGCAGATGGTTTTGTCATATGATGTGTTTAAAAACTGACAAGTCAAAAGCATTGAGGGGTCCAAGACTTCAATAAAGGCATAAGCCATAAACTGGGCACATAAAGAAATACCCCGCAAGGGAGGCTGGGCAAAAACCAATTTTTTGTATAAAAGAAATCTCCATAAGTTGTAGTGTTTATATAAAAAAAACAGTTTAAAAAGGCATTTTATTTAAATTGTTCAAAGAGAGGTTACAAAAATAACAAAAAAACTGAAACAACAACAAAAGCAAAAATATGTGTCGGTGTATGGAACATAAATGTCAGACGTGATTCTCCACTGGATTGATCCACATGGCAGTAACTGCCCTCTGTGATATCTGTACTGGGAGTAAGTTAAGAGAATAAAAACATTTGACACATATGGTTGGATGAAATGCAAAAAAAAAGTACAGTATTTTTCGCTCCATAAGACGCACTTTCCCCCCCAAAAAATGGGGTAAATGTCTAATGGAGCGAATATTGACCAGCCCCCCCTCTGTGTCGCCGCTGTCGCCATGTTAGAATACTGACATTCAGCTTTTCTGTTTCAGAAGAGAGCAGGACAAGATGTGAGGCACATCCTAGCAGGGGCGTACCAAGGGGGGGGGGGGCAGTCCGCCCTGGGTGCCATGCATGGTGGTGTCAGTGGTGTCACTATGGCAGTGCACTCCGCACCCAGGTCAGGGGAACCCATCAGAGGTGACACCATCCCGAGAGCAGTGAGAGCCCTGGCTGCTCCCTTTGTTTTTTTTATTCTTCAGCTGGAAGACTCGGGGCGCCATGGCCACACTAGCCTGGTCCAGTCTGTCACTTCCTTCTCCTCCCACCAGTAGCTGCTGCTGCAAACTTTGTCCACAGTCCTCCAGAGCTTCCTAGCTGCCGCCCACCCGGGTGTATATGAGGCTGAGAACCAGCCAGCCGCCCACCGGGGGAGGGGGTTGTGGAGTACAATGACAGTATCCTCCACTGCCTGAGGTCAGCTGGTGACAAGGGGGTGGGAGCAGGGTACAGAGCGGCACTTTTAGGGGGGTGAAAAACTGGTGGTGACAGGAGCAGTCGGGCAGAACACTCGTTGCCTGGGGGGAGCAGTCCGCGGGTGAGTGAGTGAGCGGGCCAGTCGGCAGGGGAGTGGACTTGCTGACCAGTTAGCGAAGTGGCGGGTGGTGGAGCAGAGAGATGACATCATCTCTCACCGCCCACCCTGCATCACTGCAGTTCCACCCTCACTGTGCAGCCGCAGGCAGCAGATTACATCATTTCTCTGCTGCCTGACTTCACTCTGAGACAGTAAGTGACAATCTGCAACGTGTGGCAGGTGACGTGGCAAATAATGATCCGCAACGTGTGGCAGGTGATGTGGCAAATAACAATCCGCAACGTGTGGCAGGTGATGTGGCAAATAACAATCCGCAACGTGTGGCAGGTGATGTGGCAAATAATGATCCGCAACGTGTGGCAGGTGATGTGGCAAATAACAATCCGCAACGTGTGGCAGGTGATGTGGCAAGTGACAATCCGCAACGTATGGCAGGTGACGTCATGGCAAGTGACAATTTGCATCTGGTGATAGAGTCCAAATCATAACTGTAAGTAAAAACACACATCACAAGTTGTATGAGACACGAGAGCCTGAGAGGGACTTGCGTTGCCAAGCCCTGATTAACCACACAAAGACTGGAAGGATTTGCCCCCTTTACTGACCAGACCATTTTTTTTGCGATATGGCACTGCGCCGCTTTAACCGGCAATTGCTCGGTCATGTGACGTTGTACACAAATAAAATTTAAGGGTTTTTTTGGTGGTATTTGATCACCTCTGCGGTTTTACATAAAAAATCAAGATCCATAAAGACATGGATGAGCGAGGTTGGGGTGGAGGAACTTGACTGTCCTGAACAGAGTCCTGACCTCAACCACATAGAACACCTTTGGGAGGAATTAGAGCGGAGACTGTGAGCCAGGCCTTCTTCTCCAACATCAGTGCCTGACCTCACAAATGCTTTTCTGGAAGAATGGTCAAACATTTCCATAGACACCCTCCTAAACCTTGTGGACGGAAAGAGGTCCAAAAGAGTTGAAGCTGTTATAGCTGCAAAGGGCGGAGCCAACTCAATATTGAACCCTAAACACAGACCTTCTGAGGAAGCCGATCACGTGGCGATACACGTGTGGGGGGGGGGAGCATAGTGATGTGCATCTGAGTCTCACCTGGCGAGGTGCTGAGCTGTATCGTGTTATATGTTTGTTACATCTTTGATCTGGTAAGTGTTTCTGTATATCGGGGAGAACTAATAAATCTATCCATACAGAACACTTGATGTTTGCCTTACATATTATCTGATGAGAGTTGTGAGGATCAGATTATTCACTACATACAACATGAGATAAGGATTGGAGCCATTTGTTTTTGGTGAGACATCAGCCGGCTCCTTCCTTCCCATGTGGAGAGGAAGAGATCCATCATTCCATTCAATGAAGGGATAAGAAGTGGAGTTGTTTGATTCGGATGGGAGGAGATATTGGCTTTTTTATCTCTTACATGGAGGTGAGCAGACAATCGATCTCATAGGATTGACACATTGTTTTCTTTCACCGCTTTACAGGATACATTGTATCTATAGAGACTTTTATCAATATGTTTCATTTATCCTCCTTTTTACTTGTTTTGATTCAATGTTGATCTCTTTTGCTGCTCTACACTGATTTATACTTTTAACCCTCTTTCTATACGCTTGTAGGTACAAGGGGTGTTACAGTTTACAACCACTTAAAGACTGGGATGCCATTAAAGCTCATGTGCGTGTAAAGGCAGGTGTCCCAATACTTCTGATAAAATAGTGTATCTCCCATAGTTTGTGGTCTCTATAACTTTCCTGACACTGATTTGGGTTATTTTCACCAAAGAAATGGAATTTTTCAAATGTTTAGTTATTTTGTGGTTTGTGTAGCATCCTCTGTGTTCCGTGTAGGACAATGTAGTTGGGCTCCTCTGTATGAAGCGGGGGGGAGGGGGGAGGGGGAGAGGATTTGCTTAGAGTTAGTATGGCAGAGCTCCAAGGTCTGAGTCTCTGTCGCCTCCCAATGGTTTCTAGAACTGCTGGAGAGTTTTAGAACTTAGAGGGCAGAGGGTCAGAGATGAGGTCTGGATATTTATGGATTATTATTATTATTATTATTATACAGGATTTATATAGCGCCAACAGTTTATGCAGCGCTTTACAACTTGAGGGTAGACAGTACAAATACAATACACTTTGATACAGTAGGAATCAGAGGGCCCTGCTCCTTAGAGCTTACAATCTAAGAGGGGAGGTCAAGAGATACAAGAGGTAATAACTGTGGATGATGTGCTGATGGAGACGATAAGTGTACAGTTGTTAGGTGGGGGCCAGATAGGCTTCTCTGAAGAGATGAGTTTTCAGGGATCGTCTGAAAGTGGATAAAGTAGGAGAAAATCGGACGGATTGGGGTAGAGCATTCCAGAGGATGGGGGAGGCTCTGGAGAAGTCCTGAAGGCGAGCATGGGATGAGGTGACAAGGGAGTTTGAGAGCAGGAGGTCTTGGGAGGAGCGAAGAGAACGATTAGGTTGGTATTTTGTGACCAGGTTAGAGATGTAGCTAGGGGCCAGGTTGTGGATGGCTTTGTAAGTTATAGTTAGTATCTTGAATTTAATTTGGTGACTGAGTGGCAGCCAGTGGAGGGATTGGCAGAGGGGTGTAGCAGACGCTGAGCGGTTTGTGTGGTGGATGAGCCTGGCAGCAGCGTTCATGACGGACTGAAGTGGGGAGGAGCCTATTTAGAGGTAAACCAATGAGGAGGGAGTTGCAGTAGTCGAGGCGGGATTCTTCTCCAATCCCTGGGTGGGGATGGCCTAGAAGATGAAGAGACAGGCCATAAATATTCCAGAGTCTGGCCATGTGGTGAGCAGAGCCCGGTGGCCTGGAGGGGACTCCTTTGATGGGGGGGGGGCTGTACTCCTGGGCAGAAGGAAATAGCCAGAGGATGAGAGAGAGAGAGAGAAAAAGAGAGAGAGAGAAAGAGATAGCAGTAGAGGAAGCCTAATGCCCCGTACACACGGTCGGATTTTCCGATGGAAAATGTGCAATCGGAGCGTGTTGTCAGAAATTCCGACCGTGTGTGGGCTCCATGGGACTTTTTCCATCGGATTTTCCGACACACAAAGTTTGAGAGCAGGCTATAAAATTTTCCGACAACAAAATCCGATCGCGTCAATTCCGACCGTGTGTGGACAATTCCGACGCACAAAGTGCCACGCATGCTCAGAATAAATTTCGAGATGGAACAGCTCGGTCTGGTAAACTTAGCGTCCGTAATGGATACAGCACTTTCGTCACGCTGCAATGTTTAAAATGGTTTAATACAGCGCACTCTCTTCTTCTTTATAATGTGAGAAGAATGAAGTCGTTTTGCTGCTCATATTCACACACACTTCTCACAAACTTCTTTCTTTATTATTTATCGTGATTCCCTCAATATATTATGATTTGTCACATCTGACAAAAAATCTATATAATTTTTTTTTTGCGTTTTTTTTTTTTGTTTTTGTTTTCAAGCCTGATGTGATTTTTTTGATTTTTTTTTGGTTTGTATTTTTTTCAAGGCTGATCTTGTTGTTATTTTTTTTTTTTAGTTATTTAACCTCCAGAATAGTTTTATGTGTGTTTTGTGTGTCAAGTTACCACAGCACCATTATTATCTTGTATTATTTAATCTCAAGGAGATTGTTTGGTGTTGGTGTCTCTTGTTAATTTCACATTGTATTTTTGAAATGTACCTGCCTCCTCACAAACAAACTGTCCTTTAGGAAGGAAGACACATAGGCGAGTATAATTGAAACAAAAATTCCTTTATTAAGGGCTCACAACCAAACAAAGAGGCAGGGGCGTTGGTAGGTGGCAAAAAGACCAGGGGCTTCAGCCCGAAGTCCGATGTTGGCACCGATGGGGGGGGGTCGTGAGTAGTCATGGCACGGGGTTTTTTGGCTGAGCGCTGGGGTTGTGTGGCAGGGGGTAAGCTTACTTGCTGGTTGCTGCCTGGGGCTTAGCAGTGCCCATCAAATTTGACCACTAATCTCAGCTACCTGACACACTGACCTACCTAACATACACTGACCTGACATACATACATACATACACACACCTACCTAACATACACTGACCTGACATACATACATACACCTACCTAACATACACACACCTACCTAACATACACTGACCTGACATACATACATACACACACCTACCTAACATACACTGACCTGACATACATACACTGACCTGACATACATACATACACCTACCTAACATACACTGACCTGACATACATACATACACCTACCTAACATACACTGACCTGACATACATACATACACCTACCTAACATACACTGACCTGACATACATACACTGACCTGACATACATACATACACCTACCTAACATACACTGACCTGACATACATACACTGACCTGACATACATACATACACCTACCTAACATACACTGACCTGACATACATACATACACCTACCTAACATACACTGACCTGACATACATACATACACCTACCTAACATACACTGACCTGACATACATACATACATACACCTACCTAACATACACTGACCTGACATACATACATACACCTACCTAACATACATACACCTACCTAACATACACTGACCTGACATACATACATACACCTACCTAACATACACTGACCTGACATACATACATACATACATACACCTACCTAACATACACACACTGACCTGACATACATACATACACCTACCTAACATACACTGACCTGACATACACACACTGACCTGACATACATACATACACCTACCTAACATACACTGACCTGACATACATACATACACCTACCTAACATACACTGACCTGACATACATAAATACACCTACCTAACATACACTGACCTGACATACATACACTGACCTGACATACATACATACATACACCTACCTAACATACACACACTGACCTGACATACATACATACACCTACCTAACATATACTGACCTGACATACATACACTGACCTGACATACATACACCTACCTAACATACACACACTGACCTGACATACATACATACACCTACCTAACATACACTGACCTGACATACATACACTGACCTGACATACATACATACACCTACCTAACATACACTGACCTGACATACATACACTGACCTGACATACATACATACACCTACCTAACATACACTGACCTGACATACATACACTGACCTGACATACATACATACACCTACCTAACATACACTGACCTGACATACATACACTGACCTGACATACATACATACATACACTGACCTGACATACATACATACATACACTGACCTGACATACATACACTGACCTGACATACATACATACATACACCTACCTAACATACACACACTGACCTGACATACATACATACATAAACCTACCTAACATACACTGACCTGACATACATACACCTACCTAACATACACTGACCTGACATACATACATACATACATACACCTACCTAACATACACTGACCTGACATACATACACTGACCTGACATACATACACTGACCTGACATACATACATACATACACCTACCTAACATACACTGACCTGACATACATACATACACCTACCTAACATACACTGACCTGACATACATACATACACCTAACATACACTGACCTGACATACATACATACACCTACCTAACATACACTGACCTGATAACATACACTGACCTGACATACATACATACACCTACCTAACATACACTGACCTGACATACATACATACACCTAACATACACTGACCTGACATACATACATACACCTACCTAACATACACTGACCTGATAACATACACTGACCTGACATACACTGACCTACCTAACATACCGTGACATACATACACTGACCTCACCTACCTGACCAGGAGACAGACTTCATGTGTCCAGGTGTCCTGCAGTTCAGTTCAGCTGTAGTGTGCGGTGTGCAGCCCACGCATCATGTGGCACAGCAGGCAGCCAGAGGAGAGGCGACTGCTTGAATTTCATCGCCTGGACCTTGGAGCTCCAGGCTTTGTCCTGCACGTAGATATACAAAGTAGAGCCTGCCTCCCAGTCCCAGCACGGCCAGCAGGCACAAGGCGGTATGGAGAAGACTCTTCTGCCTCCTGCTGCACACTTCGGTGCCCATGATCAGATACACCGAGATCCGGAGCTCTTCACTCTGCCATCCGCCTCCAGCACAGCTCCTCTTCAGGTTATCCTCATCCCCGCCTCCTCTACAATAATCGGTGCAGTCACTGGCAGTGGCACATCTCGCCAGATCGCTCCTCCGCTGCCCTGATCTATCTGAGCGGGGAGCGGGGATCTCAGTGATGTGGCGCGGCGGATTGTAATTCCCGCCTTCTGGAGCGTGCAGCGCCTATGATGGACGTCACACGTCCCGCGGTCCCAGCATTGGACCAGTGGGATGTCCATCATAGCTCCAGAAGGTGGGACCTGTATGTCATTCGGCCACACTCGGCCGCACTCGGATCAGATCGGTCCCCGCTCGTCAGCGGCCGGCGGCGCTCGGGGCTAACAAATAAACGGTGCCTTCTTGACACTCGGGGCTTTTCGGGGACCAATTCGGGGCTTCAGCCCCCCCTAGCCACCCCCTCCCGACGCCCCTGCAAAGAGGGAGGCAACGCTGGAGAAACAGCAGAAATTGGTGAAGCCTGGGACCCCCAGGGCACACATCAATTATTTTCCTGCAAAATTGGTGGCCTGAGGAGTCCATATCTAAGGGAGTGCAGTCTGGTCCAGAAGTCCCAGAGATCAGGAGAGCAGCAGATGACATCTATGTCTCCAGGCTGTGGTACCACAAGAGACTGCAGCTTTTGCCAGACCAGACTGAACCCAGGTCATCACTCTCTGGTCTTCCTTCCACGCTTCCTTCCACGGGGTGGCTGTAGTGGTGTAGTTGTGGCAGCAGGAGGAGGAGGAGGAGGAGGATGTTCCAGCTCACTCAGGTGGGTATTGGGTGTGACAAATGTCCTAAGAAAGGGGAATTGGCTCTGTTCTGCTATATGTGTATTAAATGTGGTTCCTATAAAAATACATATATAAAAAACATATATAAAAAAGTATTATATGTAAGTGCAACAGATGTGCTCTTGAAGGCTATAATTCAGTGCAAAAAAGCTCCACCAACCAATGCTATAAAATAAGGTGCAATGTGCTAAAAAATATATATATATATATATATGTGTGTACCCAAAGATTAAAATCTATAAACATTCCAAGTATGAAGAAAAAACTTGTGATATACTTATTAAACAATTAGACCATTTTTGTAAAGTCCCCAACGTAAATACGTGATAAAGTCCAAATCACAAATCAAGTGATAAAAAATATATACTGAAAGGATTTTTTACAAAGTGAAAACAATGTCCCAAAAAATTTGTATGCAGAAAAATTCTTGAATGTGTCCCTCTGATGAAAAGACTGTAAAATGAGTGCAGCAAGTGTTCCCCGTCTTCCACTACACCCCCACTCATGCTCTCACTCACCGGACCGCCCAACCCCTGCAGGGGTAAAAGGCATGCAGATAGACTCCAGCGATGTTGAATCCAGGAAAATGATCTTCAGCCCACTTTGGTGTATCCTTCTATGGTGTTACGGTATCCCCAGTGTTAAACATCTGCGCAGGAGAGGAACAGGAGAGTCGCCAAGGTGTTCAGAGCGCAGCTCAAAATCAGGGTGTGATTTTGCCCCCCACCCCCTTAGTTAAGACTTTATAAAGAAGGTCCTCACACAGCTGGCGTTGGCCTTCCTGCATGCCCTGCAGTTTGGTGGCAGCCATGCAGGTAGAGGCCTCTTCAGGAGTGGGGGTGGCTCTGAGGGACGCAGAAGTCTCCTGAATCAGCCTGAGTGCTAAATCCTGCATGTGAGTCCCCTTCCTGGGTCATTTGGTTGGAAGGCGGAGGAGAGTAACCTGCGATTTGGTCAGGCTCCTACTGGGCCCGGCCTTCTCCTGGCTGCCACCAACCCCCGCCTCCTCCTGGCTGCCACATTCCACAGCCTCGTCCTGGCTGAGGTCTTCCTGTGTATGAAAAAGGGACATAGTTTTAGTTTTTTCTTCATCAATCACACACAATTTTCACCTCATGACTGTTGCTATTTCAAAGTTAACAAATATAACAGACTATCATTCTGAGCCCAGCATTTGTCATTATTGTCCCAATTATTTTTGCCCACTACTGTCTATTGATATGTAAAACACTTTATTAAATCAGTAATTAGTGATCAAGAATAACATCTAGTAAACTTCATTTATTTTTTGACCAGAAATCTGTAGAAGAATGCTATACCTGACTCCAGCTGGGCTCCTCCACTTCTTCCTGGCTGGAAGGCCCAGGTTGGACATCGGAAGCCTCAGCTGGGGTGGAAGGAAGAGTGGAAGGAAGAGTAGAGAGGGATTCCCTGACTTCAGTGTGGTCTGACAGAAATCGCAGTCTCTCGTAGTACCACAGCCTGGGGACATAAACGTCATCTGCTGCAGCTCCGGACCTCTGGGAATCTGTGACCTTCTTGCGCTCCCTAAGATAAGTGCTCCTCAGGCCACCAATTTTGGCTTTTAGGAGATGGTTGCCGTGGGGACCACCGACTTCCCCAACTCCAGCAGTTTCTCCAGCGCTGCCTGCCTCTTCTGTTTGTGATTATAATGAGGATGTCTCACCTGCCACAGACAGGGCAGCTCCCTGTACTTGTCTATGAACAGGGGCAGGAAGTTGTGGTCATTGAAGCCATCCATTTTATCTGCAATACACAACACAAGACAAACCCTAATGTCAGGCAAAACTCACCTAATATAGTTACAATATAGTCCTCAATCTAGAAGCAGTATAGGCCCAAGTTTAGATCTTACCTTCGTTATCATGATCGGTGCCTCCGTTACTCCTTCCTCTGCTCACAGATCGTACATACTACGCACGCGTGTTACGCTTTATACACACTGCGCATGCATGTAACTCCGCCCACCCCTGACGTTCTTTCTAGTCTATTCCCCGCCCCTTCTCGTTCTGCGCAGTGGGGGAAGAGCACATGGCGGAGACACAGCAGGTGCGTGATAATTACAGCAACGAGGAGGAGGAGGAGGAGGAAAGCCCGGAGCCTGAAACGTCCCGATCCAGAAGGAGACAATCTAAGGCATCAAATATGTCCTTTGGTGAGATGTTGGAGATGGTGGACATCCTGAAGAAGGCCAACTATGATGGGAAGTATGGACCTTACCCCAACCCCAATGTCAGAAAGGCCAAGATCATGGCGAAAGTGGTCAAGAGTCTGCACCGGAATTTCTGGGTAAGACGATCAAAAGATCAGCTTAGGAAACGGTGGTCGGACCTCAAATTATGAGAACACGAGCAGTACAGAAAGATCCGGAGAGTGCTGCAAAAAAGTAAATAGTTGTCCTGTGTTCCTATCCTTTATGTTTATTACGTTCGTGCTGCTCCATGTGCTTTTCTTAACTGTTGCCCAGTTTAAAATGGCAACTTTCATGTTCATGGGCACATTATTTGTTCGTATAAAACATTGTTCGTTCGGCCTCTAAAACACCATTGTTTTGGCCATATGCATTTCACCACATTTTTTAGGGCCTACTTGTCTGAAAATAATTTAGTTGTGTAGATGGGTTTGTTACTAGAATGAAATGAAAACTAGATTCTGTGTAAGGAGAGGACACTCAGCAGTTTACACATCTGGACGCTGGAGCACTAGTGTGGGACACCAGAACACCCTTTTTATTAGGGGGCCCACACAGGTGCTCCAGTGTATACTATAGGGGTGTCTCCATCTGTGAAGCTTGTACAAAACAGGTAAAAGTATTCAAGCTTGACAAAGGACAATAAAAATTCTACATCTTGGAACTCTGCCAAAACAGACAATTGTACCCCACTTCCAAACAGTGTTTCCTATTCCTATTTCTGCCATCAAATATCTGTGTGCTAAGTATACCTATTTTTTTTATATAGGGGATAAAAGACTCGGAGGACACCCCTCATCCGAGGAGACCAGGGACCCCCCACCTCATGAAGAAGTGGAGACCCACCAAAGACAACAGGAGGAGGAGGAAGGAGACGTGGTGGAAATAGTCACCACATCAGGTAAGTGTCTGCGACCAAAGGCTCAGGTAAGAGATGGATGCCGGCATATTTATAATACATGGTGTTTCTTTGTTTCTGATTGAGGAGATCATGGGGTGTAATAGGGACTTGGAAAGCATCCAGAAAAACCATCAATGATGTTCAAAAAAAAATGAAGAACATCATTGATGTTTTAGGGAGAATTTAAAACCAATCAAAATCCCTTCCCTTTTTGGTGCTTTTGTGATCCTAAAATTTAGACCATTTTTTTACATATTATAGAAAAGCCAAATTTTGAAGATGCACACACTGTGTCAACATGTACTATCTGCCATCACGGGAGATCAATGTAGGCGTTTTGGGGGTGCAACCCCTTCCTCAATAATAAAGTAGCTGTGAGGAAGGGGTTGCACCCACAAAACATGTTCCTTGATCCCCCGTGATGGCAGCTAGCACATGTTGACATTCGGCTATCTGTGTGCATGTTAAAAATTTGGCTTTTCCAGGGGTGACTTCACCCCATCTGAACGCAATATCAAACACAGTTTGTAAATACTCATGTTTAATTTTCCATTCAAGTTCTACCTAATGTGAACTTTGTAAGTTCAAGATTTGTGTCTTTCTTGTTGGTTTTATACATGCCTGTTTTATCTTAAATGGACATTTCTACTTTTTCTGATGTGACCCCAAAAATTGTTATACAACAAACATGTTGGTTTGTTTTAAAAACCTTTTACAAATGCACATGTGATTGTGCTGGTATTAAAAAGATTGTTAATCAAGATTGTGTGGATTATTGTTTCAACACTCCAAAACTTTTCTTGTGCTCCAATTGGTGTTTTCAGTGACAATGGGTTTTATTTCCCAAGGGCAAATCCACTTTGCACTACAAGTGCAGTTTCAACTGCACTTGTAGTGCAAAGTGTCTTTGCCTTTAGTAAATAACACCCAACAGTGCTTTGTAATGTTACATAATCACGCCATTTTCAGGACTCGCCACATTTCTGTCAGGGTCAGCTGAAAGAAACACAAGCAGTAAACGTCACCAAAGATTTTAGTAGTTAAAATTTTAAGAAATAGGCGGAACCGGCTGGCCATGATTCCAAACGTGTTCTCCACCACTCTTCTGGCTCTGGCTAGCCGGTAATTAAAAACCCTCTGGTCCGGGGTGAGGGTCCCCATCGGGAATGGCCACATAAGATGGTCCCCCAGCGCAAAAGCTTCATCCGCAACGAAGATGAATGGGAGTCCTTCCACATTGTCTTCTGGAGGTGGCAAGTCCAAGCTGCCATTCTGGAGATGCCTGTAGAACTTGGTTTGGGCGATGACTCCACCATCGGACATCCGGCCATTCTTCCCCACATCCACATACAGAAATTCATAAGTAGCCGACACCACCGCCAACATCACAATACTATTGAACCCCTTGTAATTATAATAGTATGACCCCGAGTTGGGTGGTGGGACGATGTGGATGTGTTTCCCATCAATTGCCCCTCCGCAGTTAGGAAAGTCCCACCGCTGGGCAAAGTGGGAGGCCACAGTCTGCCATTCCCGTGGCGTGGAAGGAAACTGTGGAGTCAAACAAGAAAAAAAAAATTAGTCATTTTACACATAAACAGGGAAAGCAGATTAGACACAACACTTCTTGGCCAACATCAAGATAACATTTATTTGAGGGAGTTTTTAAAGACCAAAGTATAAGGTACACCTATCAGATTCCCCCCCCCCCTTCTCATGGGACATTTCTAACATTATAGGGGGGGGAATCTTGGGCAGGTAACCCTCTCCACTTCATTGAGAGACGAATGCCTAAATAATGGGTATTACTTTGGCCAGCCCCTCCTTAGTTACACTATTGGCAGCCCACTGGACAGGTAAGAAGTGTCATAATACAAAGATATAAATACACACTGTACACATTTTAGCACATTTGGACATTCTGCTATTACCTATCAAGATAATAATAGGATACAAAAACTTTAAACAGTACCATTGGAAAGTATACAGGCAGGCCCTTGCACTACATGCTTTGGGGAATTCATCCATAAATCTGACCACTAAAGAGATGGGTATAGTGTGTATGGGTTTGGCAAAGTCAGCAGATAGATGATTGAGGATAGATAGAGAATTGGGATCAGCTGACTTAGCAGTTGGGGGAGGGAGGGTTCCAAATGATTTGGGGACCCACAAAAAAAGCCTCTGGCACTCTGCATGAATTTTAAGCACCAATCAAATTTTAAAACATTTTAGGGGGTGTTTGGGGTAAAGCACTACTATGGAGCTGACAAAATACATTGTTAAGTGACTACATGAGGTGAATATAGGGCCAGAAGAGCATGCTGGGGAGGTAAGTGAAAGCAAATATGTATGAAGGACAAAAAAATAATTACATAAAAATCCAGCATGCATGAGAACAAAGGGGACATTCAAAGCATATTCCATTTATGGTAATTAGGGAATGAGGAAAGAAATGCAATATAATATATTAGCAAACATTAAATACAATAAAATGTGATGTTAAAAGATAAAAATCTTACCTTCATATACTCCTTCTGCAGGACCTGGATGATGGCAGAACAGGTCTCTGGGATAATGATACCCAGAGCCTGGGGGGAGATGCCTGTCGAGAACTTGAGGTCTTGCAGGCTTCTCCCCGTCGCCAAGTACCGCAGGGTGGCGACGAGCCTCTGCTCCGGAGTGATGGCTTGCCTCATGCAGGTATCCTGCCTGCTGATATAGGAGGTCAGCAAAGCCAACAAACAGTGAAATACGGGGTCCGTCATCCAGAGAAAGTTCCTGAAATCATCAGGATTATTCTCACGGATCTCACGGAGCAAAGACATATGAGAGAACTGGTCACGCTGAAGCAACCAATTCTTGGTCCATGAACTAATCCCCACCCTGTTCATGGACTGGACTTGTGTCAAGGTCAGGACCCCAACACCAAGCCCCCGCACAGCACAAACTCTACGAGGAGTACGCATACGAAACATGGCTAGAAAACAGTCGGCTGCTCAGAACGAGGTAACAGAACGCACTGAAGAACAGCAAGGCCTGTGAAGAGCGACCTGAAAAACAGTAACGAACGAACAAGAACACAATGACTACTTAAAGTCACGCAGGACTTGCTGCACGCACTGAAGAGCAGATACAAACCCACAAGCACAAACTGAACAGCAGAAAACGATCTGAATACCACGAGTCTGAAAAAGCGCAAATCGTCTCTCACCAAACTTTTACTAACACGAGATTAGCAAAAGGAGCCCAAAGGGTGCCGCGCTTGGTTCTGAACTGGCATTTTCTAGTCTCATCGTACGTGGTGTACGTCACCGCGTTCTTGGCGATCGGAAATTCTGGCAACTTTGTACGACCGCGTGTACGCAAAACAACTTTGAGCCAACATCCGTCGGAAAAAATCCTAGGATTTTGTTGTCAGAATGTCTGATCAATGTCCGATCGTTTGTACGGGGCATAACACCCTTCAGCCTCAGCTAGACTTAGCTGGGGTCATCCTGGGAGCCATTGGGACCTGTCCAGCAAGAAGGCCTGTTCAGGAGTCACATGTGCCACAGGATTCACCAAAGGTACTGAGTGAGTAACTTCAACCACCACACCCAGAGCCCCACCAGAGCCTGATAGAGGAGGAGCAGCCAGGTACAAGACTGTCAGAGAAGCTCTCCAAGAAGATCGGCTATTGGGCGCTCCGGTGTGCGCCGGTTCGCGCCTGGGCGCATCGGCATGGGCGCGCGCACGGCACTTGGCGCCAACCGCCCTATTTAATGTGCTGGAACCTTCTGCTCGGTGCTGTCCGATCTGCAGCTCCCAGTGCCTGAGTTCCTGTTTCCTGTCCACTTTCTGTTTGCCTGTCTGA
Source organism: Lithobates clamitans (assembly GCA_037952925.1). Classification (NCBI taxonomy): domain Eukaryota; kingdom Metazoa; phylum Chordata; class Amphibia; order Anura; family Ranidae; genus Lithobates; species Lithobates clamitans. Next base: position 191,841 of record JBBGZY010002724.1, read on the forward strand.
TCTCCTAGTGACCCCGGCTTGTCTTGGACTTCTCTTGTTATCTGCCTGCACCTGACCACGGCTTCCCTTGACTACGTCTCTGCCTGCTCCTCTGTACTACGTTGCCCGCCTGCTGCCAACCCTGCCTGTGACCCGGACTTTGAGCCTGCCTGTTCCTATGTACCTTGCTGACCGTCTGCTGCCAACTCTGCCTGGGACCGGACCTGCCATTTCTGCTCCTGCTCTGCACCAGTCGCTTAGTCCCTTACTTTTGACACATGGGAGGTACAAACATGAGCTCCAGAGTGTAGGGACATTCATATGTCGCTTGTTGGTATTTACACTATATAAGGTACAATTCTTATAAATGAGTAATTTTCAGGGAGATGAGTGGGCCAATCTCATGCTAGGCTATGAGATGGATTTTGAACAGGGTGATCGGGTTAAAACTTTGATCTCATCCCTTATTCAAAAATTGAATAAAGTGCTGGAGAAAAATCAGCACTTTTTTGGCATATAAAATCGCTAGATAGATATATAGGTATACATGCGATTTTATACATACGATTTTAAACAATGTGTTCGCATGTAAATCCCATATTGACACACATATGGGCATTTTTTCCATCCCTCCCTTCCCCCTCTCTCTCTGTGTCCTAGGACATTTTTATAGTCACCTTTATTATTACCTTTATTACTTTTTTTTTCCCAACTTATTGAGACATGTGAAATTTTTCCCTACATATATGGATACTTCATGTGCCAATAGACCTTGAATTAATACACTATGAGCCTGGGCTAATTTGCCCACAAATGTTAAAAACCATCAGTTCCCTATGTGCATATATGCACATGTGCATGCGTGCATATGTGTGTATATGCTTATCCTCGTAGACCATTATATGCCTCTTCCTTTTTGCTTGCACTCTCCCCCCTTTTGGGACTTGGCGGCTCTGTTTTCGCGGCCTCTGGGCCGGGGCTGGCCATTTCGATGTGCCTTCCCGGCAAGGGGGGGGGGGGGGCCGCCTTTGGTATTGGCTCCTCCCCCCCTTCCCCACCGGACATCCGGGCTGGTTCTGGTTGTCACGTTGGGGATATTTTCTCCCTTGCCGGCGGCGTTCGGGGACACCCTCGGATGCCCCTGGTCACTGCGCATGCACGGGGCCCCGTGCGTGCCATGTGACGTGGGTGCATCACGTGATTACGGCGAGGATGACGTCAGGGACGGGGCTTCGGCTCCTCCCGAACGCCGGGGAGGTCACACAGGGCTGCCTTATTGGCGGCTATGCCCTCCACAGTGTTCCCACTGATTTGAGTGGTGAGGGGAGGCGTTCACACCTGCGAGGAATTCCTTCTTAATTGATATACGCCCATAAATAAGGATACATATATGCTCTCACAGCACAAACACTGACAATTTCTCTCTCTGGGTGGTTTGACTTTCTTGCAGCTCTCACTTGGTAAGTACACCTTTTCAGCATTGTGTCTCTGCACTGTTTCAGCCCTGAATGAAATGATCAGTTTATCATGCTGATCTTATATATACATAATGAATGTCTGATACCATATACAATGTTACTTTCCTTGCATATTTTTAGACTGTCAACTCTGTTTGGATGACCGTCCACTGAGCCTGACAAACCCTGTGGCCAATCCCGGGTGGGTCACATTCGGGTCTAAATATAAAGGGCAGTACAGTGCACTTTCACATTTTGCTTGCACATTGATATAAGGTAATGCATTGTCCATTATCAATATATTTCATCTCACACCATGTTTTATCACGCTTTTTGTGGGCACCCTCACTTATTTTTATTTTATTTATCTTTTTATTTTATTTTTTTATCTTCACATTTCTGCTCACTCATTTATATTTGAGTCACCTACTTGGTATACACGCTCTATTCATTTCTCCTTGTTACACAGCACATACAATATATTATATATGCTGCACACATAGTCTCCTATCATCTCTTAAAGTCCCACCACACAAACAACCCCATGCCTTTTATTCACTTCTAATTTCATCTGATCAATTCTTTTGAATTTGATCACCACCACTTGGTTTCCTTGTTTTGAACTTTTACCTTGGTACCTCTGTCACCCACATGCATGATCTACTTATTTTCAAATATATATATATTTAATACTATTTAAATACAGTCTGTATATGAGGTATGTGTATAGACTGATATTCTTACTTCTCTACCTTTTTACTTTTTTCACTCAATTAAGCATATACTTCTTAATACAATGTTTTTGATATATATTATAAGTATGTTTCTCAGAAATGCTCTTTTTGGGCTTCTGCTGCAGGTGTTTACCTTCCCCCCCCGACAGTCTGTGTGGCCCAGGTGGGGGGTGATCTTCAGTGTGACCTCTTGTAAGCCACATCACTGGCTTCTGTCCCGGCTCCGGTGGCTGCGTTGGTGGAGGCGTTAAGGGACCTCTCGGGGGGAGTGAGCAGGCATTTTTGATTTTAAGGGGCCTCTCCTATAGGAAGTTTTTCGCTTATGGGACACGCACTATTGGGTAACTATGCTATATGGAATATGATATGTTTCTTTTGGTGTATGCAACCAAGCTTTTATAAGTATTTTCATTGTATATTTTTCAACAGACAGACCTCTGAAGAAGACCTTGAAATATATAGGTTGAAACGCGTCAGGTCCTTTTTTTCAATATTGATAATATCTATATGATGATGTTATGGAAAAATATGTCTGTATAAATGCGTGTCTGCTCCTACTAGTTTTGTAAACACTCTATATCAGAGCTCATTTTTAACAATCCTTGTGTAAAGGTATTCTTTGTATAATAAACATTATTCTTTTTATACAACATTTGTCCAATATTTCAAACGCCGCTGCCTAAAAACCCCACCTGGGGAAATCCTTTTCCTATTTTTTGCCTTCATAATAGGGGTGAGCAGCAATTTCATTTCCCCTCCCCCAACTGTGTCTCCTTCTTGCCAGGATCCTGGGCCTTACCTCCGCAAGTCACCCGCCAGGCTCTCTTACCACTCTGCGCTCCTGTGCCTTCTGTTTACACTACCAGGGGCCGGGAACCAGATACGTACGGGAGGCCTCCCCTGCTATACCGGGTTCGTCAGTCAGGTACGTGTAAGTCTGACAGTATCGGACAGCCATGTCCGAACCGGGCAGGGATCCTCTCCCACGGAGGAGCTATGCAGACACCTGGCGGGTCTCACTCAAGCTGTAAAGAGCCTTCAGGAAGGCTACACTAGGCTGGAAGAGAGAGTCCAGGTGCTCTCCTCACCTGCTAACCCTTTAGCTGCTGCTGCTTCCGGACTCTCATCTCCTCCTTCCGTGGTCATGCTTCCTCCTGAGCCAAGGGTACCTACACCCGACAGATTTTCCGGTGAACGTAGCAAGTATCGATCCTTCCGCAATGCCTGCGAACTATACTTTGCTCTGCTACCACGAACCTTCTCCTTGGAAGCAACAAAGGTGGGCTTTGTAATTTCTCTCCTGTCTGGCAAACCACAGACCTGGGCCCACCGTCTCCTGGAACAAAAATCAGCATCCCTAGACAACCTGGATGCATTATTTGCTGCCATGTCCCAACTGTATGAGGACCCCCAGTTGAAAGCCACCGCTGAGTCCGCCTTGCACGCCCTACAACAAGGGCGTAGACCCGCCGAAGATTACGTCCTGAATTCAGGCGTTGGAGTTCAGACACGGATTGGAACGACGCGGCCCTGCATTACCAATTTCGCATGGGTTTTTTCGATCCGCTTAAGGACGAGTTGGCGCGGGTGGGAGTTCCACAGACGTTGGAGGACCTCATCAACCTGTCCTCAGAGAGCGCCGATCCGAAAGAACCACCAGTCAGTTCCGTCCTACCTGGGTCCTCCCAAAGGTCCCTAGTGCCACCAGCTCTGCCGGCCCAAGCCTTCGTGTACTGCCTACTCCGGTGCTTGATCCCCCTGAGCCAATGCAGCTTGGCCTTCTCCGACCATCCCTCACACCTGAAGAGCGACAGCGTCGACGGGTGAACAACCTATGCATGTACTGTGGGGAGTCAGGCCACTACGTGAGATCTTGCCCTAACAAGACACGTAAGTCTCTTTCAGCCTCTACTAAGCGTGCTCCTGTCATACGTAATCCTGCTAATCATCTTGCTCTCCCCATTGTTCTACAGCTTCCAGGACAGGATCTTACAGTCTCGGTCATAATTGACTCCGGAGCTTGTAGCTGCTTTATAGACCTAACCTTTGCCGCTATCCACCGCATTCTTCTCCAAGCAAAATCACAGGGACTTGCGGTACATCTCGCTGACGGCTCCACCCTCAGCTCGGGTCCCGTCACCCAGGAGACTATTCCTCTATTGGCCATTATGGATACTCACCATCGAAAATTCCTTCGTTTTGATGCGATTTCTTCTCCTCTTTTTCCAATTATTTTGGGAATGCCGTGGCTACAAGCCCATAACCCTAGTATCGATTGGGCTTCCGGAGAAATTAAGTTCTGCTCCCGCTATTGTCACCAACACTGTTTGCCCAGTACCCCTACAGATGCCTCTCAACTCATGTGTCTGGACGTGGACACCGAATCGCAGCAAGCGATTCCCACTCCGTATTGGGATTTTCTTGACGTCTTCAGTAAAGAGGGGGCAGAAACCCTTCCTCCTCACAGGCCTTATGATTGCCCGATAGAACTTTTGCCTGGGTCTGAAGTTCCGTTTGGATGAATTTTCCCATTAACAGAGCAGGAGCTGGCTACTCTCAAGACTTATATTGATGAGAACTTAAAGAGAGGATTCATCTGTCCATCCACGTCACCGGCCGGGGCCGGCATTTTCTTCGTGGAGAAGAAGGACCACTCCCTTCGGCCTTGTATCGACTATAGAGAGTTAAACAAAATAACCATCAAGAATCGCTACCCCTTACCTCTGGTACCCGAACTCTTCCAAAGACTAGGTTCAGCAACAATCTTCACTAAACTCGATCTCCGTGGGGCCTATAATCTAATCAGGGAGGGAGATGAGTGGAAAACTGCCTTCCGTACCCGGTTCGGGCACTTTGAATATCTTGTTATGCCCTTTGGTCTGTGCAACGCGCCTGCAACGTTTCAGCACTTAATTAACAACATTTTCCGTGACCTTCTGGACTTATACGTTATAGTATATCTAGATGACATCTTGATTTTCTCCTGCTCAGTCATCGAAAATCGCAGGCATGTCCGAAATGTTCTAACCCAGCTCAGGCAGCATGAACTTTACGCCAAATTAGAAAAGTGTGAATTTGAACGCCAGTGTATCCAGTTCCTCTGCCTAATTATTGCTAGTGATGGCATTAAGATGGATCCGCAAAAAGTGGCAGCTATCCTTGACTGGCCCGCTCCCTCCGATAAAAAAGGGGTCCAACGCTTCATTGGCTTCGCCAACTTTTATCGCAAATTCATTAAAGGCTTCTCTGCAATTATTACACCAATTACCGAACTAACCAAGCAAAGGAACCGTTTTTGTTGGTCCACCGAGGCGCAATCTGCCTTTGACAAACTTAAAAAGTTGTTTACCTCCGCCTCCATCCTGAAACATCCAAACCCTGCCTTACCTTTCGTCCTTGAAGTGGACGCTTCAGAAGTCACTGTGGGGGCAGTACTCTCTCAGCGGCAAGGTGCCAAGTCCCTGCTTTATCCAGTAGCTTTTTTTTCTCGGAAACTCTCCACTGCCGAAAGGAACTACGATGTTGGAGACAGAGAGCTTCTAGCTATTAAGGCCGCATTGGAGGAGTGGCGTTATCTCTTAGAGGGTGCTGCACATCCCATTTTGGTCTATACTGACCACAAGAATCTGGAGTACTTGAGAACTGCCAAGAGACTGAGACCTCGGCAGGCAAGGTGGGCCCTGTTCTTCTCTAGGTTCCAGTTTCACATCACATACAGACCTAGCTCCAAGAACACCAAGTCGGATGCATTATCCCGCATGTTCCAGGATTCCGAGGAACCTTTACCTTCTGACACCATCCTTCCAGCTGGAAATTTTCTGTTGCTATAGGGGGGATATCATATCCCAAATTAAACAGGCCTCCAGGAATCTGTCCCCACCTATGGGAGTCGACGTATGCTTGCAAAATGGGTTGTTCCGGTTCAAAGACAAGATCTTGGTCCCAGAGAATCTAAGAGTGGCAGTACTGGAACTCTGCCATGATCATAAGTTAGCTGGGCATTTTGGCGTACTGAAGAAGACAGAGCTGGTGCAACGTACATTTTGGTGGCCCCAACTGGTAAAGGATTGTAAGAGTTATGTGGAATCTTGCACCACCTGTGCTCGGAACAAAAATAGTCGGACAAAGGCCTGGGGTCTACTAAAACCTTTACCCGTTCCAGAAAGACCCTGGAAGATGATTGCGATGGACTTCATCGTGGAACTCCCTCTGGCAGAGGGTTTTTCCACCATTTTTGTCATTGTGGATAGGCTGTCTAAGATGGCTCATTTCTTACCCATGAAAGGTACACCTTCTGCCGTGGAAACTGCGAAAATTTTTGTCAGAGAAATCGTAAGATTACATGGAGTACCAGCAAGTATAGTCTCCGATAGAGGTGTGCAGTTCACTTCCAGGTTCTGGAAGGCTCTCTGTGGGTCACTTGAGATTGAGTTGGCGTTCTCATCCGCCTATCACCCCCAGACAAACGGGCAGACAGAGAGGACTAACCAAACCCTGGAGCAATACCTTCGATGCTTTTCCACTTTCTCATAGAACGATTGGGTCTCTCTTCTGCCTATTGCTGAGTTCGCATACAACAACTCTGTGCACTCAGCTATCAAACAGACACCATTATTCGCCAATTATGGTTTCCATCCGTCATTTCTGCCTGAATCCTTACCCGAGTGCCCTATTCCTGCGGCTGCTGAAACAATGGATTTCTTTGTCACCAATAATAAATTACTACGTGAAACCATGGCTAAAACCCAAGAATATAATAAAAGGATGTTGGAGAACTCATTCTGGAACCTGGCAACCAGGTTTGGCTGTCCACCCTCAACTTAAAGTTGGCCTGTCCCTCGAAGAAGTTGGGTCCCAAATTCATGGGTCCCTTTCCAATCAAAAGGAAAATTAATGACGTGACCTATGAACTGGATCTACCCAAAACATTAAGAGTTCATCCGGTCTTCCACGTATCCTTGCTGAAACCTGCTGTCCCTAATTCCTTTTCGGGTCGTAATACCGGCCCACCTGAACCTGTAATTGTGGATAACGAGACAGAATTTGAAGTGGAAGCAATCCTGGACTGCAGGAAGAGACATGATCAAGTCCAATATTTGATCAAATGGAGGGGGTATGGACCAGAAGATAACTCCTGGGAACCAGAAAGCAATCTGCACACTAAGGAACTTTTAAGAGACTTCTGGAGTGCTCACGCTGATAGACTGGCCCAGATGGGCATCCAGAGGCTGCCCTTTAGGAGGGGGCACTGTCAGAGAAGCTCTCCAAGAAGATCGGCTATTGGGCGCTCCGGTGTGCGCCGGTTCGCGCCTGGGCGCGTCGGCATGGGCGCGCGCACGGCACTTGGCGCCAACCGCCCTATTTAATGTGCTGGAACCTTCTGCTCGGTGCTGTCCGATCTGCAGCTCCCAGTGCCTGAGTTCCTGTTTCCTGTCCACTTCCTGTTTGCCTGTCTGATCTCCTAGTGACCCCGGCTTGTCTTGGACTTCTCTTGTTATCTGCCTGCACCTGACCACGGCTTCCCTTGACTACGTCTCTGCCCGCTCCTCTGTACTACGTTGCCCGCCTGCTGCCAACCCTGCCTGTGACCCGGACTTTGAGCCTGCCTGTTTCTATGTACCTTGCTGACCGTCTGCTGCCAACTCTGCCTGGGACTGGACCTGCCATTTATGCTCCTGCTCTGCACCAGTCGCTTAGTCCCTTACTTCCTAGGACTTCCAGACCATACGCATCAGGATCCTGGGCCTTACCTCCGCAAGTCACCCGCCAGGCTCTCTTACCACTCTGCACTCCTGTGCCTTCTGTTTACACTACCAGGGGCCGGGAACCAGATACGTACGGGAGGCCTCCCCTGCTATACCGGGTTTGTCAGTCAGGTACGTGTAAGTCTGACAAAGACCCAGCTAGTCTTCTAACAAGGGATATCTTAGAGCCATTCAAAGCCAGTATAGCTACCCTACACCTCTTGCTTTGAAAATCTAAAGAGCAGCCAGGTGCCTTGACATCTTTTACAGAAATAGATCACCTGATCGCCTTGTGATTTTTGGTAGCCACAGACAGTTTCAAATCATCAAGTTGCATTCAAGTTACAGTTCTGGGAAAAATCCTGTTACCCAGATGTGCATGTGAGGCAGGGGCAGATCCAGAGTCTAGTCTCCGGGGGGGCACTGCCAAAATTTTTGGGGGCAATTTGTCGGGGGTAATGGCTGGTGTTGGCGCTTCAATCATCACGGCACCATGGTTGTTATGGTGTCAGGATGATTGAAGTGCATTATTTCTCTTATTACATTGTAATATAAAATGAAATAGTTCAGCTCACCCATAATGGAGAATCAGTGGGACTCCTGAGGGTGTCACTTTCCACGTCGCCTGTTATCAGATGCGAATTGTCAATGCCAGTGGCCAGTGACAGTGTCCTTGTTGTCCCAGAGGGAAGGCGGGCAGTGAGAGTTTATCTTATCTAATGGTGGTCTTCTTTTAGATGCAGAAATGCGGTGATGCAGGGGGGGGTGAGAGACAGTGGTGGCTCCAGCTTTCATATTTAGAGGGGGGTACATGGGGGGACAGGGACAAAAATAGGGAGGCAACTATAAAATGTAATTATATACACACACATATAAATACACAGTGTCTTGAAAAAGTATTGGTGGTTGCAGCCAGGTGGAAGGGAGGACAGGGTGGAAGCAGCCAGGTAGAATGGAGGACAGGGTGGGAGCAGCCAGGTGGAGGGAATATCCGACAACACGCTCCGATCGGACATTTTCCGTCTGAAAATCCGACCGTGTGTACGGGGCATTAGTCTATAGAAGACAGCAATAATCCCACATTATCTCAATCTTACTATCTGCTACTCTACTTGAGGAACACCTGTGGGAGAGGTGAAGTCGCTATGTCTCTCGATTTGCCTGCAAACTAGTTTATATTTTGCTTCCCATTATACTCTATGGGTATTCCCTTCTGTCATTCACCTTTGTCATTCCATAGAAAATAATAATAATCCAGTGGAGCTGGATTAAGTGGGAGTTAAAAACAAGAGTTTAAAACAGGAGGTTATAACAGGGGTCATAGTATCTGTGTAGTGTGAGTATCTGAGTGTTGTCTGAGTAGTGTGTGTGGATCGTTAGTACTTGTGTATTGCGAGTGCACGTAGGTCTGTGAGTACCTGTGTATTGTCTTGTTGTGTACCTGTGTATTGTCTTGAGTATTAGTGCCAGGAAGCTAGTTGTTAGGTAATTTGGACAGGGTAAAATCCCCAAATCCTCACTAAATTTAATAGGTACGATGTCCGGCGGGTGTGGAGAGGCGACTCTTTGTACATCTTGCCGCATGTATGCGTTCCTTGATCATCCGATCGAGGGCGAATACTGCTGTGCAAAATGTAAGCACATTGTTTCCCTGGAAGCCCAGGTTCTGAATCTGGGGAAGCAACTGTCAGCACTGAGAAGTCCCTCCATACTAAAGGTGAGCCAGGAACGTACACGGCAGGTGCCGGCAGGGGCCAGCACAGAGGCGGGTGGAGACAAAGAGGTGCAGGCACTAGCAAAGAGTAGATGGGTGACAGTCAGGAAGGGTAGAGGGGGAAGTGCCAGAGAGGCCCATCCAGGACTGGAGCATCCCAATAAGTACGCTCCATTGAGTGACATTGGTGAAACCAGTCAGGGACCAGCACTGCTGGAGATGAGGGACTCTCCTAGCTGCCAGGGGAAGAACTCCTCCAGTGAGTGGGGGGGGGCAGCAAAGGGAAAGGAAAGACAGATTCTGGTGGTAGGGGACTCAATTCTTAGAAGGACAGAGAGGGAAATCTGTAACCAAGATCTGAAGTGCCGAACAGTATGTTGTCTACCGGGCGCTCGGGTTCGGCACATCACGGATCTTGTGGACAGATTACTGGGAGAGGCTGGGGAAGACCCGGCTGTCATGGTGCATGTTGGCACCAATGACAAAGTCAGAGGCAGATGGAGTGTCCTAAAGAACGATTTTAGGGACTTAGGAGCTAAATTGAGGAAAAGGACCTCCAAGGTAGTGTTCTCAGGAATACTACTGGTACATCGAGCCACACCAGAAAGGCAGAGGGAGATTAGGGAAGTAAACAAGTGGCTGAAGAGCTGGTGTAGTAAGGAGGGGTTTGGGTTCCTGGAGGACTGGGCCGACTTCTCAGTCGGTAACCGGTACTATAGAAGGGACGGATTGCACCTAAATGAGGAGGGTGCAGATCTGCTGGGAATGAAGATGGCCAAAAAGTTAGAGGGGTTTTTAAACTAGGCGATGGGGGGGAGGGTCCAGAGACAGTGATAGCCAGCGTGGAAGATATTCCAGAGGGTAGTATTGGGGGCATTAGTGGTAGGTTAACCAAAGCACAAAAACACAAGGTGAGTATAGTAGCAAGTCCTAGTTGCAATCTTGAAACACCCAATACGAGGACAATATGCGACCGGTCTAAACTATGTGGCATGTTCACCAATGCCAGGAGCCTGGCGGACAAGATGGGTGAACTAGAGATACTGTTGTACAAGGAGGATTTGGATTTTGTGGGAATTTCAGAGACCTGGTTCAATAGCTCTCATGATTGGCTGGCAAACATTCAAGGGTATACCCTATACCGCAAGGATAGAGAGGGTAAAAATGGGGGAGGGGTATGCCTATATATCAAGAATAATGTACAAGTGAATGTGAGAGATGACATCACTGAGGGAGCTAGGGAGGAGGTGGAATCCTTATGGGTAGAGCTCCAAAGGGATGAAGCTAAGGGGAAAATAATACTGGGAGTATGCTATAGGCCCCCTAACCTGAAGGAGGAAGTGGAGACGGATCTCCTATCACAAATTGGATTAGCAGCAAGGATGGGAAGTGTTACATAATGGGAGATTTTAATTATCCAGACATAGACTGGGCGGAGGGAACCACACATTCATTTAAGGCTCGCCAGTTCCTTAGTGTCTTGCAGGACAATTTTAATGGGTCAGATGGTAGACGCACCAACTAGAAATAAAACCTTACTAGATCTACTGATTACCAACAATACAGACCTGATAACAGATGTGGAAATACGGGGCAATTTAGGTAACATCGATCACAGGTCAATTAGTTTCAGTATAAATCACACAAATAGGAAACATGAAGGGAATACAAAGACAATGAATTTCAAAAGAGCCAACTTCCCTAAAGTACAAACCTTGCTAAAAGGCATAAATTGGGATAAAATATTAGGAACAAAGAATACGGAGGAGAGATGGGTTTGCTTTAAGAGCATATTAAATAAGGGCATTAGCCAATGTATCCCATTGGGTAATAAATTTAAAAGAGCGAACAAACATCCTGGATGGCTTAACTCCAATGTAAAAATGCATATAAAAGCAAAGGAGAAGGCCTTCAAAAAATACAAGGTTGAGGGATCATCCTCAGCATTCAGAATTTATAAAGAATGCAATAAGAAATGTAAGGGTGCAATTAGGATGGCTAAGATAGAACATGAAAGACACATAGCGGAGGAGAGCAAAAAAAATCCCAAGAAATTCTTTAAGTATGTAAACAGTAAAAAAGGGAGGACAGACCATATTGGCCCCATAAAGAATGAGGAAGGACATCTGGTTACAAAGGATGGGGAGATGGCGAAGGTATTGAATTTATTCTTCTCCTCAGTCTTCACGAGTGAATCGGGGGGCTTCATTAACCAAAACTGCAGTGTTTATCCTCAGGACACAACACAGGAAGCACCTACATGGTTAACAGAGGACAGAATTAAAATTAGACTTGAGAAACTTAACATTAATAAATCACCGGGAACAGATGGCTTGCATCCGAGGGTAGTTAGGGAACTCAGTCAGGTGATTGCCAGACTGTTGTTCCTAATTTTTACAGTCTATTGACTGGAATGATACCAGCTGATTGGAGAAAAGCCAATGTAGCTCCAATATTTAAAAAGGGCCCAAAAAACATCCCTGGGAATTACAGACCAGTTAGCCTAACATCAATAGTATGTAAACTCTTGGAGGGGATGATAAGGGACTATATACAAGATTTTAGTAATAAGAATGATATCATTAGCAGTAATCAGCATGGATTCATGAAGAATCGTTCTTGCCAAACCAATCTATTAACCTTCTATGAGGAGGTGAGTTGCCATCTAGATAAAGGAAGGCCCGTAGACGTGGTGTATCTGGATTTTGCAAAAGCATTTGACACAGTCCCCCATAAACGTTTACTGTACAAAATAAGGTGCGTTGGCATGGACCATAGGGTGAGTACCTGGATTGAAAACTGGCTACAAGGGCGTGTTCAGAGGGTGGTGATAAATGGGGAGTACTCGGAATGGTCAGGGGTGGGTAGTGGGGTTCCCCAGGGTTCTGTGCTGGGACCAATCCTATTTAATTTGTTAATAAACGACCTGGAGGATGGGATAAACAGTTCAATCTCTGTATTTGCAGACGATACTAAGCTAAGCAGGGCAATAACTTCTCCGCAGGATATGGAAACCTTGGAAAAAGACCTGAACAAATGAATGGGGGAGGGGCAAACACTACATGGCAAATGAGGTTCAATGTAGAAAAATGTAAAATAATGAATTTGGGTGGTAAAAATCTGAATGCAATCTATAGACTGGGGGGAGAACCTCTGGGGGGATCTAGGATGGAAAAGGACCTGGGGGTCCTAGTAGATGATAGGCTCAGCAATGACATGCAATGCCAAGCTGCTGCTAACAAAGCAAACAGAATATTGGCATTAAAAAGGGATTAACTCCAGAGATAAAACGATAATTCTCCCGCTCTACAAGACTCTGGTCCGGCCGCACCTGGAGTATGCTGTCCAGTTCTGGGCACCAGTCCTCAGGAGGGACGTACTGGAAATGGAGCGACTACAAAGAAGGACAACAAAGCTAATAAAGGGTCTGGAGGATCTTAGTTATGAGGAAAGGTTGTGAGCTCTGAACTTATTCTCTCTGGAGAAGAGACGCTTGAGAGGGGATATGATTTCATTATATAAATACCGGACTGGTGACCCCACAATATATAAATACCGGTCTGGTGACCCCACAATATACAAATACCGGACTGGTGACCCCACAATATATAAATACCGGACTGGTGACCCCACAATATATAAATACCGGACTGGTGACCCCACAATATATAAATACTGGACTGGTGACCCCACAATATATAAATACCGGACTGGTGACCCCACAGTATACAAATACCGGACTGGTGACCCCACAATAGGGATAAAACTTTTTCGCAGAAGAGAGTTTAATAAGACACGTGGCCACTCATTACAATTAGAAGAAAAGAGGTTTAACCTTAAACTACGTAGAGGGTTCTTTACTGTAAGAGCGGCAAGGATGTGGAATTCCCTTCCACAGGCGGTGGTCTCAGCGGGGAGCATTGATGGCTTCAAGAAACTATTAGATAATCACCTGAATGACCACAACATACAGGGATATACAATGTAATACTGACACATAATCACACACATAGGTTGGACTTGATGGACTTGTGTCTTTTTTCAACCTCACCTACTATGTATATCTATGTATAACTTCATCTCAATTTTGAACATCATCAGTGAACATGGAGAGAATGTCTGCTAAAGATTGATCTGATATGACAAATGGTTCTGACTCCGGGTCACATCTCACCTTCCCATTACACTCTATGGGCATTCCTTTCTGTCATTAACCTTTGTAATCCCTTAGAATATAATAATAATCCGTCTTAATTGCAATTTTAAACATCACCACGGAGCGTGGAGAGAATGTCTGCTAAGGATTTATTTAGTATGTTGACTGGTTCTGACTCCAGGTCACATCATCCATCCCATTATACTCTATGGGCATTCCTTTCTTTTATGTTTGTATGAATCTATAGAAAACCGCTGGAATCCCAAATAATCTCAATATTACTATATACTACTCTACTTGAGGAACAGCTATGGGGAAGGTGAAATTGCTATGTCTCCAAGATCTGCCTGCAAATGAATTTATATTTTGCTTCCCATTATACTCTATGGGCATTCCCTTCTGTCATACGTAGCCCACAGTGCCACCCACCAGTGCTGCCAATCAATGCCACAGATCAGTGCTGCCTATCAGTGTCACCTACCAGTGCCCATCAGCACCACCCATCAGTGATCATCATTGCCCATCAGTGTCACCTATCAGTGCCGCTTATCAGTGCCAACCATCAGTGCCCATCAGTGCTTATCAGTGCCACCTCTCAGTGCCGCCTATCAGTGCCCATCAGTGCCACCTCTCAGTGCCGCCTATCAGTGCCCATCAGCGCAGCCTCATCAGCGCATAGCAGTGAAGGAGAAAAATGACCTGTTTTCAAAATTTTATAACAAACTATGTAACAGTTTTGTTTTTTTTTTCAAAATTTTCTGTCCTTTTTTGCTTTATTTAGAAAAAATAAAAAACCCAGCAGCAATTAAATACCACCAAAAGTAAGCTCTATCTGTCTGAAAAAAACGATAAACATTTCATTTGGCTACAGTGTTATATAATCGCGCAATTGTTATTCAAAGAGTGACAGCGCTGAAAGCTGAAAACTGGTCTGGGCAGGAAGGGGGTTTATGTGCCCGGTAAGCAAGTGGTTAATTGGTTCTGGCTCCGGGTCACATCTTGCTTCCCATTATACTCTATGGGCATTCCTTTCTATCATTCATCTGTCATTCCATAGAAAACAGCTGTAATCCCAAATAATCTCAATTTTACAATCTAATACTCTACATGAGGAACATCTGTGGGGAAGGTGAAATCACGATGTCTCCAAGATCTGCGTGCAAATGAGTTTATATTTTGCATCCCATTATACTCTATGGGCATTCCCTTCTGTCATTCACCTTTGTTATGCCATCAAAAACAATAATAATCCCACCTAATCTCAATATTAAACATGGCCACTGATATTTAAAAGTAGGTTTGGAAAAAAATAATTTGATATGTCTAAAGATTCCGTCACTAATTGAATTTTGTTTTTCCCTATTCTCTATGGGCATTCCCTTCTGTCATTTACTGGTGTACTCAGCCCATTGTGTTAGAGGGTCGGGGGGGTCTTTCAGAAGGTCGAAGCAACAGAAGACCCATCCTAACCAGCGGCTTCTTTGTGGGTAGCGCTACATGTGTTTCCGGGAGACTTTATATAGACATTTCTCTGAAATAATTCCCAGCTATTCCTGTTTACCGATCACACCCACCGTCCTGTCACCGTATACAGCAGTGTTTCTCAACTCCAGTCCTCAAGGAGCCCCAACAGGTCATGTTTTCAAAATCTCCATTAGATGAAACAGCTGTGGTAATTACTAAGGCAGTGAAACTGATCAAATCACCTGAGCAAAATAATGGAGAGCCGGAAAACATGACCTGTTGGGGCGTCTTGAGGACTGGAGTTGAGAAACACTGGTCTACACTGATATCACCCACACACAGTGTAGTGCAGTACAAGGGGACTTACCTGTGACAGTGAAGAGGGGGAGCAGTATGTAGAGGATATTTGGGGGTCTCATCGTCTCCAGAATTTGGGTTCCACCCTACAATACCTTTGCTGAGATTTCCTCATCGGGAGAGAAAATACTTTCTGTTTTAAAGAACTGTCACTCCCTGGAGAATAACCCCCACCATCCGGAGAGAGGAGACCGAGCACTCCACCTGGAGGACAGAGAGAGGTACTGCATACTGACACTGATTATATATATATACATACTGACACTGATCATATATATATATATATATATATATACTGACACTGATCATATATATATATATACTGACACTGATCATATATATATATACTGACACTGATCATTATATACATACATACTGACACTGATCATATATATATACATACTGACACTGATCATATATATATATATTAGGGTTGTCCCGATACCGATACCAAGCATTTGCCCGAGTACTTGTACTCAGGCAAATGGTCCCGATACTTCACCCGATACCTGCACAGTCAGCAGTGATCGGTGAGTGGGGAAGTTACAAGCTTCTTCCCCCCCTTCAGCTGCTTTAGTGAAATCTATACAGCGGTAATCAGTGCTTTAACTCCCCCACACACGATCACCGCTGACTGTCACTGCATCCTCCTCTATGCCCCCTCCGTTCTGCTGTCCCCCTCCTTTCTTCCTCCGTGTCCCCCTCCGTTCTGCTGCTGTCCCCATCCGTTCTGCTGTCCCCCTCCTTTCTTCCTCCGTGTCCCCCTCCTTTCTTCCTCCGTGTCCCCCTCCGTTCTGCTGCTGTCCCCATCCGTTCTGCTGTCCCCCTCCTTTCTTCCTCTGTGTCCCCCGCCATTCTGCTGTCCCCCTCCTTTCTTCCTCCGTGTCCCCTCCATTCTGCTGTCCCCCTCCTTTCTTCCTCCGTGTCCCCCGCCATTCTGCTGCTGTCCCCCTCCTTTCTTCCTCCGTGTCCCCCTCCATTCTGCTGTCCCCCTCCTTTCTTCCTCCATGTCCCCCTCCGTTCTGCTGTCCCCCTCCTTTCTTCCTCCGTGTCCCCCTCCGTTCTGCTGCTGTCCCCATCCGTTCTGCTGTCCCCCTCCTTTCTTCCTCTGTGTCTCCCGCCGTTCTGCTGTCCCCCTCCTTTCTTCCTCCGTGTCCCCCTCCATTCTGCTGTCCCCCTCCTTTCTTCCTCCATGTCCCCCTCCGTTCTGCTGTCCCCCTCCTTTCTTCCTCCGTGTCCCCCTCCGTTCTGCTGCTGTCCCCATCCGTTCTGCTGTCCCCCTCCTTTCTTCCTCTGTGTCTCCCGCCGTTCTGCTGTCCCCCTCCTTTCTTCCTCCGTGTCCCCTCCGTTCTGCTGTCCCCCTCCTTTCTTCCTCCGTGTCCCCCGCCATTCTGCTGCTGTCCCCCTCCTTTCTTCCTCCGTGTCCCCCTCCGTTCTGCTGTCCCCCTCCTTTCTTCCTCCGTGTCCCCCGCCGTTCTGCTGCTGTCCCCCTCCTTTCTTCCTCCGTGTCCCCCTCCGTTCTGCTGTCCCCCTCCTTTCTTCCTCCGTGTCCCCCGCCGTTCTGCTGCTGTCCCCCTCCGTTCTTCCTCCGTGTCCCCTGCCGTTCTGCTGTCTCCCACAATTCTGCTGCTGTCCCCCGCCGTTCTGCTGCTGTCCCCCTTCTTTCTGCTGCTGTCCCACTCCAGTTGTCCTCCGTGTCCCCCTCCTTTTTGCTGTCCCTCTACATGTCATCCTCCTTCCTTTGATGTATGAACAGAGTCAGTGATCACTGACTCTGTCCATTCACATAACTGAAACATTGTAACCTCCTGTGATTACGATGTCTCAGTTTATGAATGGAGAGGAGCCGCTGTCTTCTCTCCATTCATTCTCAGTGCAACTGAGGCTGCAGAGAAAGGGACTGGGGAATCTCTATCCTCTGTCTCTTTCTCTGTCTCAAGGGGGAGATTTCAGGGGTCTATTAAGACCCCTGATATCTCACCAAAGCCCCCCAACAGGGCTGATTTAAAAAAAAAATATTGCAATAAATAGTTTAAAAAAAATATTGTAAAAAATAATATTTTTTTTTTAAAAAAACACAGACACCATCCACCCCCTCCCTCCGTAAAAAAAAAAAGCATTGTAAAAAAACAAAAAAAAAATTGTTAAAAAATTGTAAAAAAACCCCCCAAAAAAACACTGTCATGTGACATTAAAAAAAAGTATCGGCGAGTACTTGAAAAAAGTATCGGTACTTGTACTCGGTCTTAAAAAAGTGGTATCGGGACAACCCTAATATATATATATAGGAAGGCCGGTTTACCAGCCTGAAATTATGGGAGGAGCCCGGAGGGTATATAGCCAGACCATCCACAATGGTCTGTGTCAGTTCCAGTGCGCGGTAGCTCACATCACAGGGCTGACTCTTCCCAGCTCACCTCATGTTCGGCAGTCTGTGCATTCAATCGCAGGTGCACTCCGGCTTTTCATTCGTGGTCTTCGTCGGCGGTTCCCACTCACGGTCGCAGGTAGTATCCAAACTTTCGTGTCATGTGCAAAATCTTGCGGTTTATTATGCTTCTTATCCTGCACCCCTTTCGTGAAAAAACCTGCCCCGGAGTTGTTGTCGCTCATGTCCCGACATCATTCGGCACAGGCATAGTACATTCGTAAAGTTCCTTCTGACAAATATACGATTCATTCGTAGACCCAAGCCTCCAGTCACTGTCGGTCGTTCTCAATATCACTCGCAATAGGCTTCACTGGTCAAAAAATTCATGCTCCATGGGGTTGCCATCTCATTCATTAGGAGATCAGCATGTATTGTTTGTAGAGGTTTCTGTGGCTGATTGAGGTGTGGTTGAGCCCACCTGGTGCCTTCTCTGCACTTGATTAGCCTGGGGGGATGGGTGGTTGATAGGTGTTCAGTTTCACAGTAAGGGATGGCATACACTCTACAACCAATTTGTATCAGATACTCCTTACTACCGATTTATATCGGATTAATTTAATATGTTTTACAAACTGATTCATATCAGATGCATTGCAGAGGCCGACTCTACCAACTCACTGCATGTCCTTCGAGATTGGTCGTAGGTTTTTATCAATTGTCCCACACTCACTGTCGCAGGTAGGACTTTCCTGCTACCGAACCGTTACTTTATGTTCCCCTTCGTAAAGCACCTACAACTTCGTAGGTCTTACTCGGTTATTCGCACACATTCGTACTTACTGCCTTTCTCCGTTCCTCATTCGAGCCCAGTCGCATCCGCGATGTTACGACTCATGACAGCCTCCACTCGGCACCACTGGTATCTTACCGACTAGGTGGTAAGAACTGTACGAATAAGCACAAGCCACCTTCGGGAACAAGTCACTTACAACAAATGTAGTCGCAACATCGGCCCTATGGTTTAGATCCTCAGCAAATCACAAGCCCCTTCAACCACTAACACCGTCAGCCGATCCGAGTCCAGTGGTAGCACCGGCTCAACGATTCGGATCCGGAACACAAACCCCATCGTCACCTTACATCCACAACCGATCTGAATCTAGTCGCATAATCAGCACAAAGATTCGGATCCTCTGCAAAACGAACTCCACCAACCGATCCGAGTCCAGTCGCAACACCGGCTCAATGATTCGGATCCTCAGCATACACAAGCACTCACCAACAGTGTGCTTCTTTCATCCCACCGATCCGAGTCCAGTCGCAAAACAGCGGCTCTGCGATTCAGATCTTCAGCATACAAGCACTCACCAACAGTGTGCTTCTTTCATCCCACCGATCCGAGTCCAGTCGCAAACAGCGGCTCTGCGATTCGGATCTTCAGCATACAAGCACTCACCAGCAGTGTGCTTCTTTCATCCGACCGATCTGAGTCCAGTCGCAAAAGCGACTCAATGCTTCAAAACTTTAGCATACACAAGCACTCACCAACAAGTGTGCTTCTTTCATCCCACCGATTCGAGTCCAGTCGCAAACAGCGGCTCTGCGATTCGGATCTTCAGCATACAAGCACTCACCAACAGCGTGCTTCTTTCATTCAAACCAATCCCAGCCCAGTCGCATACCGGCTCAGTGATCCAAGACCCCCGGCACAGCAAAAACCCCACCGCACATTCCAAATCCAGTCGTAGCACCGGCTCAACGATTCGGGTCTCTCACAACAAATACCCACCACCTATTTTTCCCAATGCCACGCACGGTTTTCCTACATAATCAAATTTCAAAAAAAAAACAAAAAAAAAAAAACTCTTTTACTTTGTAAATCACCACAAACACTTACGAAATAGCTTCATACAGCCATTCATCTTCCGTAGCAACACGGCTACTCATCGATTTCTCCAACCCTTCCCCCTTTCAGGTCAGTAGAGTTCTTCAGTTGATCCATCCTGCAACAGGTGTGGACAGTATCTTCCTCAGCTTCCCGGTCGACCCAAGTCTCGACCTCAAAAAACGAAAACTCCACTACTAGGACTTCAAGGCAGCGGACACCATGTCGCAGGCCAGCAGCGAGGACCTCGCCTCCACCCCGTCGTCACCTGGGGCAGACTCAGCAAACGACGACTTACAGTCTCTCAGAGCTTGGACCATCCCCAAGCTTACAGCTGAACTACGGCGCAGGGGAATACCTTTCCCTGCGACTGCTAGGAAAGCTGAGCTTTTCAGGTTGCTATTTCCTCCGCCAGCGGCAGCCCAATCGGGCACCCAGGCATCACTACAGTCAATCTCATCAGCAATCACTCAGCTGCACTCCTTGGTGACCACACTATCGGCAGCAGTCACTGATGTCCAGACAAGAGTGGGAACCCTGGAGGTACATCAAGCTGCACCCTCACCATCTACAGTAACCACCGCCACCCCCATGCCTCTCCTTACAGGTACGCCCGACATCTATACCTACGTCCTCCCCGCACATCTCGTCCCAGCAGGCATCAGGAAGGACATCATGGATGGGAAGGACATTAACTTGGCATCCCTCCTCATCGCAGTACACGACCCAGCCGAAAACAAGTCCTATGCGTGGGGAGACGTTTCCGTCGTCCTAAAGGCCAAAGACCATAGGCTTACCCGCAAACTCAATATTGCGGAGTTCGTACTAGCATTTGGCATGTTCAGAGACGTGCTATGCACGGTCAACCCCAACAGGAGAGAGGAGCTGGACCTATACCTACACGCAATAGTAGATCTAGGTTATAAATATGGGGGATGCTCCTTTTATGACTATCACAGGTCATTTTCAGCAAAAGCAGCAGCTAGACTTTCCCAGTTTCAAGTAAAAACCAACTGGAGTACCATCGATACAGAGCTGTTCTGTCGCCATTTCGCTGGCCTACGTTCCCCACTCTGTACCAACTGCCAGTCGTCCACCCATACGGCCAACTGGTGCTCCGAGTCAGGTGGCAGACGCCCCCCCAACCCTCCCTTCTTTCCCAGCGTCACTCGTCACTCAACGGTATTTACTCAGCCGGCTCAGGCAGACAGATTAGGACGACCCATCCAGGCACTAGGGGGAGCAGCCATATGCAATAACTTCAACTTTGGGGGTTGTAACTTCCCCCACTGCAAACTACTTCATGTCTGTCTCACATGCCACAAAGCTCACCCCAGGTACGCTTGCGCTATGAAACAGCCTAAACCCGAATGACTAAGCCGAGTGCACGTCGGATGGCTCGCGTTTTACCTCGCCTCACACCCAACACCTTCACTGGCAGCCTTTCTCATCCGGGGATTCACGACAGGCTTTCAGACCGGACTTATCACACTACCAAACACAACTCACGAATGCAAAAACCTGCTTTCAGCCGCTACCGACGAGGAAACCATCACCACCCTGCTGCAAACAGAACTAGACCGGGGATACATAATCGGCCCCTTTACACAATCACCTTTTTCTGTATGGAGAGTCAGCCCTATCGGCCTTGTGAAGGGCAAGTTTTCAAATAAACTTCGTTTAGTTTATGATTTGTCCGCGCCTCATTGTTCCCATATACCCAGTTTAAATTCCCTAATACCTTCAAAAGAGTTTACACTTAAATATTCAACGGTAGACTCAGCTATTCAATCCATCATTCTCGCAGGAGCAGGCGCCTGGTTGTCTAAAGCAGACATCTCGGATGCATTCAAATTGTTGCCAATTGATCCGTGCCTATGGCGGTGGCACGGAATCAAATGGAAAGGTCTATACTATTTCGCCACCAAGTTAACGTTCGGCTCCAAAAGCAGCCCGTGGCTATTCAACACTTTCGCTCAGTCTCTTTCCTGGATTCTCTCACAACATGCGTCCTGTCAGAAAGTGATCCACTACTTAGACGACTTCCTACTCATAGAGAAACCCAACGAGCCCCCAGTTGATCTAAACAGCCTCAGAACAATCTTTCATAATCTTAACGTACCTTTAGCGGATAAGAAGGTAGAAGGCCCGGCACAGATCGTCACCTTCTTGGGTATCATACTCAACACTCACACCATGCAAGCTAGTCTGCCTCCCGACAAATTGACCCGCATCAGGACAGTCATCCACACATTTACTAATACGCAAGGCTGCACAAAAAAGCAACTGCAATCCCTCCTTGGCATGCTGAACTTTGCCATAAGGATCATCCCTCAAGGGCGATCCTTCGTCTCACGTCTCCTGGTGTTCCTTTCCCAGGTACAAGACCCCGACCTAATATTTAAACTAGACAAGGCAGCCGTAGCTGACCTAGCCATCTGGGACGATTTTCTAACAAACTGGAACGGCATTTCGATGTTTATCCCATCAGCGTCTCCCACTTCACCCCAAATAATCACGGACGCCGCAGCCTCCACAGGTTTTGCAGCTATTTTTGGCCAACACTGGTTCGCAGCACCATGGCCGCCAGAAATACTCTTGATCCCCGGGTTCAGTCAATCCTCCTCGATGTTCGAGATTTACCCCATTGTTGCAGCAGCCCACGTCTGGGGCAACAACTGGGTAGGACAAACAGTGACATTTTCCACAGATAATCTAGCCACAGCCTCTATTATAAACAAAGGTCGCTCCAAGTCCTTGGCCATCATGTCCTTCCTACGCAGGCTGGTGCAACTCTCACTACAGCACCAATTTAATGTCCTCTGTGTTCATATCCCCGGTAAATGCAACACTTCGGCCGACGCGCTATCTCGCTTTAACTACACAACCTTCTTTTCGCAGGAACCTGGAGCCGACCCGACCATGTCTGCTATCCCACATTGGTCACAGCTAACCCTGGATTGAAGCGACATCTTCATGACGCCACTAATCTGATTAAACTGGGTTTACCATACAGCAGGCCAGGGCACACTTCAGGTCTATTTATGTTGTTAGTCTTGTGACGTGTTTATGTGTTTCATATCTATCAGGACGGAGGGCTCCGACCATAAATAGGAAGGCCGGTTTACCGGCCTGAAATTATGGGAGGAGCCCGGAGGGTATATAGCCAGACCATCCACAATGGTCTGTGTCGGTTCCAGTGCGCGGTACCCACCCACCCATTCCCCTTCTCAAGGCACTTCTCTTCAAACAATTTCTCTACAGAAATACCCATTACTTTCTTAAGGTATGCGCCCTTC
>JBBGZY010002724.1:222500-253548 GCA_037952925.1 Lithobates clamitans
AAAGGAATGAACTACCAGCAGCTCGTACGGGGGTAGTGCGCTATATATATATATATATATCTCTCTATACCGTGTTTCCCCGAAAGTAAGACAGTGTCTTACTTTCTTTTTATCCCTAAAAGCCCCACTATGTCTTACTTTCGGGGGGCTTTGGTGAGATATCAGGGGTCTTAACAGACCTCTGATATCTCCCCCTTGAGACAGAGAAAGAGACAGAGGATAGAGATTCCCCAGTCCCTTTCTCTGCAGCCTCAGCTGCACTGAGAATGAATGGAGAGAAGACAGCGGCTCCTCTCCATTCATAAACTGACACATCGTGATCACAGGAGGTTACAATGTTTCAGTTATGTGAATGGACAGAGTCAGCTGACTCCATACACAGGAAGGAGGGGGAGGACGGCGGAACGGAGGGGGAGAACGGAGGGGGACAGAGAAGGAGGGGGGAACGGAGGGGACAGCGGGGAGGCACAGAGGAGGAAAGCGGAACGGAGGGGGAGAACGGAGGGGGACAGAGACCCGCACCCCCAGCGGCCCGCACCCCCAGCCCCACTCTTTGTACCGCACGTCACTGGAGGCAAATCCCCCCGTGTTTCCCCGAAAGTAAGACATATGTCTTACTTTCGGGGTACGGCTTATATTAGCTGACCCCTCTGAAACTCCCGATACGTCTTACAATCGGGGGTGTCTTACTATCGAGGAAACACGGTGTATATATATATATATATATATATATATATATATATATATATATATATATATATATATATATATATATATATATATATATATACATATACATACCATAGTTGCCAACATTGAAAAAAAAATATGTGGGACACTTTTTTGGCTGTAAGCGGAGCCGATCAATAATTAGGAGGCGGGGCATTCGTTTGTGGGCGTGGTCTAGCAAAAAACTAATAGCTGCGGCGCGCAAAGCGCGCCGCTGCGAAAAATGGGCGTGTCTTACGCAGAAAGTGGGTGTGTTTTACGCGGAAAGTGGGCGTGTCTTGCATGAAAATGGGCGTGTCTTGCATGAAAAGTGGGCGTGGCTTAAATTGGCGTGGCTCAAGAGGGTGTGGTTAAAGTCTGAGATGAATGAGGGATGGAGAGGGAGAGGGTAAGGGGGAGAGGGAGAGGGGGAGAGAGGAATGACGGGACAGCAGCCCCAGGTCCCACACAACAATAGAAATATGTGTATTCTAGAAAGTTTAACAATCAGCAGATAAAGATACTCCAAACACCTGGTGTTAACGCTTCAATCATCCCGGCACCATGATTGTTATGGTGTCAGGATGATTGAAGCGCATTATTTCTATTATTACATTGTAATAAAAAAAGAAATCATTCAACTCACCATAATGCTGAATCAGTGGGATCCCTGAGCGTGTCACTAGCCACGTCGCCTGCCACCAGCAGAGTCTGTCCTTGCATCAGGTGCCCCCGGCAGAGTCTGTCCTTGCATCAGGTGCCCCCGCCAGAGTCTTTCCTTGCATCAGGTGCCCCCGCCAGAGTCTGTCCTTGCATCAGGTGCCCCTGCCAGTGCAGGCCCCCCTCAGTTAGTGCAGGCCCCCCTCAGTTAGTGCAGCCCCCCCTCAGTTAATGCAGCCCCCCCTCAGTTAGTGCAGCCCCCCCTCAGTTAGTGCAGCCCCCCCTCAGTTAGTGCAGCCCCCCTTCAGTTAGTGCAGCCCCCCCTCAGTGCAGCCCCTCAGTTAGTGCAGCCTCCCCTCAGTGCAGCCCCCCTCAGTTAGTGCAGCCTCCCCCCCTCAGTGCAGCCTCCCCCCCTCAGTGCAGCCCCCCCTCAGTTAGTGCAGCCTCCCCCCCTCAGTGCAGCCCCCCCTCAGTTAGTGCAGCCTCCCCCCCCTCAGTGCAGCCCGGCCCCCGCTCAGTGGAGGAGCGGCCGGTGTTCTGCCGAGAAAGTTCCCCTCGGCAATGCCGGACCCCCTGTACTGCGCAGGCGCAGCGCTTGCGCAGTACGGGGCTGGGGAACTTTCAGGAAGACACGGCGCCGCTCGCTTCAGTGGAGAGAGGAGGGGCCGTGCAGCCAAAGAAGCCGCTTCATTGGCTGCACGGATCGAGCCCCCTTCCCCTCTCCACTCAACACTAGAGGCAGCTAGAGCGGCGGCGCCGGCCGCCATTTTGCTGGAGCCCGCTGCTCCAAAAAAAAAAAAAAAACAACATTCCCGATTTTCCTTATGGAAAATCCCGATTCGGGACACTCTCCAATTCGGGACAAGGTCCCAAAATCGGGATTGTCCCGGGAAAATCGGGACTGTTGGCAAGTATGACATACTAACACTGATCATATATAAATACTGACACTGATCATATATATATATCAGGGTTGCAAAGGTTGTCTTGCCTCCGGGCCCTGGTGTTCTGCCACTGTGGGGTTCCCCAGCCTCCTCTTGCTGTCCTGCCCCTGCTATTGACTGCTCTGGTCTGGCATCTCTTGGAATTTACAGGCTGGTTCTCCTATCCTAAAGGACGGGATAAATCAGTCTGTTTTTTTCAGTAACTGAGAGTCCAGGTGGAGTCCTTCCTGCAACTCGCTCTTCTCCCTGCCAATGAGGATGTCAGGAGTCAGGGAGCGTCTCCGCTCGCCGGGCTCCGGTGCGCATGCGCGGTGGACTGGCGCTTCGCCGCACACTCGTCCGCGGCCTGATGGTGCGGTCCCCGTGTGCGCGCCGTTGCCCGTGCGGGTGCCCGGTAGCGCGTCACACTGACGCGCTCGCCGGGCAGGGAGACTATTTCTGAGGGCTCCAGCGCCCAGTCGGGTTGCTGGTTCGTCGTCAGCTCTCCCTGATTCCCTGTGCCTGTTATACCCTATTTGCCTGTCTCTGTGTACTGAACCTTGGCTTGTTAAACCACTACTCTGCTGGATTGCCCCACTACCTGCCTGCTCTGTGTACTGAACCTTGGCTTGTTAACCATTACTCTACTGGATTGCCTGATACCCTGACCTCTGCCTATGTAATGGACTTGTCTCTACCTGATTGCCTGATACCCTGATCTCTGCCTGCATTAATTGACTTCCCACTGTTTAATCTGCCTGCTACACATCTGACCCCTGCCTATAATTACAGTCTTGCCTCTGCCTATACTCAGTCCTTATCTCTGGTCCCTCCTACAGATCCCAGAGCACCCGCTTCCAATCTCCGGACCTCCTACCTCCCAGAAGCCCGTGCCTCCGCGTGCCCCCAGCTCTCTGTACCCACTTCAGGGGCCTGGGTGCGCGTGGTCGTAAGGGCGAGCCGCTCTCGGCATCTCGACCTCGGTGAGTATTAGTCCGTGACAGTGGATGCAGGGAAGGAGCAGATCTGGCGGCCATGGTTGTGTGAGCACTCACATTATGCAGTGTCAGCGAGCAGAGAGAGGGGGGAGGAATCAAGTGCAGGAGCTGACTGGGGATGCTCTCCCTCTCAATGGAGACTGTGTTACTCCAGCAGTGGCCCAAGTAAGATGTGGTGCATTCGCTACGAATGCAAAAAAAGGCATTGCCTTTTTGTAAAAAAAAAAATTTAATTGGGGAGCACATGGTGGGGCACAGCATAATGTTGGGGGGTCAGGGCCCCCTCTGCCCCCCCTAGTGATGGCATTGCAAAAAGGGTATCCAAACCTGCCTGGCTTAATGTGAAAAAGTAATTGCCCCCTAAACCTAATAACTGGTTGTGCCCTCCTTGGCGGCAACAACTGCAATCAAGCTTTTGCGATAACTGGCAATGAGTCTTTCACATTGCTGTGGAGGAATTTTGGGGCACTCTTGTTTGCAGAATTGTTTTAATTCAGGCACATTGGAGGGTTTTCCAGCATGAACGGAATGTGTAAGGTCATTGTACAGCATCTCAATTGGATTTAAGTCTGGGCTTTGAGTAGGCCACTCCAAAACCTAAATTGTGCTTTGTTTGAACCATTTGGAGGTGGACTTGCTGTTGGCTTTCGGATCATTGCTCTGCTGCATAACCCAAGTGCACTTGAGCTTGAGGTCACAAACTGATGGCCGGACATTCTCCTTTAGTATTTTCTGGTAGAGCTCAGAATTCATGGTTCCATCAATTATGGTAAGTTGTCCAGGTCTTCAAGCTGCAAAGCAGCCCCAGACCATCCCCCTACCACCAACGTGTCTGACTGTTGGGATGATGCTCTTGTTATGAAATTCTGTATTAGTTTTATGTCAGATGTAACGGGACACACACCTTCCAAAAAGTTACATTTTTGTCTCATAAGTCCACAGAATATTTGCCTAGAAGTCTTGGGGATAATCAAGATGTTTTTTGGTAAATGTGAGATGAGCCTTTGTGTTCTTTTTGGTCAGCAGTGGCTTTGGCCTTGGAACTCCCCCATGGACGCCATGTTTGCCCCGTCTCTTATTGGTGAATCATGAACACTGACCTTACCTGAGGCAAGTGAGGCCTGCAGTTCTTTAGATGTTGTTCTGGGTTCTTTTATGACCTCCTGAATGAGTCGTTGTTGAGCTCTTGGAGTAATTTTTGTAGGCCGGACACTCCTGCATGGTATACAGACAGTCTAGGATGGTATACAGACAGTCTAGGACAGTATACAGACAGGCTAGGACGGTATACAGACAGACAGTCTAGGACGGTATACAGACAGTCTAGGACGGTATACAGGCAGGCTGGGATGGTATACAGGCAGGCTGGGATGGTATACAGACAGTCTAGGACGGTATACAGACAGTCTAGGACGGTATACAGGCAGGCTAGGACGGTATACAGGCAGGCTAAGACGGTATACAGGCAGGCTAGGACGGTATACAGACAGGCTAGGACGGTATACAGACAGGCTAGGAGGGTATACAGGCAGGCTAGGATGGTATATAGACAGGCTAGGATGGTATACAGATAGGCTAGGATTGTATACAGGCAGGCTAGGACATTATACAGACAGGCTAGGATGGTATACAGGCAGGCTAGGATGATATATAGACAGGCTAGAACAGTATACAGGCAGGCTGGGATGGTATATAGGCAGGCTAGGATGGTATACAGGCAGGCTAGGATGGTATATAGGCATTAGGCAGGCTAGGATGGTATACAGACAGGCTAGGACGGTATACAGGCAGGCTAGGATGGTATATAGGCAGGCTAGGATGATATATAGACAGGCTAGGATGGTATACAGACAGGCTAGGATGGTATACAGGTAGGCTAGGAAGGTATACAGGCAGGCTAGGAAGGTATACAGGCAGGCTAGGATGGTATATAGATAGGCTAGGACGGTATATAAGCAGGCTAGGAGGGTATATAGACAGGTTAGAACAGTATACAGGTAGGCTAGGACGGTATATAGGCAGGCTAGGATGGTATATAGACAGGCTAGGACAGTATACAGGCAGGCTAGGATGGTATATAGACAGGCTAGGATGGTATACAAACAGGCTAGGATGGTATATAGACAGGCTAGGACGATATACAGGCAGGCTAGGACGATATACAGGCAGGCTAGGATGATATATAGGCAGGCTAGGAGGGTATACAGGCAGGCTAGGACGGTATATATGTAGGCTAGGAGGGTATATAGACAGGTTAGAACAGTATACAGGCAGGCTAGGACGGTATACAGGCAGGCTAGGATGATATATTCGCAGGCTAGGAGGGTATACAGTCAGGCTAGGATGGTATACATACAGGCTAGGACGGTATATAAGCAGGCTAGGACGATATATAGGCAGGCTAGGAGGGTCTATAGACAGGTTAGAACAGTATACAGGCAGGCTAGGATGGTATACAGACAGGCTAGGATGGTATACAGACTGGCTAGGATGGTATACAGGCAGGCTAGGATGGTATACAGGCAGGCTAGGATGGTATATAGGCAGGCTAGGACGGTATACAGGCAGGCTAGGATGGTGTACAGGCAGGCTAGGATGGTATGCAGGCAGGCTAGGATGGTATATAGACAGGCTAGGATGGTATATAGACAGGCTAGGACGGTATACAGGCAGGCTAGGACGGTATACAGGCAGGCTAGGACGGTATACAGGCAGGCTAGGACGGTATACAGGCAGGTTAGGACGGTATACAGACAGGCTAGGGTGGTATACAGACAGGCTAGGAGGGTATATAGACAGGTTAGAACAGTATATAGGCATGCTAGGATGGTATATAGGCAGGCTAGAAGGGTATATAGACAGGTTAGAACACTATACAGACAGACTAGGACGGTATACAGGCAGGCTAGAATGGTATATAGGCAGGCTAGGATGGTATATAGGCAGGCTAGGAGGGTATATAGGACAGGCTAGAACAGTATACAGGCAGGCTAGGATGGTATACAGGCAGGCTAGGCCCTACTCCAGAGGGGAGAGAGAGAGAGGAAGAAGCAGCATAGTAGAAAGGGGTGGGAACAGAGAGGGGGGTTATTCTGGGGGTCTCACTCACCAATTATGCTCTCCCATTCAGGCTGGTCTCCTCCAGGGCTGTCTATTGTTTGAAAACAGAACTCCCCTCACAGCACAGTACTGTGCATTGCATGCATGTGGCTGGAGTGTGGGCGGGCACAAATGGGAGGCAGAGTATTGGATTGGACAAGCAGCGCAGTGAGGGAGGGGTTAGGAGGACAGTGGGGACAGAACACAGCCCGACTCCTGCACAAGTTAGCTGGCTTTCCACACTCTCACTATATCACTGTGATAGGATGCCAGAGGCTGCGGAGCGCCGGAGCTAGAGGGGAAGAGCTATTCTTCATCTCCACTCCACACTGTACAAGTCTTGCTGCCTGGGGGAGAAGACGCTCCTCCAACAGCTGCCCACACAGACTCCTCCCCCTGCTCTCTTTTCTACCTGGTGTTCTGCCAAGAAAGTTCCCCCGGCGGATAAGGACCCCCTCTACTGTGCAGGCACAGCGCTTGTGCAGTAGGAACAACAAGGGAGCCGCCGAAAAGAGCCGAAGCTGAACACCTGAGTCAGCTGTACACGGCGCCTGCGTGCCAAGACTATTTTAATAAAAAAAGAGTTTGTAACTGACCCCTTGCCACGCTTCGGGCACGGCCTTGCTGTGCTCGGCATAATATTATTCTAATTCTATGTCCACTTGGATGGTGGGGTGGATGGTGGGGCTTTAACGTGGACATAGGGTAGAATGTAGTGCGCAGGCGCCGTGTACAGCTGACTCAGGTGTTCCGTTTCGGCTGTTTTCAGCTGCTCCCTTGTTGTTCCTACTGCGCAAGCGCAGTAGAGGGGGGGGTCCTTATCCACCGGGGGAACTTTCTCGGCAAGACACCGGCGCTTGTTTATCCTTATCCCCGCCCTGTTTATAATCTTGCTTGTCACGTCACCCCGCATCCCGCAATATAACTCCAATCTGCTCGGTGTGGTGGGGTGTGTTATAGCAGCCAGCAGTGCAGGGTCACTGTGTCAGCCAGGATTTTACTGCCCCCTCCATCCTGGCGCCTTAGGCGGCTGCCTATCCCGCCTAATGGAAAACCAATCACCGCCTTCAGGATTTCTAAGGGCGTAAATTTTTGATTTCACTCCTCACTACCTATCACAGTTTCGAAGGTCATAAAATGCCAAGATGGCACAACCCCCCCCCCCCCAAAATGACCCAATTTTGGAAAGTAGACACCCCAAGCTATTTGCTGAGAGGAATGGTGAGTATTTTGCTGCTCTCATTTATTTTTCAAAATGAAGAAAGAAAAATTATTTTTTTTTCTTTTTTCAATTTTCAAAACTTTGTAACAAAATGTGAGGTCTGCAAAATATTCACTATACCTCTCAGCAAATAGCTTGGAGTGTCTACTTTCCAAAATGGGGTCATTTGGGGGGTTTTGTGCCACCTGGGGGGCATTCCATGGCCCCTGAAACTGTGATAGGCAGTGAAGAGTGAAATCAAAAATTTACACCCTTATGCCGTGTACACACGAGCGGACTTTCGACGGACTGAACTCTGAAGGACTTTTTGACGGACTTTCAACGGAGTTCCAACGCAACGGACTTGCCTACACACAATCACACCAAAGTCTGACTGATTCGAACGTGATGACGTACACCAGACTAGAATAAGGAAGTTGATAGCCAGTAGCCAATAGCTGCCCTTTTTTTGTCCGTCGGACTAGCATACAGACGAGCGGACTTTTCGATCGGACTCGAGTCTGTCAGAAAGATTTGAAACATTTTCTATTTCTAAAGTCCGTCAGATTTTTCAACAGCACAGGTCCAATGAAGCCCACACACGATCAAATTGTCCGCCAGATTCGTTCCGTCGGACCTCTGCTGTCAAAAAGTCCAGTCGTGTGTACACGGCATTAGAGAGCCTGAAGGCGGTGCTTAGTTTTCGGGGTCCCGTACGCGGCTAGGCTTCCAAAAAGTCTCACACATGTGGTATCCCCATGGGGTGGGGGGGTTTGAACTGTCCTGGCATTTTATGCACAACATTTAGAAGCTTATGTCACACATCACCCACTCTTCTAACCACATGAAGACAAAGCCCTTTCTGACACTTTTTGTTTACATGAAAAAATATTTTTTTTGCAAGAAAATTACTTTGAACCCTCAAACATTCCATATATTTTTTTTAAAGCAAAGGCCCTACAGATTAACATGGTGGGCGTTTCATTTTTTTTTTTTTCACACAGTATTTGCGCAGCGATTTTTCAAATGAATTTTTTTTTGGAAAAAACACACTTTTTAAAATTTTAATGCACTAAAACACACTATATTGCCCAAATGTTTGATGAGATAAAAAAGATGATCTTAGGCCGAGTACATGGATACCAAACATGACATGCTTTAAAATTGCGCACAAATGTGCAGCGGCAACAAACTGCATACATTTTTAAAAGCCTTTACAGGTTACCACTTTAGATTTACAGAGGAGGTCTACTGCTAAAATTACTGCCCTCGATCTGACCTTCGCGGTGATACCTCACATGCATGGTGCAATTGCTGTTTACATTTGACGCCAGACCGATGCTTGCGTTCACCTTTGCGCTAGAGCAGGGGGAGACAGGGGTGCTTTTTTTTTTTTTTTAATTATTTATTTTGCTTTTTTATTTACCTTTTTAACTGGTTCTTTCTTTTTTTTTTTTTATCATGTTTATTGTTATCTCAGGGAATGTAAATATCCCCTATAATAGCAATAGGTAGTGACAGGTACTCTTTTTAAAAAAAATTGGGGTCTATTGGATCTCTCCTCTGCCCTCAAAGCATCTGACCACACCAAGATCGGTGTGATAAAATGCTTCCCCAATTTCCCAATGGCACTGTTTACATCCGGCGAAATCTAAATCTAAAATCAACTGTTTCCACCTGAATTGGCCAGTGAATGGGGGATGTACGGGCGCTGCAGAAGCGGTGGGTTCCCAATTCAGATTGGCAAATTCCGCAGGAAGGGCACTATGGGCACGACGGGCCTGTGTTTGTCTTCGTCTTGGTGGCAGCGGGACACTACTTGTGCTTGCCACCTCGCCAGCTTGAACTGCACTTATGGGACTCGCCACGTCACCACGTGATACTGCAGTGCTGGATGTACGACCGGGGTGTACTAGGCCGCTGGTGCTTGCCAGTTCACCAGAAGGAATAGCGGCACTAGTACTTCTCTGCTCCATACGAGGGACCTGCAATTCTTGCACCTCAACAGCAGAAGAAGAAGATCGGGGTCTGGTACGCCTGACCTTGGCAGGGACCCAAACTCCGTTGTCAGAGCTATCTGTCATGGAGCCGCTGTCCTCTAAAGAATCGTATTCTGAGCCTGAATCTGACAGATGAGTGACTTCCTCTTCACTATCCATCATGCTCAAAACATGTAGGTCTCTTGACTAGTGTACCTTCGATTTGACATTTTGGGCTCTAAATTTACTGGTACACTAGTGAGACTCACAGGAAAAAAAGCTCCTGACTGGGGCGTGGTCTGGACATGACTGAGTGAGGACATGTTCCTAGGGAGCTCCCGGTCCGACCCGTCCTTAACCGGCTTTTAAACAACTAATAACTATTTGTTTCATCCGGTATGTACTCTGCTGGAAAGCGGAGGGGCAGATTACAGAAACGGGTGTCTCTTAAGCCACGCAGAAGTGAAGATATACAGAGATATCTCTCAAACAACCTCTGAGCTTCTCCAGCTGACAAGATGGCAGACGCCACGAGGCTGGGTTCACACATCGACCAGCAGTCGCAGGCCCTTGACTCCCAAATGCAGATGCCTACTGCATCAGCCATGGACAACTCGGTCCCGGCATTATTTCGTTTAGACCTTCAGGAACCTTCACTGCCACCTCACACACCTCTAACCCTGAGAGCCGATGCTGAACTAAGGGCGCTTTTACAGGCCTACCGACAAGGGCAGACATAGAAGACATTGTTGGCACGTTGGAAGCCACACATTGTCAGGAGATAACAGAGGTGCGGCACGAGGTACAAGCCCTGTCAAAGCGCATCGAGTCGGGAGAATCGTCTGTGGCCACACTTGAAAGGCGGCTGTCAGCGGTTGAGGAGACTCAGGCTGCTGAGGCTTCAGCAATCCTTGCACAGCAGCTGAAACTAGAAGAAGCCGAAGACCGCAGCAGGTGCGCCTGAGAGGTCTGCCGGAGGCCACTGGAGTAGAAGATCTATCAGCATCCACGCTGGCAATTTTTAGGGAATTGCTAGGAGAACTCTATTCATCCAACTTTTCTTTTGATCGGATACACCAAGCACTGGGCCCTCGATCGGCAGACCTGGACAGACCGAGGGACATTATCTGTCGAATCCATCAATACACCCACAAGGAGCTAGTGCTACATGCGGCGTGGGAGAGAGGAGACATCACGTTCGATGGGGCCATTGTTCGGATCTTGCCGGATCTCTCCAAACCAACCTTACAACGAAGGGCCCTACTTAAACCAGTACTGGAGACTGCGAGAAATGCAGGTATTACATATAGATGGGGTTTTCCCATCTCGGTGACTTTTAAAAAGGCCCAGCGTTCCTTCACCCTCCGGTCTCCTGCTGATCTCCCTGCCCTGTTCATATTTATGGAAACAGATCCCATCGAGGTTCCGGACTGGCTACAACCACTACAGCGCTCCGTCCCCAGGCCTGGACTGTCTAGCACAAGGAGATCCCGCTCACCGAGACCGCAGAGGAGCTAAAGCAGATCCCGATACACCTCGGTGGAGGCACCGAGGGAGGATTGACTGCATGCATCACGGTGGTGAGCTAACGGGGATAGTTCAACCCTGGTACTACACTTTTACATTCTACACACATTCCCCCGCAGCCTGATATTCCCCCTCCTGTCTCTCGCAGGGACACTTTAACCATTTCCATGTGAACCCCAATTTTGTTGAGGTGTAGCGCATAAAGACCAGAGAGAAGAGAGTTGGTAGGAACAGGCTATTGTGCAGGTTCTAAGTGGACTTTTGCTTGTTTTTTCCAAGTGGTGGGATACCACCTCTCACCCCTGTACTCTCTACTACCCTTATTCCAGACCCTGGAAGATTCTACATGGAGGGGTTTGGGAATCTGGAATACTATATATCCAGGACTACCATTCACAACTAATCCTAAAATTCCCATTCTACCAAAGAAGAGTGAGAGATATTTATATTTACTTTAAGTTCAGGTCAATCTGCACAAGTACTATTACTCTGACCTCCTGTTACCATTACACTGTCCTCCACCTTGCGACCCCGGCGGGCATGCGCAGTCCGCCGGGGAAGCTAGACGTGTCGGCGGGTGTAGTGGGCGTGGCAACGCCTCGCCCCATATGTGTGCGCATGCGCGGTGGGGACTCGGCAGGGCTTACTCCACCCGGGGGGCCATTCTAAGCGTGTCCGTCCCTCCTCCACCACCCACAATCAGCTGTTGGCTATTACACCAACAGCTGATTGGTGGGGAGGGCTGTAAATACTTAAGCACAGCTCACACCAGACGTCCTTTGCTGCGGGCAGGACGCTGTCGGTGTGAGCTGTTACAAAACAAAGTGAGTTATCCTGACACTATGCCTGTACTTATAATTACATGTACTCACCAATCTTAACCTATATTGCTGTGACTAGAAGATTTCAAGTCCCCAATACATCTGAACTCCTGTGCCCTGTTTTCCTTCTCTTTTTCCCCCTTCCCTTTTTCCTCCCCGCCCCCTCCCCTCCCTTTCCTTCCCTTTCTACTTTCTCTACCCCCCTCCCCTTCCCTCTCCTTTCTTTCTCTTTGTCTTTTTGCTTTTCTTTCTGCTTTTTTTCTCTTCTCCTTGCGTTTTTCTCTTTTTCTTTTCTTTTTCTCATGCCTTTTCCTCCTCTTTCTTTCTTTGTTTTTCTTTTGTTTCTCTTCTCTTCATTCTTTCATGTCTTCTTCATTTTCTCGGTTTTCATTGTTTTTTCTCCCCTTTTCTTTTCTCTCTTTTTTCTTTCCCTTCTTCCCCCCTTTTCCCTCCCCTCCTCCCTTTCTTAGTGATTGAATATAGGAGCACCTAATTAATCTTAATACTACCTACCAGGGACAACCTGGTTGAACCTGTGTTACTATATACAAAATTTTGAAACACATTCTTATATATACACTTTAAACTGTCAAGACAAACTACATATCGACCTAAATGAGATCCCTATATGTTCCCTTTCCCCTGTGTCGATTTTTTTTCAGTTATCCGAGATCTTTTCGGTTCACATCCATTACCCTTTGTAGTTTTCCGTTTGAACTCTCTACAGTAGGCCCATCAGGTATGATACATCTGCACTACTTAAAAATTCTCTTTCTATTATTGAGTATACCTATATGGCTGGTCACTATACATTCCTATACCTTCGCACTTTACAGGACCAGCATTCAGCCTCAGTGGGACTCCAGATCCAAACATCTTTACGCCCTAGATTGATGGGCCCCTTCCTATTATAAGGAAGTTAAACTTTCTTATATATCCATACCCAGCTACTTTCGTTTCTACATATGAAGTATTAACACCCTGGGCATGCCAAACTACTCTTATATATCACAATTGGGAAACACGATGGATGGCAGACAGTGTCAGCACGTTTGTTTTTAAACTTCTGTGGAATGCGTAGCGAATCTACACATATACTAATGTAAGTGTAAACGAAACCAATTCAATCTGTATCTATATCATTATGGTCTGAGATGTACATATACTTACCATGTCTATGTTAAATATACTATTTCCAATATAGAAACCATTGCTAACACTTACAACCACCCCTGAAGAAGGAGGCTAACAACTCCGAAACGCGTCGGGTGCAAGCACATTGGTATCATTAGCTACATGTGTATACATGCATGAATCGCACTCCCTTCATTTTGTATTATATCTTGATGTTTTTTATGATGTTTTTGTAATGAATAAACTACTATTTACTTATTATACATTCTCCTATATGTCCTCTTATATGTGCCTTTAAAGTCCACTAGGGGAACTTTCTCTGTTCAAATTCTTGTTTTAGGATGTGGCACAACTCGCAGATAATTAGCCGGCCAACAATCCCTGTTTACCATTACGGTTGTATTACTGTGTTTAGTGGTATGTAGATGCCTTGGTCTTCTCACTGAAAGGTGCAGAGGAACTTATTGTCACTATTAAACCTGAGGTCACCATTGCCCCCAAGTGCCAACTTAAACTACATGCAGAACGGCATACGGGGGTCATGGACTAATAGTATCCAGGACACAGGCTCAGTAAAAAGCAAAAAATAAAAAATCTTAGACAATCGGACAGGGACACCTGGGGATATAACATCTGATAACAGAGAAGGAGATTGGATAGTTAACACTGTTGATAGCCTTCCTTTATCTGTCCCCACTTCTTCTGTTTTTTCTAATGATACTAGACCTTTGCTAGTGCTAATATATTATGACAGGATGTGCTTTTTCTAATAGGAGACCACGCGTTATTGTTTTTCTCATATTTTTTTTTTGTTTTGTTTTACATGTGAATACATAGAGTAGATATTTGATATGTACTATCAAGCTGGGGGGGCGGAGCGGGAGACTTTCTTCCGGTCTGCTCTTACCTCTCCCCCAATAGGACGAGTTGTCCTGGTGAGATCTAGGACAGGCTCTTCGGCAAATTGATTTGTTTGCACTTCTATAGTTAACAGACGGTTTATATCGTCTGCTGTCTGTTTTTATCAGACGTTCTATACTTTATTTTCTCATCTCCTCTTTCTAATTTTCTCTTCTATATCTACTTACTCTTTTCAACACCCCTTCCTTCCCTACCCCCCTTTGCCCGCCCCATTTCCTTCCCTTGACCTCCCCAAACCCAGGAAAGGATGGACTCCATCAATATCTATTCGTTGAACGCAAAGGGGTTAAACATACCCGAGAAACGCCGTATGTTAAATGACCTTAAAAGAGCCCACATTGACGTAGCCTTCATTCAGGAGACACACTTTAGGACAAGCAATCCCACTTACCTCAAAAACAGATACTTCCCTCACTCATACCACGCTACTAATGTAGAGGCTAAATCCAAAGGAGTTTCTATACTCATTTCAGGGACATGCTCAGACACACTGATAGACCCAAATGGGCGCTATGTGTTTATTAAGGGCCTGTTAAGGGGTAGGCAGATGACACTAGCCACCATATATGCCCCCAAGACGTTTTCCTCCACAGTACATAGAACTTACTTAGCGACTTTAAGGAAGGTCAACTAGTGCTGGGTGGGGACATTAATGTACCACTAGTCCCCGCAGTTGACACTTCTTCAAACACCTCATCTTTGCGTTCAGGTATACACAGACGTATAACCCGGGACCTACATGACGCCCAATTGATAGACGTTTGGAGGTTATATCACTCTGGAGAACGTGACTACACTTTCTTTTCGCCCCCACACAAAGTGTATTCCAGAATAGATTACTACTTCATCCCCCACAGCCAACTGGAAGCAGTCCAAAACGTGGAGATAGGCAACATCACATGGTCCGACCACACACCTATCACCATGCTTTACTGTTTGTCATCATCCTTAATCAACAGATCGAAATTTTGGAGGCTAAACGAAAGTCTCCTAAAGACTCGAGGTTATGACAGACGTACAGACTGAACTGACACATTACTTTCGAACTGCACTGGAGACTGTACACCAGGTATTGTTTGGGAGGCCCACAAGACTGTCATAAGAGACATACTTATTAAACATGGTGCACGCATCAAGAAAGAAAAAGAAAGTTTACTACTTGATCTCCTTCATAAGATACAGGACGCAGAATCAAAACATAAACAAACACCGACCTCCCCAATAGAATCAGAACTGACACTTCTCAGGAAACAATTGGTGGATCTGCTGCAATATGGAGCCAAAGCTGCACTACAGATCTGTAGAAAACTGTCCTACGAGTCAGGTAATAAATGTGGGAAACTTCTAGCTAGAACAGTCAGAACCCATCGACTCAACACATACATCCCTCACATCATAAACCCCATGGGACAAAAAAAGGCCAAACCTACACAAATAGCAAAAGAATTCAGGGACTATTATGCCTCCCTATATAATCTC
Source organism: Lithobates clamitans (assembly GCA_037952925.1). Taxonomy (NCBI): domain Eukaryota; kingdom Metazoa; phylum Chordata; class Amphibia; order Anura; family Ranidae; genus Lithobates; species Lithobates clamitans. The sequence goes on from JBBGZY010002724.1 coordinate 237,951, forward strand.
CCAGATAGAACACAAAATGGAACAAAGATAACTGATTATCTTGAGGCATCCCAAATCCCCCAACTATCGCTAGAGGCTAGGACAGGGCTGTAGGACCCCATCTCTTTAGAAGAACTACAGCGAGCAATGAGTGGGATGAAACCAGGTAAAGCACCAGGCCCAGATGGGTTGACCCTACAGTGATATTAAAAAATAATAATATTTCGCGCAATATAGGTGGTGAATGTGTGCCAAGGTGGATGATGATTGCTGCAGCTAATTAATACTGGGATCTGTGATCTCTACTTGTATTATGGAGTAGTGCCTGCTATTAGCTGGTAAAGTGACACTAATAAATTAAAACGTGAAAAATTCCAAATAAATCAACAGTAATAAACCATATTCTTGTACTATTGACGTGCCTAAATAGCGTGAGTAAAGTACATGACTGTGAATAAATATCTCTTGTAAATAAAAAATTATCTCCTAAAATCATTAATTATTATGTAAATCAATTGGCAATTAGTTATAAATAATACCATAAAATAATAATCATGCAATAGTGACCATATAGATCAATAATAGTCCTTTTCAGTGCTGTAATAAAGTGCAAGTGCTCAAAACCAGGTATGGTATGTGAAGGGTTAATATAGCATATAAAAAGTCTATAAATTCTTCTAATGAATCTTGATGTGAGTGATGTGATAAATATGTTTCCTTCTGTTGCTGGTGTCTCCTAGTATGGTTTCACAGGACCCTCACCTTCAGTCTGTGATATTCAGGCATTCAGTGGTGTGACTTTAAAATGTGGGGATGATCTCTGGGAGCTTTTCCTTCTTTGCTTATTTTTTCTCCATTAGCATCTTTATGTTGTTCCGCTCTGGTAAACTCAGCAAGGGGGAGATAAAATAGAAAAGAGGCTCCACTAGTGTATTAACGATTTTAAATTGTAAAGGGGAATGTTTAATAGGTAATGCTCTTACATTCAAAATGTTAAAAACAGGCAAAGTATAGCATAAAACGAACTGGCGTTCTCAGTGCCCTCTCACTTGTGCTTCAGGTGTGTGTATACCGCTCCAGCCAATCCCTACGCGTTACGACACCGTCACGTGTCTTCATCTGGGGAAAAAAAACGTGTCGTAACGCGTAGGGATTGGCTGGAGCGGTATACACACACCTGAAGCACAAGTGAGAGGGCGCTGAGAACGCCAGTTCGTTTTATGCTATACTTTGCCTGTTTTTAACATTTTGAATGTAAGAGCATTACCTATTAAACATTCCCCTTTACAATTTAAAAACGTTAATACACTAGTGGAGCCTCTTTTCTATTTTATCTCCCCCTTGCTGAGTTTACCAGAGCGGAACAACATAAAGATGCTAATGGAGAAAAAATAAGCAAAGAAGGAAAAGCTCCCAGAGATCATCCCCACATTTTAAAGTCACACCACTGAATGCCTGAATATCACAGACTGAAGGTGAGGGTCCTGTGAAACCATACTAGGAGACACCAGCAACAGAAGGAAACATATTTATCACATCACTCACATCAAGATTCATTAGAAGAATTTATAGACTTTTTATATGCTATATTAACCCTTCACATACCATACCTGGTTTTGAGCACTTGCACTTTATTACAGCACTGAAAAGGACTATTATTGATCTATATGGTCACTATTGCATGATTATTATTTTATGGTATTATTTATAACTAATTGCCAATTGATTTACATAATAATTAATGATTTTAGGAGATAATTTTTTATTCACAAGAGATATTTATTCACAGTCATGTACTTTACTCACGCTATTTAGGCACGTCAATAGTACAAGAATATGGTTTATTACTGTTGATTTATTTGGAATTTTTCACGTTTTAATTTATTAGTGTCACTTTACCAGCTAATAGCAGGCACTACTCCATAATACAAGTAGAGATCACAGATCCCAGTATTAATTAGCTGCAGCAATCATCATCCACCTTGGCACACATTCACCACCTATATTGCGCGAAATATTATTATTTTTTAATATCACTATTAAGTGTTGGTGTGAACACCCTCATTTTGCAGCAATATTTATTCCTTCCCATGACATTATATTCACATAGCACTTTATTATAGATATCCACCAGCGCGAAGGACACCCATAAATTTGTTGACCCTACAGTACTACCAAACCCTCTTACCAATATTGGGTCCTTACATGGTGAAGATGTTCAATGGACTGAACGAGGGAGACTCTTTCCCTAGGGATACTTTGAGGGCACACATATCCCTCATACCAAAAAAGGCAAGGATCCAGCAACGTGTGGCAGCTATAGGCCCATATCCCTCCTGAATGTGAACCTTAGGTTATTCACAAAAATTTTGGCCAACAGATTATCTCAGTTTATGCCAGACCTGGTTCATTTGGATCAGGTGGGGTTCATCCTTGCCTGGGAGGCGAGGGATAACACCACCAAAATCCTTAATCTGCTACATGTGGCTAACAAAACTCAGACTCCATGCGTCTTTCTCAGCACTGACGCTGAGAAAGTGTTTGACCGAGTTAATTGGGTCTTCATGACCTCAGTCTTTAAACAGATCGGTCTAGGCCATAACATGATGAAGTGGATCTCCAGCGTTTACTCTACACCCACAGCACAGATTAAGGCCAATGGAATACTCTCAGATACATTCACAATAGCAAATGGCACTAGACAGGGTTGCCTGCTCTCACCCCTCCTCTTCACACTAACCCTAGAACCTTTCCTCTGTACTATAAGATCGAACCCTGACATAACAGGAATCTCGGTGAAAGGAACCCAATACAAAATTTCTGCCCATGCAGATGATCTCATGTTCACTCTAACCCCGTAGTGTCCTTACCGAATCTACTCAGGGAATTTGACAGGTATGGGACTCTCTCAAATTTAAAAATTAACTTTGATAAGTCAGCAATGGGAATCAATATTACACCACACAGACTGAGAACTTTAAAATCACAGTTCAAATTTAAATGGTCCGACTCCTCCCTCAAATATTTAGGAACCCTGATCCCTAACGATCTACAATGCACCTTTGACTTAAACTTCCCCCCCATGTTGACTAAAGCCCAACTTCTTCTAGAGAAGTAGAATAAAGGCCTACATTCCTGGTTCGGCAGGTGTAATCTGATTAAAATGTGTATACTCCCCAAATTTTTATACTTATTCCTTGTCAAAAGAAGTTTATTGAGTATACAATATTATAAAGATACATAAAGTAAGTTTACAAGGATCTATAAAGTAAGCTCATTGTTATACAGTAGGGTTTATATAGGTAAATATCATGAAATTTCAAATATTAAACATTGGGTTCACGTAAACCTAAATTAAAGATATATATCATTTCCTTAGTTACTTTTGTAGGTATTTAAATGATTTATACCTACTATACATATTGTTTACAGGTAGAGTGTATATAGGTCAAATAAATTCTGATAATGAGCTTTAATCGTAAGGTGGAGAAAAGGAAAGGGAAAGAAGAAAAAGGGTAGAAAGGTAGAGGTATGGTCCACAAGGTTGTCCCGCTCGTCAGTTTATTATTCTTTTTAGTTCTCTTTGAAGCCTTAGAATGGGTGTCTCTGTAAGTCATTTAATCTGTTACCATGGCAACAGGACAGAGTCATTGAAGTTTGACAGGAACTGTTGTTTTATCCAAGGGTGCCAAAGTTTTTCAAATTTTGGAATTTGATTTTGATTGATGGCTACCATCTTAGCATGGGACATTGTATTATTCAGTCTGTGAATTGTTTCTGCTAGTACCAATGTAGGAGATTTCCATGCCTTGGCCACTGTTTGTTTTGCAGCCGTTATTAGTTGGATCATAAGTTTGAATTGAGAGTGTTAACCATTCCGGTTTTAGATTAAGTAAAGTTATATATGGATCTGGTTGTATTATTTTTTTAAATATTTTAGATGCAATCACGAAGACTTCCTTCCAGAAGGTTTGGATTACTGGGCACGTCCACCATATGTGTAAATATGTGCCTATTTCTGGGCATCCTCGAAAACAAAGAGCTGAGGTATTAGGTGAATATTTTGCCACTCTAGCGGGTACAAGGTACCAGCGAGTTAGGACTTTATAATTTGTCTCCAGTGCTAAGATGTTGGGTGAAGATGACTTAGATGTGAGCCATATGTTAGACCAGTCCGTGTCTTCTAAAGTTCGTCCCAGGTCCTCCTCCCACCTCTGAACGTAAGAGGGTCTATTAAGATTTGCTACTCCATATAATTGATTATAAAGTGATGAAATTGTACCTTTAGCAAATGGATCTTTTGTACAGATTGATTCAAAAATGGATAATTGGGATAATGGTGTATCCCCCTTTAGGAATGGTGTATAGAAATTTTTGATTTGGAGATATCTAAATATCTCAGAGTTTGGTAGATCATATTTTTCTCTAAGCGATGGGAATGAAAGGAATGATTTAGATGCTATGAAGTCATTTAGTGTCTGAATGCCTGATGTTGTCCAAGCTTTAAAAGAATTTGGGTAGATCCATGCCGGATAAAAGGCCGGATTTCTGATAAAAGAAAGGAGAGGATTGTGTGGAGATTGTAACTGATATTTGGTTTTTAGTTTATCCCAGAGAAATAAGAAGTGTTTAGTTATGGGATTATGAATTTTAAACCGGTCTTTAGGATCAAGCCATAATAAGTTTGATATTAATAGAGGGTCATTTTCTGAAGCCTCTATAAATACCCATAGTGGGATTTCCTGTTTTGCATGGTATTTGGACAGACTGGCCAAATGTGCTGCTCTGTAGTAGTTAGTAAAATTAGGGTATCCCAGGCCTCCTTTATTTTTGGGAAGATGTAGTGTGTGTGTATAGGTATACGTGGTTTAGAAGAGCCCCATATAAACAAAGTTGCTCTTTTTTGTACTATTCTCAAAAAATAGGAAGGAATTGGAATAGGGAGGACTCTGAATAGATAAAGCAATTTGGGTAGAATAGTCATTTTGATTGCATTAATCTTCCCTATCCAGGATAAAGGAAGTTGCGACCAGTGTTTTATTAGATTTGTGATCTGTCTTAATACAGGAGGATAATTGGTTGAGAATAAGTCAGAATGAGATGCTGTTAAATGAATTCCAAGATATGGGATTGATTTTTCTGCCCATGTGAATGGGAGTGCAGCCATAGCCGGGATCAATTCCATGTTTGTGAGTGAAATATTAAGCACTAGGCATTTCTTAGGATTAATCATAAGGCCGGATAGGGCTGCAAATCCATCAAGAGCTGATATTAAGTTAGGACCAGAGACCTGTGGTGATGATAGAAAAAGTAATATATCGTCTGCAAATATACATAATTTGTGTGTAATACCTCCTACTTCAATGCCAGTTATAGTTTGGTTTGTTCTGATGTATTGGGCCATGGGTTCGAGTATAAGGGCAAATAATAAGGGAGATAATGGGCAACCCTGTCGGGTACCTCTTTCGATATTAAAGGCTTCAGATTTGTATCCAGCATATTTTATATAGGCTTTGGGTTATTATATAATGCTTTGATCCATGTTAAAAAGTGGGGTCCAAAACCCCATTTTTGTAATGAATATTGCATATATTGCCAGGATACTGTGTCAAATGCCCTCTTAATATCGAGAGATAGAAAACATAAAGGGATTTTCCGTTTTTTAGCGATATGTGCCAATAACACTGCCCTGCGTATATTATCGCCTGCCTGTCTATTTGGCATGAAGCCTACTTGATCTCTATGTATTAATTTTCCTATAATGCTATTGAGGCGTTTTGCTATTATTTTTGCTAATAATTTAATATCAAGGTTTAACAGAGAGATAGGCCGATAATTCACACAGGAAGTATCATCAGAAAGGGGTTTTGGGATCATACAAACAATTGCCATTAGTGTTTCTTGCCGAAAAGAATGTCCATCTAGAAGTTTGTTAAAAGTTTCAGTGAGAATGGGAGAGAGTATTTCTGAGAATGTTTTATAGTATAAAGCCGAGTAGCCGTCTGGGCCTGGTCTTTTGTTAAGTTTTAGGTCTTTTATGGCGTTAGCAACTTCATCTATAGTTATAGGTTCATCCAAACTGCTTTTTTGATTCTGAGATAACTCAGGTAAGGTTATTTTTGAGAAGAAGGATTCAGCCTCTGTAGGATTAAATTCATTGTTTGTCTTGTATAAAGTTGCGAGATGTGAGTGAAATTTATGGACTATTTTAACTGGATTACAAGTGTAAACATTTTTTGATAATTTCAAACGTATTGGTTTGAAAGATTTGTTAGTTGAATTTAATGCCCGAGCCAAATATGTACCTGGTTTGTTTGTATTCATGTAGAAATTGTGTTTGGAGCGTTTGAGGGATTTATCAACTGACTCAGTGAGAAATAGATCGTATTCCAATCTAGATTTTGCCAGATGAGATTTTGTACTCTGAGATGGATTATCTTGAAATGATATGTAGGCTGCATTAAAATTGAGTTCTAGTTTTTTTGCTAGATTTTTGCGTTCCCGTTTAAATAGTGCCATTTGTCTTTGTATTGTACCACGCAAGACAGGCTTATGAGCTTCCCACAGTGTTATTGGGGAGATGTCTGTTGTATTATTAATTGATATGTATTCCTTTAAAGCTTGTTCAATGGCCATCTGATGTAGTGGGTGTTTGAGCATTATGTCCGGTAAGTACCACGTTGGGTCATGTGCTTTTGGTATGGCTGAGGCTATAGTAGTGTATACTGCATTATGGTCAGACCACGGAATCGGAATTATATCTGATGCAATAATTTCTGGTATCATTCCTATTGTTAGAAAAATATGATCTATTCTGGTGAAGGTTTGATGAGGGTGCGAGAAATAAGTGAATTTCTTTTTCATTGGGTTACTTTCTCTCCACGAATCTACCAGATTGTATTTGGAAAGAAGTTGAGAAAAAGGTAATCTAGAGGTTATTTTGGATGGTGTAAAAGGTGATTTATCTAGAAATGGGAGGAGGACCTGGTTCAAATCCCCACACATTATCACTGTTCCTATTTTGTGTGTATTCATCACTTGTAATATATGTGAGAGGAATGGTGTAGGTTGTTTGTTAGGAGCGTAGTAGGAAATCACCGTGATTGCTGTATCCATTATATAACCCATGAGTATCAGGTATCTACCTTCTGGGTCTTTAATTTCTGATGATAAGGTGAATGGTGTGGATCGGTGAAATGCAATTAGAGTTCCCCTTTGCTTGGTACAGGCAGAAGCCGTGTAAATTTGTTGATAAAAAGGAGAAATATATTTTGGAGTAGAATCTTTGGTGAAGTGTGTTTCTTGAAGACATACTATGTGAGCCTTCTTGTTATGGAAAGTACGGAAGGCTTTGGTCCTTTTTTGAGGGACATTTATTCCCTGAACATTCAGGGAAAGTATATTCAGTGGTGCCATGGCAACAGATCAAATAGTTTTGACTTACTTTTTGTTATGCAGAGCTGACTGCGCAGATCAACCTGTGTGGACTGAAGAGATGAATAGATAGAAAAGAAACCAGTGAATTCTGGAGTAAAGAGTAAACAAAAAACATATGAGATTAGATGATACTCTCAGGGGAATAAGTGCCTTCGTCACACTCCCACATAATATGGTTGGGAGAATGAGGAGGGCTAATGGGGGTCCCCGGATCTTCCGCTTACAGGAGAGAAGTGCTATGTCAAAGAACACCAAAATGATGTTTCATTAATTGGAGTGCAGAATATAGTTTTTGTTGAAATTATTTATTCCAGGGTGGTTGTATATGGTTAGTCTTGCCCTAGGCTAAATAATTCAGTTAGAAAGGTACTGTTAATAACTTTGGTATTGATGAAGATAGTTTAAATTATTTTGGGATTTTAACCCTTTTAGAGTAAACAATTACATCTTTTATTCATACGTAACTGTTTAGATATGGTAACTCATAAAATTGAGGTTGTATTGCATCAGATTAGAATAAACAAAAACATAGTTCTAGGAACTAGTTAGGTAATAATATATTTGTTTTAAGAAAAGAAAGAAAAAGCTTCCATTACTTCTGGATTATTGAACATATTTGTCCTAAAAAGTAATAAATCTATTGTTATTACCTGATAATATATAACTGAACAAGAATTTCCTTATTTCACTTATATATTCTAAGGCTATATGAATCAGAAGTAATAAGAAATATAACTGGAATGTAACATGATCCCACACAGTGTGTGACTATCAGAATGCAGTTACATTCAGTTATAAATATAGGTTTTTTTATAGAGAACCATCTCTTAGTATAATAAATGAAGAGAGATCAGGAATTAGGATGTCAGTTCATTGAATCTTCTTGGTCCATGGATGATGTGGCATAACGGCCTCTTTTGTGAGAATGATGATTCCCATTTTGTTCTGAAATTTTCTGGGTGCTGCCTGAAGGTGAAGATGACGCCATTCTTCTGCGTGTGGGAGAGTTGCTGCTTGTGGGTTCTGTCAGATTTAATTTTGAAAGGGTTTGTTGTAGTTCATCTGCTGATCTGCTTCTGTAAATTGTACCTTGGTAGTTAAATCTGACTGAAAAGGGGAAGCCCCATTGATACATAATGTTGTGGCGTTGCAGTTCCATTAGTTGGGGTTTCATGGATCGTCTTTTAGTAATAGTAAGTTGGGATAGGTCAGCAAAAATTTGATAATTGTGTCCTTGAAAAATAAGTTCCTTTTTTTCTCTTGCAGCAATTAGTATTTGTTCTTTCGTTCTGTAATAATGAAATTTTGTGATTATATCACGTGGGGGTCCATCTTTCTTTTTGGCTGTGAGGGCTCTGTGTACTCTGTCCAGTTCTAAACGTTCAATAGGGATATCTGGCTTTAGTTCTTGTAATAGAGCAGTAATAGTAGATTGCAGGTCTGTCACAGTTTCAGGTATTCCCCTTATGCGCAAGTTTGAACGTCTGGCTCTATTTTCGTAATCTTCGAGTTTAGTTCGAAGTATTAAATTCTCTTCTTTTAATTGTTCCAATTCTGTTATATTTACTTGGGTTGTAATTTAAATTTCATCCATTTTTATTTCTAAGGCTGCGGTGTGGTTTCCCAGCTCTCTTATTTCTTTGGTTAGGCTTTTTGTTATTTGGTCTGAGGTTTGTTTTAAAGCCTTATGAAGCATCTTTTCAAATTGTAATAATATTACTGGGGATGCTGAGGAGGCTTGTGGAGAAGTTTGTGAGAGGATTTGTTCTGTATCTGACTCAAATGGAGAGTCTTGCTGTGACTTTTCTGTCTGTGAGAGCGCCCTGATGCTGTATATTGTGAGGTGACTGGAGCTGCTTCAGCTGCAGTGAGTGCCTGTGAGCTCTTTGTGAGGTGATTTTTATTTCTGCCACAGTTTCCTCCCAGTACCATATTTCCTGCCCAAACTTTCACAGTTTGTTCCCTGGGGCAAAAAGGTTCAAATGGATACCTTTTGAGCCTGCAGGCTCCGCTTTGTCCTTCTCTTCTCTCCTCAGCGGTGTGGAGCTCTAACAATGCATGTCTGCTCCGCTAGGCTCCGCCCATCCCCCCCATTTTAGTTTTTTTAACCCCTTTATGTTACTAAACGTCTTACACCTGATTCACATCTTTGTGTTTTTTGGTGCATTTTGCAGAAACGCTCTACAGTCCATTTACCTGGTTTCCTATGGGACACGTTCACATCTGTGCTTTTTTCAGCCGCTGCGTATTTGAAAAAGCGTCAGGGACTTTTTTTTAATGCAAAACCTTTTTTGGTTCAATACACTCCAATGGAGAAGCTGCAGAAAAACATGTAATTATTGCAGAAGTTTTTGTTTTTTTTTAATCTTCCCAACAACAAATTGGGCGAAAATAAATGCAAAAACGCAAATCACAGCGCAATCACGTGCGCAAAAGTCAAAACGCACAGCAAAAAGCACCACAGAAACAAATCAAAAGCAAACTGCATAGGTGAGTACCGAGCCTTATGCTGACCACACCGATCAATTTTCAGATGAAATATTCAGACCAAAAATCTTTGTACATTCGATGAATGAAAGAATGTTTGAAATTTTCACTTGTTTTTAACTTTCTGTTTTTAAAATGAATGTAAATTTCTGAATGAAAATCACATCCACTGTCTGATAATTCCTTTCACCGAGAAGTTTTCTATTATTTCAAAATGTTCCCGTCACTGTGCTTGAAAATGAACATCGATTTGACCCCCACTAACGATTAGAAAATCGAACGAACGTTCTTAAAATGACTTTTTTTTTTGAAGGAAGACATTGTTTGTTAAATAAAAAATTTGATCTCGGAGTCGGATGATATTTACCAGATTCACATTTTAACCACTTCAATACCGGGGGGCACTTAGACACCTTCCCGCCCAGACCAATTTTCAGCTTTCAGCGCTGTCGCACTTTGAATGACAATTGCGCGGTCATACAACACTGTACCCAAACTACATTTTTTATCATTTTGTTCCCACAAATAGATTTTTCTTTTGGTGGTATTTCATCACCTCTGCGGTTTTTATTTTTTGCGCAACAAATAAAAAAAGACCGAAAATTTTGAAAAAAAACAAGTTTTTCTTTGTTTCTGTTAAAATTTTTTGTAAATAAGTACGTTTTCTTCTTCAATGACGGGCACTGATATGGCGGCACTGATGGGCACTGATGGGCACCGATGAGGTGGCACTAATGAGGTGGCACTGACGGGCACTGATGATGGGCACTGATATGCGGCACTGATGGGCACTGATAGTTGGCACTGATAGGTGGCACTGGTATGCGGCACTGATGGGCACTCATAGGTGGCACCGATGGGCACTCATAGGCGGCACTGATGGGCACTCGTAGGTGGCATTGATGGGCTCCCGTAGGTGGCATTGATGGGTAGTTATGGGTGGCACTGATAGTTGGCACAGATGGGCATGGATGGGCACTGATAGGTGGGCACTGATGGGCACGGATGGGCACTGACAGGTGGCACCGATGGACACTGATGGGTGGCACTGATTGTTTGCACTGATGCCCCTAAGGGTGGCATTGCTGGGCATCACTGCAACATAATGGTGCCAATCAGTGCCCATTTGTGGGCACTGATTGGGCACACTGGGCACATGTGGATGGCCATGGGGTACATACCTGGCCATCCACATGTTGCCCCTTCCCTGGTGGTCCTAGTGGCATCCCTGGTGGTCCAGTGTGGTCATCTGAGGGGGGGCTGCGCTGATAAACAATCAGCACAGACCCCCCCTGTCAGGAGAGCCGCCGATCGGCTCTCCTCTACTCTCGTCTGTCAGACGTGAGTGAGGAAAAGCCGATCAATGGCTCTTCCTATTGACATTGTGATTGGACACGGCTGATCACGTGGTAAAGAGCCTCCGCCGGAGGCTCTTTACCAAGATCGGTGTAGCGGTGTGTCAGACTGACATACCGATCCACCGATCGCCGCGATGCGCACCCCCGCGGGCGCACGGCATCATGTTATCCTGCTGGACGTCATATGACGCCCAGTCAGGATAACTGAACCACCTCCCGGCCGTCATCTGCTATGGGCCGGGCGGGAAGTGGTTAATAGTATATACATTATATCTCCTCTAATAGTATATACAGTATATCCCCTCTAATAGTATATCTCCTCTAATAGTATATACATTATATCTCCTCTAATAGTATATACAGTATATCCCCTCTAATAGTATATCTCCTCTAATAGTATATACAGTATATATCTCCTCTAATAGTATATCTCCTCTAATAGTATATACAGTATATATCTCCTCTAATAGTATATACAGTATATCTCCTCTAATAGTATATACAGTATATCCCCTCTAATAGTATATCCCCTCTAATAGTATATACAGTATACATCTCCTCTAATAGTATATACAGTATACATCTCCTCTAATAGTATATACAGTATATATCTCCTCTAATAGTATATACAGTATATATCTCCTCTAATAGTATATACAGTATACATCTCCTCTAATAGTATATACAGTATATCTCCTCTAATAGTATATACAGTATATCTCCTCTAATAGTATATACAGTATATCTTCTCTAATAGTATATACAGTATATCTTCTCTAATAGTATATATCTCCTCTAATAGTATATACAGTATATCTCCTCTAATAGTATATACAGTATATCTCTCCTCTAATAGCATATACAGTATATCTCCTCTAATAGTATATACAGTATATCTCCTCTAATAGTATATACAGTATACATCTCCTCTAATAGTATATACAGTATATCTCCTCTAATAGTATATACAGTATATCTCCTCTAATAGTATATACAGTATATCTCTCCTCTAATAGCATATACAGTATATCTCCTCTAATAGTATATACAGTATACATCTCTTCTGTCTGTTATTCTCAGAGTGGATTAGATATTTTGCTCCCTAACCATACAGTTGGTTATTTATATTTACCACTGCATAGAGATATATAAGAATAAATTGCCTTTTTTTTAAACTTTACATACTAACTAAATTATACACCACACTTTTAAGATTATTAACTGATTAATCGAAACAATAATCGGCCAACTAATCGATTATGAAAATAATCGTTAGTTGTAGCCCTACTCATGTCCCAGTAGATATCAATGGGGTGCTGACACTGGAATGCACACAACACCTATGTACCCCCGTGCTGATAAATGACAGCCCTGCATGGGAGATGCATGTTTGCACCCCTTGTGAATGGGCCCTTACTAAAAATAGAATCTGAAATAACAGTTGTCTTCACAATTAGCAGTGATATGAAGCCTGAAAGTATGTCACTGTTACCTGTTGGCTGAGTAGAGGCAGCACAGAGACACAGGAGAGAACAGCACCCAGTTAGCTGTGCAGGTAGAGAGGAGGGGAGAGGGGCTGAGAGAAGGGCACAGGAGGGGCTCCGAGAGAAGGGCACAGGAAGGGAGGGGGGGCTGAGAGAAGGGCACAGGAGGGGAGGGGGGCTGAGAGAAGGGCACAGGAGGGGAGGGGGGCTGAGAGAAGGGCACAGGAGGGGAGGGGCTCCGAGAGAATGGCACAGCAGGGGAGGGGCTCCGAGATAAGGGTGCAGGAGGGGAGGGGCTCCGAGAGAAGGGCGCAGGAGGGAGGGGCTCCGAGAGAAGGGCGCAGGAGCGGAGGGGGCAGAGAGAAGGGCACAGAAGGGAGGGGGGCTGAGGGAAGGGCACAGGAGGGGAGGGGCTCCGAGAGAATGGCACAGGAGGGTAGGGGGCAGAGAGAAGGGCACAGGAGGGGAGGGGCTGAGAGAAGGGCACAGGAGGGGGGCAGAGAGAAGGGCACAGGAGGGAGGGGGCTGAGAGAAGGGCACAGGAGGGGAGGGGGGCTGAGAGAAGGGCACAGGGAGGGGAGGGGGCTGAGAGAAGGGCACAGGAGGGGAGGGGGCTGAGAGAAGGGCACAGGAGGGGAGGGGGGCTGAGAGAAGGGGCACAGGAGGGAGGGGGGCTGAGAGAAGGGCACAGGAGGGGAGGGGGGTCACTATACAGAACAGGAATAGGCTCTAAGATGTCTGGAGCGGGGAGAGATAAAAGAAGGCTGGGGGGGAGGGGAGGTGTTGATCTTTCACAGACATCAGGACAGTGAGAGATAATGCAGAAGTGATAGAAATGACTGAATCAGGAAAGTGCTGATACCTTCCCAACCCACCTACCCGGCCTGCTTCCCTCTACTGTTACTGAAGAGCGAGTACAGTGTACTGTGCAGGGGGGGAGGGGTGTGTAGTGCTACGATCTACAAGGGACAAAGCCGCCCTCTGCCTGTGTGAAATGCTGTAGAATGGGAAGTGTTGCAAACTGCGCCCTCTTCTCACATAAATCATCCTGCCCAGGGCAGATGCCCCTCCCGCCCACCCCTAGTACTGCTGTTCTGATGAGAAGTGTCCTCGTATCGGATAGTGTCCGCCCGTACTGTGCAGGCGCAGCGCTTGTGCAGTACGGAGGACAAGGAGACGCCGAAAGTGTCTGAAGTTGATCATCTGACCATCAGCTGTACACGGCACTTGGGCACCTAATAGTGAAGTCTTTGTAGTCGGCCCCTCGATGCGCTCCGCATCTTTTTATTCTGACTCTATGTCCACTTGGATAGTGGGGAATGAACCTGGACACAGGCACAATAAGTGCGCAGGCGCCGTGTACCGCTGACCATCAGCTGTTGAACTTCGGAGACTTTCGGCGTCTCGCTTGTCCTCTGTACTGCGCCTGCGCACTACAGGGGGACACTATCCAATGGGGGACAGTATTCCACAAGACACCGTCCCTGGGCAGGGAGGAGAGCGACTTCAGGAAGGACAAAGAGCAGGGGGAGGGGCGGACAAGCCTCCTATTATCTCAGTAACTGTGAAAAAACAGACTGACCACCCATAGGACAGGAGAATCAATCTGTACATTGTGAGACTGGGGGCTGCAGCTCTGTGAATGTCACAACACTTACACAGCCCAGCGAACACATCACCCCCTCACTGACGGGAGATCAGAGAATACAGCTCCTCCCACCTCTGCTCCTCCTCCCACCTCTGCTCCTCCTCCCACCTCTTCTCCCTCCTCCCCCCTCAAATCTCTGCTGCTCCTCCTCCTCCCAACTCTGCTCCTCCCTCCTCCGTCTGCTCCTCCTCCCCCCATCTCTGCTCCTCCTCCCCCATCTCTGCTCTCCCACCTCTGCTCCTCCCACCTCTGCTCCTCCTCCTCCTCCGTCTGCTCCTCCTCCCCCACCTCTGCTCCTCCTCTCCTCTCACCTCTGCTCCTCCTCCCCCCATCTCTGCTCCTCCCACCTCTGCTCCTCCCACCTCTGCTCCTCCTCCTCCTCCTTCTTCCACCTCTGCTGCTCCTCCTCCTCCTCCCACCTCTGCTCCTCCCACCTCTGCTCCTCCCACCTCTGCTCCTCCTCCCCCCATCTCTGCTCCTCCCACCTCTGCTCCTCCACCTCTGCTCCTCCTCCTCCTTCCACCTCTGCTCCTCCTCCTCCTCCCACCTCTGCTCCTCCCACCTCTGCTCCTCCCACCTCTGCTCCTCCTCCCACCTCTGCTCCTCCTACCTCTGCTCCTCCTCCTTCCACCTCTACTCCTCCTCCTCCTCCACCTCTGCTCCTCCTCCTTCCACCTCTGCTCCTCCTCCTTCCACCTCTGCTCCTCTCCTCCCACCTCTGCTCCTCCTCCTTCCACCTCTGCTCCTCCTCCTTCCACCTCTGCTCCTCCTCCTCCTTCCACCTCTGCTCCTCCTCCTCCTCCACCTCTGCTCCTCCTCCTCCTCCCACCTCTGCTCCTCCTCCCTCCTCCCACCTCTGCTCCTCCTCCTCCTCCTCCCACCTCTGCTCCTCCTCCTCCTCCCACTCTGCTCCTCCTCCTTCCACCTCTGCTCCTCCTCCTCCTTCCACCTCTGCTCCTCCTCCCACCTCTGCTCCTCCTCCCACCTCTGCTCCTCCTCCTTCCACCTCTGCTCCTCTCCTCCTTCCAACCTCTGCTCCTCCTCCTCCTCCCACCTCTGCTCCTCCTCCTCCTCCACCTCTGCTCCTCCTCCTCCTTCCACCTCTGCTCCTCCTCCTCCTCCCACCTCTGCTCCTCCTCCTCCTCCCACCTCTGCTCCTCTCCTCCCCCACCTCTGCTCCTCCTCTCCCACCTCTGCTCCTCCTC